>JARHVA010000191.1:6795000-6861837 GCA_037957365.1 Torreya grandis | reverse complement strand
ATTCCTACACCACACACTTTAGTTATCATGTTGATGTACATTATTTACTAGCTTACATAGATTACTATATCGACATCTCACTAGTATATAGCACTTATGTATTTCTTAGCATATACCTAGTCTTGTACTAATATGTCTTACATACTTTCCCTTTTTCTTTGATTAGTTAGATGTGATTATATTTCTAGGTATTACATGCTTTATTTTCTTGCTTAACATAGCTTCATGTGATTGTATTTCTTAGTTCCTATTTGTCTCCTATATGTGCCTCTAGACATTTGTCAATGTCCTTTACTTATTTTCATGTGTATACCTTAGGAAATTTTGTCAATGTCCTTTACTTATATTCATGTGTATACCTTAGGACATTTGGTAATGTCCTTTACATGTACTCTTCTTTGTGATTGTGGCTTTCATGCCAACATTGCTTATTTCAATTATATCTTTATGTAGAATTTGAACATGCCTTTTATGCTTGCCTTCTAGTATGAGTGACATGTGCCCATGTCCCTTGTTTTTGTGGCCCCTTGGATACCCTTAGATGCTTCTTGATTCTTGTCTTATGTGATTTTTGCTTATTTGATTCTCATTGTTTGTAATTCCATGATCCACATCATGCATTATCTTGCTTTCTTATATGTCATGATGGACATCATGCTCCATCTCTCCAACTAACAACTAACTACTAACAAGTAACTAGACTTTCATTTCTAGTTCAATACTTTTCACATGTTATTACATTGTTATATCCATCTAGGCATACCCCTATTTATTTAACAATCTCTTAATATAAATCATGATATATTTTGAGATATCTTATCGATTATCATTAATATATCATGTATCTTTGTAGTGAAATAAACTTAAAAGGATATTTATTTTGAGGGAATTCATTTTAGGATATTTATTCCTACCCTTAAAAGAGGGGGCAACAAACAAGGGTTTTGTCACAAAGATCAAAACTCTTAATGATTGAAAAAGTAATATTTAACACACCCGAAATAGTAACTAGACATCCAAATAGTCATAATAGACCAAGAAGATAATGATAATATCAAAATAGTTACCAAATTTGGCCCAAGAAAATAGTGCCCAACTTAGACTATAGTGGTGGTGCCACTAGTGTCCACTTTCAGTGCTCCTATCCAAATAGTAAAAAACTAGACTTTCTAGAAGAAAGTATAAAAGTAGGTTCAACTATAGTTTTGCATAATTAGACCAATTTAGAATTAGTAGTTTTTAGTACACTTTTGCTTAGAGAATATAGATATAGGGGGAATCATGCATGGGATGATGGCTCTTACTTCCAGTTTTAGACATGAAAGTTGATATTACTTTTAGATCAAAATCCATGTTCTAGACATTAGTGATTGGGGGAAATATGCATGGCACATTTATTTTATTTTCATTTTTAAGCTTAATATTACCTAGGCATTCTTATAAGTTACATGCCTTATTCCATCTATAGGTGGTTGGCATCATTTTGGATTTGGCTTTCATACAAGCCCAACTTCCTCATTTCAGATTGGCTTTCATACAAGCCTAGTGCACTAGTTTGGTGTGGCTTTCATAAAAGCCTAATCTCCATCTTTCAGAGTGGCTATGAGTGACCTAGTTTCCAACATACATTCAAATATCCATGACAACATTTTTATACCATAGTGCATTCATGGGCATCAAGAACCATCTCAAATGACACACATTTCATACTGGTATGATGTTCATATCTTCACTTCATGGGGTAATGATGGATACCAAGGAGTAGATACCCTTTGTATTCTTGAGAAAGATATTCATAGGGATTGAACACATAGTCCAAACATAGACTTGCACATGCATGATCACCTAGCTTCACTTAGTAGGTGATGATAGATCTGAAGGGCCAACCTTTATATTTTTTAGCCACTTTTGGGGAATTGAACATTCAACTCTATTTATGATATTACTCTTGGTATAACACTCTCTAGTATTAATCTGTATCACTCAGCATCAGAACATGTTTTGTATTAGTTTGCATACTTAGTGAGGTGTATTCATCTTTTCTCTTCCTCTCTCTCTCTCTTATCTAGGTTTGTACATTCTTATTTTATATATAACATATCAATTAAGAAATGATCTACTCTTTGTTTTTCTTATAGATTTGAACTTTATAACATGCTCTCTCTACACACACCCAACATCACACAACTTCATGAGCTTCACATTTATAAGTAAGTTTAGGTACACTTTCTATTTTCCTTTAATTTAGTATTTTATTTTGTTTCATCACTTGAATAAAGGGGGGGGGGGAATGTAGTCATATAAAATGTAAAAATTGGTAACTTGAGCATGGATATGACACCCAAGCCTTAGATCCCTCTTGATTACTCTCATAACCCTCATAGGCATTATTTTCATTGATTCTCATTCATTTTTAGCCTTCTAAAATTGATCTCAACTAAGCCAAACTCCTCTTTCTATACAGATCAATCCCCTTAGGTCCTATATTCTAAAGATAAAAAAACCACACTAGGACTATAGCACTGGTGCCACTCCTATCTACTTTCAATGCTATTGTTGAAGTTCATTTCTGGCCCCACTATTCAATTTATTTTGGTTCTCCATCTTTCTCCTTGCTGGCCTAATGTGAGTAAATTCAACCCATGACTAATATATCCCTATAAAATCCCATTTAAATATCATTTGGAAAGGGTTGGAAATTATCACTAAGCAAACAAGAATACAAGAAAGACTACTCAAGTAATCTTCCATATTTATGACATACAACCAGCCAACACATTTACAATCTTATTCAAATCCTTATACCAGTCCCTAGCCACCTCAACCATATATATTCTAGCATTCTACATCTTTATACACATAATTTCACAAAGCACATCAAGTGGGAGAACTACATATGGATTGATCTCTCTTCAAAGTATTAGTATGTATGTAGCATGCCCATATAAGGGGTGTGGATTCATGTCCAGTGAATATTACACGCACTAACCCCATTTATTTCTCTAAATTAGTCAAAACAAATTGAAACATAGGTTTTGAAGAAAACATCTACTTTATAGAGAGCTCTACAAACTTCCAAATACCAAAACTTCATAGACAGGGTCACACAATTTTGGTGAACAAAATTTAAAAGTCTCAAATACTTACAAAAATAGTGGTAGAGGTAGACTACAACATTATTTCCACTCTTTTTCACTTTTGACACTCCTATCCAATTACAAAATCAAGACCATATCTCAATTTATGATAGTGTCCCAAACCTACATAATGAATATCAGACCTTGTCTCAGTTGTATCAGTCAATTTCTAAGTCTTCTTTTACATCTCTTATTACTATTTTTAAAAAGGTCAAAATTACAATATAGTTTACACAAATTAATAGATTAATTATTTCATATTTATTTATTAATTTTACTATTCAAACCCTTTAACTAAATTAGGAATAATAAACCAATATTCCCAAAATTGTTAAATCATAGAGTTATAGATCAAAAGTTAAGGCCTCCAAATGTTTGGACTCTAAATCATTTTTTTTAGAACATTTTGGAGGCCATACATGACCATATGAGGGTAAAAAAAGTTATAAAAACATCCTTAAATTTTATAGAGATATTTATGAATGAATTGTACTTTCTAAAATGCTTATTTTGGCACCAATTAGAGCTCAAATAGAATTACAAATCAAAATTTATGGCCTCTAAAAACTTGGACTCCACATCATTTTTTAATAACTTTTTAGAGGTTTTACATTACCATCTAAAGGTCCAAAAAGTTATGAAAACATCCCTAAAAGGATATATCTACTTACGGATAAATTTTATTCTCTGAGATGGTCATTTTGGCACAAAATTAAATTCAAATAGAGTTACAGATCAATAGTTTGGACTCTACATCATTTATTTTCAAAAAAAATTCAAAGGCTACACATTACCATATATGGGTCTAAAATTTTATTTAAACAATCCTAAATGGATAAATCTATTTATTTCTAAATTTTAATTTTTGAAACAGTCATTTTGGTGCAAATAAGATCTCAAATGGACTATAGATCAAATGTTATGTCCTCCAGATGTTTGGATTCAACATCATTTTATTTTCAAAAAAAATTGAAGGACAAATGTGACCATTTAAGGGTCCAAAAAGTTATTAAAATGACAAAATTTTAATTTCTAATATGGTCATTTTTGCATAAATGAGATATCAAATAGAGTTATAGATCAACATTTATGGCCTCCAAAAGTCTGGACTCTACATTATTTGTTTTAGAATAATTTATAAGCCACACATGACCATTTGAGGGTCTAATAAGTAATAATAACATACCTAAATGGATAGATATTTATATGGATGAATTGCACTTTCTAGTATGGTCATTTTGGCATAAATTATAGCTCAAATAGATTTATGGATCAAAGTCATGGCCTCTAAAAATTTGAACTTTGCATCATTTGATTTTACAACTTTTTGTAGGCCATACATGAACATATGAGGACATACAAATTTTTTAAAATAATCTTAAATGGACATAGTTGTTTATATCTGAATTTTAATTTTTGAGATGGTCTTTTGGCATAAATGAGAGATCAAATAGAGTTACAGATCAAAATTTATGGCCTCTATAAGATTTGAATCCACTTCATTTATTTTCAAAACTTTTTTTAAGCCATGCATGATAATTTAATTATACAAAATGTTCTTAAAACATAATTAAATAGATATATCTATTTATTATTGTATTATAATTTACAAGATGGTAATTTTGGCATGAAGGATATCTCAAATGATGTTACGGATTGAAAATTTTGGCCTCTATAATTTTGGACTCTACATCATTTGTTTTCAGGACATTTCAAAATCCATACATGACCATATGAGGGTCTGATTTTTTTTAAAAACATAGCTAAATAGATATAGTTATTTATGGATAAATTATTCTTTTTAAGACATTCATTTTGGTGCAAATAAGAACTCAAATGAAGTTACAAATCAAAATTTATGGCTTTTAGAATTTTAGACTCTACATCATTTATTTTCAAAACTTTTCAAAGGTCATATGTGACCATATGAGGGTAATACAATTTGTAAAAACATACCTAAATAGATGTATCTATTTATGTCTGAATTGTACTTTCTAAAATGGTCATTTTGACATAAATAAGAGCCCAAATAAAGTTACTAATCAAAATTTATAGCCTCTACAATTTTTGACTCGACATCATTTATTTTTAGAACTTTTTCGAGTCCATACATTAACATTTAAAGGTCTAATAAGTTTTGAAAACTTCCCTAAATGGATAGATTATTTATGGATGAATTATACTTTTCTAAGTTGGTTATTTTGGTAAAAATAAGAGCTAAAACAAAGCTACAGATCAAAAGTTATGGCCTCTATAAGTTTAGACTCCATATCATTTATTTTATAACTTTCCAAAGGCCATACATAATAATCTAAGTGTTTGAAAAGTTCTAAAAGTATCTTTAAATGAATAGAGCTAGCTATGAATAAATTATATTTTTAAAGATGATCATTTTGGTGTAAATGATAACTCAAACAAAGTTATGTATCAAAAGTTATGGCCTCCAAATGTTTAGACTTTGCATCATTTATTTTTAGAACTTTTTAGAGTCCATGCATAACCATTTGGTTGTCTAAAAACATTCACAAATAGATAGTGAAATTTATGGCTAAATTTTACTTTCTAAGATGATAATTTTGGTGTAAATGAAAGCTCAAATGGAGTTACAAATTGAAACTTATGGCCTTTCAAAGTCTGGTCTTTGTATCATTTGTTTTCAAAACATTTTTTAGGCTATATGTGACCATATAAGGGTTTGAAAATTTATTAAAATATAGATAAATAAATAGTGTTATTTATGGCTGAATCATAATTTCTAAGGTAGTCATTTTGGTGCAAATTATAGCTTAATTAGAGTTATGGATCAAAATTTATGGCCTCCAAAAGTTTGGACTCCTTATCATTTTACTTCAGATGCCATATTGACCATATGAAGGTCTAAAAAGTTTTGAATACATAATTAAATGGATAGAGTTATTTATGTTTGAATTATACTTTCTAATGTGTTTATGTTGGTATAAATTATATCTCAAATTAATTTACAAATCAAAAGTTATGATCTCTAGAAGTTTAGAGTCCACCTCATTTATGTTCAAAACATTTTGGAAGCCATATGTGACCATTTAAGGGTATAAAAAGTTTTGAAAACATATCTAAATGGATAGAGATATATATTGTTGTATTTTAATTTCTAAGATAGTTGTTTTTGCTTAAACTAGAGCACAAACAAAATTACATATCAAAATTTATGGCCTCCAAAAGTCTAGACTTTGCATCATTTGTTTTCAAAACTTTTTTACGGCCATACGTGACCATATAAGTCTCATTTTTTTTTTTAAATATCCTTAAATGGATATAACTATTTATGTTTGAATTTTGATTTTTAATATGGTCATTTTGGCACAAACAAAATCTCAAATAGAGTTACAAATCAAAAATTATGGCTTCCAAAAGGTTGGACTCCTCATCATTTATTTTTATAACTTTTTAGAGAAAATACATGACTATATGAGGGTTTAAAAAGTTTTAAAAACATCAATAAATAGATATAGTTATTTATTTCTAAATTTTACTTTCTAAGGTGGTTGTTTTGGTGTAAATAAAAAGTGCAAATGGAGTTATGGATCATAAGTTATGGCCTCCTAAAATTTGGAATTCTTATAATTTATTTTTATAAAATTTTAGAGGCCACATTTGACTATCTATCGCCCAATTTTGGCCCACATATAAATATTTTGCATGGTTTGATGAAGCAGTGGATCAAAGGATTAAAAAAGGAGTCTAGGATTGTAAAGTGAGAAAGACCATGCAGGTTTTCATGATATTCGAGTAGTTTTAAGAATAAGTCCAAAAGAGGCTACATGATTAAAATCCTAGTTTACATTTGAGAAATATTCCAACTTTTGGCTAAGTGTTAGAATTATTCTTGAGTATTCGGGTTTCATGTCTTTACAAAAAATCCCAAAGGAAGTTGTCTACAAGCATAAGTTTTGAAGGCATAATTCTTTCAAAGAAATTGTTTTGGGTATTTGGCTAAGTGTTAGTATTTTTTTGGAAAAATTGTCTACAAAAAAGGTACAAGATAGAATTATTTTATGGAAATTATCCCAAAGGTAAAAGCTAAGTCTATTTTAATTCAGACATTTTGTCTGATATAAAAGGCTTGTAGACATAATTTTTTTGAAGAAAGTGTCTAAGACAAAAGGTCTAAAGGAAATATCCCAAGGAGTTTGTGATCCAATAGAAAATTATGGGTGTACAAGTATCAAATTTAGGCCACAGTTACAAACCATCCAAATCTAAAAAGTGATGGCCATACAAATGTTATTGACAGTCATGTAGATATATTTGGCATTCATGCAAACATCAAAATAAACCTCATCAACTAACTCTATGGTGTTCAAATTTTGATGGGAATTTAAACATCAATGACAGTCTCATGGATGTATTTGATGTTCATATAGACATCAAACTTAAGACATAGAGAAAACAAAATCATTGGAGCTTAAATTTTATGGTCACAAAGATGTTAAATATAGTCATGTAGACATCAAATAATGGGAGTGTGGATGTTAAATTTGAGCTCATAAAGTCACTATTTAATTTCAAAAAATGGGTCATAGTAGATCTAATAGATAGCATTCATTCATACCAAAGGAGGTCAATAATGTGAGATGAGTAAATAGGTCAAGAGCTCAAGAAGCTACCACAAGGCATAAGTGCATATAAGCAGACAAATTGATAGCTAATCCTGAGTACAAATATGGGACTACCAAGTGACACCAACTTAGATAGAGTTGATAGGTCAAGGGTAGATCTAAGGGCTCACATTAACTCATACCATGGAGATCAGATGGTGTGAATAATGGTTAATGAGTAAATGATCTGAGTTATAGTGTATAGCTAATTAAATAAAGATGAGCCTAGGACTTTCAATAGAAGTTGACAAGGACATTTTTTTACCAAGGAAAATAGTTATTGTAGGATCATTCCATCACCATTGGATCTCAATTAAAAACCATTAAAGGTACACATTGATGTATTTAGGTTAAAGGACATAAAGAGACCACCATTAAAGCTTAATATGGACCTCTGGATTAAGGGTTTATGTCATCCAGGGTTTTTTATATGACTAATTTTTCCATTTAAAAAAAAGATCCATGCATATGGTGAAGTCTTAGTTCTTGTAAAGATAAAATCGGTCTATTTTTACCTATCATAATAAAAAAGGGGGACTATATAGTCTATGGGTCTGCATTGACATAATGACTATAGGAAAACTAATAGTCTGAGATTGGTTTTTTGTTTATAATGGACCTATGAACATGGGGATAAGTTTGAGTATGAACCAATTTGAACAAAATATATCATTTCAAAGGATTCCATAAATTCATACATGTAAACACCAATGGTTTCATCTCCAGGACTAATTTCATGAAAAGGCCCTTCTTTCCACTCTTGCATGCTTCAATGAACTTGTGAATAGTTAGCACCAGGAAAAAAAATATAATAGATTGATTTAATGGTTGTAACTACATTGATAATAAAACCTATATAAAAACAAATTAATCTCATCATTTTAACCATAAATAAGCATCAATGAGGTAATAATGTAACTATGCAATAGATTGCAGTGACCTAGATCAATCAAAAAGCTTGAATAAGCATAAATGTAGAGGTAGTTGTAATTGAAGTTCAAATGGAGTTATGGTATTTTGTTTCCTTTTTTAGTGTCAAAATATTTCTCTCTCTGTTACTTTCCTTCTCTCTAAAAATATAAACTTTGAGCTATTGTTGAATATCCGTCAAGCTGGTATGACTAGACTCTACTAGAAATTGTATTATGCACCTCTTAGAGTAATGAATAGATAAATTTGTAGTTATCTACTAATATGTGCTTAGTTTTTTGTATTTATTTTCTATGAAAAATTGTTTGTCATTTTCCATTTGTAGGTCCAACTTCAACTTAAGTGCTAATAATCTTTTCTTGTAGGTTATCTAGTGTGTCTTAATGTTTGTCTCAGGCATAGAGTGGATTATTGACTATAAGTGTTGTCTATCAAGGCTTACCCTCATTTCCCTCCATTATAAGTCCATAAATGTGACCTCTAGGTGAAACATTATTATTTATAAACCATTTTAGACACTACATTAGTTATATTTTTAGTCTATTAGTGTGCTAATGAGTTCAATCTTGAAAATGGATCTTTGAACATTCGGTGCATCACCAAATGTTAAAATAGGTTTTAATTTATGCAAATCTCTTAACTCTTTTCACAATTTTTTTTTATATCTTAGAAAGAGAGGTCCAAAATGTGATATAAGGAACTAGCCTCATTACAAAACCCTAGAGGTGTGGTCTAAATATATTCATACCACATCCTTAGATCATTCCCATGTTAGTCCAGGTATGGACTAGACTTCAACAAATTTGACCTATATTGGGTGATATATAAATAGCTAATAGTTTTGGCATGCCCAATAGGATAAAGGTCTAAAATGGTGACTCCAAATCAAAGCTTATGGTTATGAGCAGACTAGGTATGTTTCATTATAGATTTTAATCATTTAATGCATCTCATTTGGAATATGAGGCTAATATAAAAAATATGGTGAATATCCATTTTATCCACCCCCTTATCAACAGTCCAAATATCATTCTCATTATCCTTATTATCAAGGGTATGGATCTTACCTAACCCATCATTATATTGTTCCTTACCATCCCTATCATGAGCCATCCATACAGCACTTAAGTAGACTTTAGTGAGCCTTGAAAATCATGCACTAAAATTATATTCTTGAAAGTATTATGGCCAAGATGTCCCTACTCACTATATCCATCATGTGAGAGAGTCATTAAAATAAGTAAAAAAATAATGGGAACCTATTGAGAGAGAAAATTGGAACAATCTCATAAGTGAGATGATGGATGTAAGTGGTTACATTCAAAGCATTAAAGATAGGCTAAAATGCCTTAAAGAATATTAGGTCCAACCTTACCAATCTTATGTGCCTTCATATACACCACCTTAGCCTTCATATGTGCCACCTATTCTTCCCCAAGAGACCATTACAAGTGACCCTTTGAGTATCCCAAGTTCTTCATGTGTTGGTCAAACCTTTCCTTATCAAAAATTTATCTAATAAAGTTGTCAAAGAAGGGGAATACCATTGAAAACCCTATTATTGAGATCTAGGATCCCTCCATTCTTCCTCAAGAACCCCTTAAATTTTCCTTCAAGGTTCTAAGCTAGAATCAAGAGGTAAACGCATAGGGTAGGCAATGTGAGACAAATCTAGATTTGAAGGCCCAAGTTAAAGAAAAATATGAACCTATGTAAACCTCTCTCATCCCTCCTTAGGATTATTGTGTTTCTTATCTTCATGAAGCCATTTAACACCTTAAATAAAATCTATTTCAAGAGAATATTGATAAGAAAATGAAAGAGTTGGAGCTAAAAATAAGGAAAGAGGAGGAAAACAAAAATTAAAAGGTTAAATAAGAACCTCTATCTTTTCCATCTTGGAACCAAGTCATACAGTCAATAAAATCTAAAACCATTCAATCCCCTCCCTCACTTCCTCAAGAATCTAAGTCCTTTCTCTCTTAGAAATCCATCTAGAGTAGTATAAAAAAGCAGGACATGACTATCAAAGACAAGAAGTTGGACCAAGGAGGTGTCACATATATCTCATATCTCTTGAAGTCATTGCAATAATATCCTATTCCACTCCTTGAAGAGGTAAGTAGTGAAATCCATGTTAAGCTCATAATTGGTAATGATGGAATGTTAGAGTTAGAAGAGGAAATAATTATTGGAACACCACTTGGTAAGGGCAATCATGTCTTAGTCTTTCATGATGTCAAAGAGAATGAGTTACAAGAACAAGTATTAGTTAATAATGGGATCTAATGGGAAGAAGTCTCAGATGTGTATCAAGACATTGTTTCTCAAGAACCTCTTGATCACATATAAACTATCAAAAATCAAGATTATTCTCAAGATCTTATGGTAGCTGATATAGATCAAGTATAGGCTCATCTTTCTTTAGAAGGTATCCATGAAGATAATTCACACAAAACCATTGTTGAGATAGAGAGCATTCCTAAAAAAGAAGATCATTAAAAGCAATTGTACCATGATTTCATGAGTGAGATTGGTGAACTTAAGATGGTAGACTTAGATAATGGGATAGTGCAGTAGGTTTAACCTTCATCTAAGGATTCAATTAATGTTTTATAGCTTCTATAAGGTAGGGCTACTTCGGATATGCCAAATCAAAATGAGAAGGTTGGTCTTTATGTGAGAAAACCCCACGAGGGATTAGTATAAATGGAAGTCATGGATGAGGTTGAGATATCTCTTATTGAAAATTACTAAGATACTCTTCAAACTAATCTTTTCTAGTTTGATCAAAGTGATGAACACCATTTTGATGACCTCATGTATAAAGAAGATAAGATTGAAGAAGTTGTCCTAGATGATAAGGAGGACAAAGATGATTGGAAGCTACAAATGAATCCTTTTAAAGAGCTTGAATATCTTTGCCAAGCTGAGGATCAAGTACATAAAAAGGTAGACAAAGAGTTTCCCATGGAGGAAAATGATTGAGTTAGGGTGGATTATGTTGAGTTTGAATAACTTGTAGCTAAAGAGAAACCCAATATTATTAAAATAACTATAGAAACCAATAAGGTATGGCTTGTTGAACCACCATTTGAGGTCATAATTGAGGAGCCATATGAAAAAGTTGAAACTCTCTAGATGTACATAGCTGAACTATTTAAAGCTATTTTATTCTCACTAAACATCATGTTAAACAAGTTGATAGCAGCAACAAAGAAAAAGTAAGCATCAAGACCAAGAGTCAAGAAGGTGCATGCCTCATTCAATTCTACACCTCATGATGTAGGAAGGTTTTCAATCTTTCGTTTTGATCTAGGAGGAAAGGTACATATAGTTTTAAGCTATATATATTAGGGTAGTTCTTAAAATTCCTCTAAGTGTTTTTCTAGCATATTTTGTTATTGTCCTTATTTTGTTGTAGGTTAGTTTCCCTTCAATAAGTTCCTTGGGCACTCTATCTTATTTTTTTTCTTTTCTTGGTTCTCTATTTGTTTTAAAAAGAGGTTAGAGAAAGATCAGTAGCTAGTGTTAGATATAGGTCAATATGTTAGACCGATGTAAAAACTCCATACCCAATGGACTAGATAAGGAAACATGGTTTGGGTCCTCTTGCATAGACAAGCATGCAACCCCTATCAGTCACCAAAGATGTTGGCCAATTTTGGCTCACCTATAAATATTTTACATGGTTTTATGAAGGAGTGAATCAGAGGCATAGAAAAGGGGTCTAGGATTGTAGAGTGGAAAATACCATGTAGGTTTTCATGGTGTCCAATAAATTTCAAGAATAATTCTAGAAGAGGCTATAATATTAAAAGCCTAGTTTACACTTGGGAAATATTCCAACTTTTGGCTAAGTGCTAGAATTGTTCTTGGGTATTTGGTTTTCATGTCTTTGTAAAAATACTAAAGGAATTTAAACATAAGAATAAGTTATGAAGGCATAATTATTTCAAATAAATTATTATAAGTACTTGTCTAAGTGTAGAGTTATTTCAAACATAATGTCTACACCAAAAGGTAAAAGGCATAATTATTTTGGGGAAATTGTCTCAAAGGCAAAAGCTAAGTCTATTTTCATTTGGACATTTTGTCTATTATAAAAGGACCATAGACATAATTATTTTAGACAAAGTATTCAAAATAAAAAGTTTGAAGGAAATCACCTAGGGAATTTGTGATCTAGTAGAAAATGATAGGTGCATAAGTATCAAATTCAAGCCATGGCAAAAAACCATCCAAGTCTAAAAAGTGATGGTCGCATGAATGTCATTGATAGTCACATAGACATATATGATGTTCATATGAATATCAGAATAAACCTCATCAACTAAAGTTATAGTATTTAAATTATGATGGGTATGAGAACTTCTATGATGGTCATACAAATGTCAAACTTAAGACATAACAAAAAAAAATTTGGAGATTAAATTTGATAATCATGTAGACATACAATATGATCATATGGACATCAAATGATAGGAGTATAGATGTCAAATTTGAGCTTGTGAAGTAGCCATTTGATTTCAAACAATGGGTCCTAGTATATGTAATGGCTAGCATTCATTCACACCAAGGGATATTGATTATACAAGATGAGTCAAAAGGTTAAGAAATAAAGAAGCCACCATATGATTTAAGTGTGTATAAGTAGGTAGACTAACAATAGATCTTGAGTACAAATGTGAGAATTATAAGTGGCACCAACTCATATAGAGTTGATAGGTTTAAAAAGTTGAGGATAGATCCAAGGGCTCGCATTAACTCATACCATGAAGATTAGATAGTGTGAGCAAAGGTCAATGAGTCAATGATCTAAGTCATAGTTGATATCCGATTAAATAAAGGTGAGACTAGAACTTTTGATTGTAGTAGATAAAACCATTTTTGACCAAGGCAAATAGGTATTATAGGGTCATCTCATCACCATTTTAACTTTTATAGATGCCATTAAATAGACACATTGATGTAGTAAAGTTAAAGGATATAAATATACCACCATTAAAGCTTAATATAGACCTTTGGCTTGAGGGTTTGTGTCATGTAGGGTTCATTTTGTGACTATATTCACAATTTTAAAAAGAAAGATCTATGAATATGGTGAACTCTTAGTTATCTCAAAGATATAATGGGTCTATTTAGACCTGTCATAATCAAGAAGTGGGGATATATAGTCTATAGGTCTACATGGACATAATAACTATAGGAAAACCAATAATTTGGGATTATTTTTTCATCCAAAATGGACATATAAACATAGGGATGAGTTTGAGCATGATTTAATTTAAATAAGAGCTAACATTTCTAAGGATTCCATGAAGGGATACACGTATACTCTAATGGTTTCATCTCTAGGACCAACTACATGAAAAGGACCCTTCTTTCCACTCTTGCATGCCTCGATGAACCTATGAAGAGCAACTAGCACCAAGACAAAACTCTAATAGATTGATTTGATGGTTGTAACTACATTGATGCCAAAACCTAGCTCAAAATAACTTCATCTCACCATTGCAACCATAAGAAGCATTAGTGAGGGAATAATGTAACTATGCAATATATTGAAGTGATCTGGATCAATCAAAAATATTGAATGAGGATAAATACAAAGGTAGTTGTAACTAGAGTTCAAAGGGAGTTGTACTATTTTATTTCCTTTTCTAGTACCAAAATATCTCTCTTGATTTCCTTCTCTCTATAAATATAGCCTTTGATCTATTGTTGAAGATCCCTTAGGATGGTATGACTAGACTCTGCTAGAAATTATATTATACACCTATTAGAGTAATGAGTAGATCATTTTATATTTGTTTACTAATTTGTGCTTACTTTTTTGTATTTATTTGATATGAAAAAGTGGTTTTCATATTCTTTTTTAGGTCCAAGTTCAATATAAAAGATAATAAGATTTTTTGCATGTTTTAATGTTGATGTCTCAGGTATAGAGTGGATTATTGACTATAAATTCTATCAATCAACCCTTACCCTCATTTCCTTCTAGCCTAAGTCCCTCAATTTGACCTCTAGGTGAAATATTATCTCTTGGAAACCATTATAGACACTGCATTAGTTCTATTCATAGTCTATTAGTGTGATAATGAGTTCAATCTTGAGAGTGGATCTTTGAGCATTTGGTGCATCACCACATGTTAAAATAGGTTTTAATTTATGTAAATCTATTAACCCTTTTCACCCTAAATTTTCTAGATATTAGAAATAGAGGTCCAAACTATCATATCTAAGGAACTAGCCTCATTAGAAAACCCTATAGGTGTGGTCTAAATATATTCATCCCATAACCTTAGATCATTCCCATGTTAGTCCAGGTATGGGCTAGACTTGAACAAATATGACCTATCTTGGGTGCTATCTATATAGATAATACTATTTAAGAGTTAAAAGGATCTAAAATATCCCTATATATATATATATATATATATATATATATATGGCTAAAATGTACTTTTTGAGATGATCCTTTTGGCATAAACAAGATGGTAGTATAGATCAAAAGTTATTGCTTCCAAAATTTTGGATTTTGTTTCATTTGTTTCTATAACATTTAGAGGCCATATGTGACAATTTGAGTCTCTAAAAAGTTATAAAAATATACATAAATGGATAGAGTTATTTGTGTCTGAATTTAAAATTTTGAGATGATCATTTTAGTGTGAATGAGATCTCAAATAGAGTTAAAAATTAAAACTTATGGACTTTGCAAGTTTGGATTTCACATCATTTATTTTATGAAGTTTTTAGAGGCCATACATGACCATATGAGGGTCTTAAAAGTTCTAAAAATATATCTAAATGGATATAACTATTTATGTTTGAATTGAAATTTTAGAGATGGTCATTTTGGTGGAAATGAAAGCTCAAATAGAGTTACAAATCAAAAGTTATTTCCTTTAAAATTTGGTGCATTGCATCATTTATTTTTATAACTTTTTAAAGGCCATAGATGACCATCTGAGGGTCTAATATATTATTAAAATGTTTATAAATGGATATATTTATTTATGATTGAAATCTACTTTTTGAGGTAGTTATTTTGGAATAAATGAGAGCTCAAACAAAGTTATGGATCAAAATTTAAGGCCTCCCAAATTTTGGATTCCATATCATTTTTTTTTTAAACATTTTAAAAACCATATTTGACCATATAAGTGTATAAAAAGTTTTAAAAACATACCTAAATGGATATATCTATTTATGTACGACTTTTCATTTTTGAGAAATTTGTTTTAGCACAAACAAGAGTTCAAACTGATTATATATAAAAAAAGATATGACCTCTAAATTTTAGACTTTGAATCATTTATTTTTAAAACATTTTAGAGGTCATACATGACCATTTTAGGGTTTAATATAATTTTTAAAACATCCCTAAATGGATATATCTATTTATTTCGGAATTATACTTTTTGAGATGGTCATTTTGGCATAAATGAGAGCTCAAACAAAGTTATAGATAAAAAGTTATGGCCTTCAGAAGTTTGGAATCTACATAATTTATTTTAAGAACTTTTCAAAAGAAATACATGACCATCTAAGGGTCCAAAAATATCTATAAATATAATTAAATGGATAGATCTATTTATGTATGAATTTTAATTTTTATTAAATTTATTTTAGCATAAATTATAGATCAAATCAAGTAATGGATCAAAAGTTATGGCTTACAAAAATTTAGACTCTGCATCATTTATTTTTAAAACTTTTTGTAGGCTATACATGATCATCTGAGGGTCCTAAAATTTTGGAAAACATCCCTTATTTGACAACTAATTATGGATAAATTGTACTTTTTAAGATGATCATTTTGGTGAAAATGAGAACTTAAAAATAAATATAGATCAAAGGTTATGGCCTCAAGAATTTTGGACTCTACATCATTTGATTTTAGAACTTTTTAGAAGCCATGCATGATAATATAATTGTATATTTTTTTGAAAACATATTGTTGACTAGATTTTCCCCTAGGTCAAATTAACTCCACCCCCTAAATTTTAAAACTTTCCATAGGGTATTTCTAGGTTGAAAGTGGTCACATGGTCATTAGTGATGTCAAATTATATCTTGAGGGTCACATACAACATATTTTAACCTTGGCATGTTTATCCTTCTTTTCTAATGTCATTTTATGCCACCTTTTGGTCATGATAAGGAGATGTACAATTTTCCATAAAAGGACAAATGTGTCAAGAATCAACCTAATGTACTTCACGTCAAGGAATGTCATATAAAAGTTATGAAATTGAAAATTTGTAGGTTCAACATTAAAATAAGAAAATCACCTACAAAAAGGGAAGTTTCATATGTTGTATATATTTAGGTGGCTCATCTGACACATGTGAATGCTTCAAGAATATTTTATGGCATCCACATAAGTCTTTTCTAGGTTTAGGTTGCTTCGATAAATCAAAATTAAGAAAAAATGGTTTCTCTCTCCTATTGCTCTGTTATATAACTTAGAAAGGGCCAATGGTTTTTGCTGATATAGATTGGAGAAGAGGAGTTGGATTGAGTCCACTGGGATAATGTCATTAGTCCTTATGACCTTAAATTTCATGGTCATAGTTTCAATATTGATGGTATATACTATATGAATAATCATTAATATTATTAGCACCTTCAAACTGCTTATGGATTCCTAATAGCTCAATTTTCTCATATTTTTGCATTGTTTTATGTGAACCAAGTAATGCATATAGTATTTTATATTGTAGTCATATAAAATATGAAAATTACTAACTTGAGTGTGACTAATGACACCCAACCCATAGTTTCCTCTTGCTTGCTTTCATGACCCTCATAGGCATCTTTTCACTGATTCCCAATCATCTATATCCTTCCAAACTTGATCCCATATCAACAAGACTACTCTTTTTATGATAAATACATCCCCCCAATTCCCATCAACTAAGGAAAATAGTGTCTAACTTGGACAATAGTGTCAGTGCCACTACTACCCATTTTTGGCATTTCTATCCAAGTGTTTTTTTGGCCCTAATGGTCAACTCCTTCTAGTTCCCCATCCTTCTCCTTATCATCCTAATGTGAGCACATTCAAATCATTTCTAATAGATCCCTATAAAATCCCATTCATAGATTATTTGCAAAGGGTTGGCAATTATCACTAAGCAAGCAAGACTATTGAGGCAATCTTCCCTATTCTCTACATATAGCCAACTAATACACTTACAAGCTTATTTAAATCCTTACACCAGTCCCTAGCCACTTCAATCACATATAATTTATCATTTTACATCTTTATACACACTATTACACAAATCACATCAAGTGGGAGAACTACATATGGCTTGATCCCTCTTCAGAGTATTGGTATGTAGGTAGTGTGCCCACACAAGGGGTGTGGGTATACATTTAATGAATATAACACACACTAACCTCCCATATTTCTAAAATTTTGTCAAATTATAAAGGATTCTAGGGTTTTAATATAAAATATAATCTATAGGGAGTTCCATAGACATCTAGCAATCAAAACTTCATAGGTAGGGTTTTATAGACACATCAGATAAAACCTAGAAAACTCAAATCTCTTGGATAATAGTAGAAGAGGTAGACTATAGTATAGGTGTCACTAGTGTCTTATTTCAATGATCTTATTCATTTATAAAATTAACTCTAGATCTTAATTTGTAACATTGTCCCAGTCTCGCATAGTGAATTCTAAACCTTGTAACTACCATTTCAGTTAGTTTCTAGCTATGTCTTATTTTCTCTCCCTTATTACTATTTTTATAAAGATCATAATTACAATCAAATTACACAAATCAATAGTTTTATTATTGCATATTTATTTATTGATTTGACTACTCAAACCCTTTAAATAAATTACGAATAATACTCCAATATTCCCAAAATTGTTAAATCATTTGGTAAACCTGACTTAGTTCACACATAAAAACCCTAAAAACCCTAGGGTAAATTTATTACTAATTTTTCCTATATATTTTTTATTTTTTACCTACATAATAAAATAAAAAATTAGTATTAAATTTTAAAATTTCATAGCAATTTTAAAATAACTCTCTTTCAAACCCTTGTTGCCCATACTAGGTCTCAGTATTTTCCCAATAAGTTTTTGATTTCCTATTAGCATATTAAAATAAAAAATTCACCTCAAATTTCAAAATTCAATAATAATTTTTAAAAATTATTTATTTATCAAAACCCTAGTTTCATCTTCTAGGTCTCTTTAAATCACCAATTTTCTAATAAATTCTTGATTTCTTACTTGAATATTTCACTCAAAAATTCACTTTAAATTTCAAAAATTCATTGTAATTTTCAAAATAATCATCTTTAAAACCCTAGATACATATATTAGGTCCCATTGTTTCTTGAGGTGTCACCTTGCATTTAAAATTAAATTTGAAAAATGGATCACTTATTTTACAATATTTCTTGCATTTTTAGCAAATAATAAGGAAAGCATACTTGGTCCTATCATATACATGAATGATGAAGTTTATCATATGTTAATAAAAAGCTTCATTCTTTTCATCTCATTCTTATTTTAATAATATGGGATGATATTGAGAAAGTTATTGTTAAACATGTTAAGATACCTCCTACCTCATCTCCCTTAGAGTCTTTATCCCATGCCAAACAATGTTGCATGGTCAATTTTACTCTTCCCAAGGTCACTACACATTACCAAAGATCCTATTTGACACCCTTTGTCCCTCCACCACCTTTACCTATCAATTATCTTTGACCTCCTCCCATATCCACTACTACTCTTATATGAATAGTAGATAATGTGGTCAAAGTTTTTACTTGATGTGTTACCATGCCTCTCCCACCTAGTCAGGAGCCCCACCACCCTCTTATTCCTTCCCATCCTAGGCACAACCCACCTACAAAATTATATCCACACAATACTTATGATATTTTTGATCATTTGAGAAACACACTAGCTAAGATTTCCATGTTAAAATTTCTTTAGAAAGCTAATGTCTTTAAAGACATTCTCTATCATGCACTCACTCAGACTTCTATGCTTATTGATTTAGAGCCTTCTTATTTTGCATAATTGGTCAACACATTAAAAACTATAAAAGGTGTTATTTATTTTAATAGTGAGGACATGCTTTCTTCAGACATTTATTGATCGAAATTTACCATTGTTCATACAAGTTCAAGTTAAAACTAGTGAAATTAAGAGAGTTCTAGTTGATAATGGTTCCAAACTCAATATATGTAATACTATATTCTTATAGACTATGGGTGTAGATATGACATCCATGTAAAAATAATATAAGAATATTAGAGGTTTGATTATATACCAGATAGACATTGGGCACCATTACTTTGGAAATAATGGTAGGGCCAAAAACCCTCTCTACATAGTTTCAGGTCATGCCATGTCCTCTTTATTATAATATTTTACTTTTATGACCTTGGATACATTACATGGGGGTAATTACTTCTATTCTTCAATGATGTATTAAGTTTCTCTATGAAGGATACCTATACACATGCTTAGAAGATAACCAACCATTTAGATATTTTTAGATTACAGAGTCATCTTTGACTATCTCTCTAGATGGGACACCTAATATCATAGTTCAATCATCACCTCATTGCATTTCTCTTGATTAGATACATACATATTATGTAGGAGAGACTAACACATCTCACATTCCACCGCTTACAGTTATGTCCTCAGTTCTAGATATATAACTAGTCATAACAACTTTAACCATTCTACCTACTCCATTAGTCATAGCTCTTACACCTATTATAATTACTCAATCACTGATAGTAGTTCTAGTAGTACCAGTTGATTCTATTTTTATAGTTACTCCATTAGTTATAGATACTTTTCCAACATTACCATCTACTACTACAATTGCTAAAACTCCCATATCATAATTATTCCTTGTGGTAAATTTTGAGTTACCATATGTACATGATGTTGATATATATTCCCAAGCTTCTTTAGATGATGATATGATACCCACACTCATAGATGACTATTTACATAGATTAAGCTTTACACTAGTAGGCCTAGGAGAATATCAAGATGAATCTAGAGATCTCACTACACATCCTACATCACTCTTAGCATCTCACACTACAATATTAGGATATATAGATCACTTGGAATATATAGTTCACATGGTTACCTATATGGATATAGAGCTAGTCATTTAGATTCAAACAAGAAACACATATCATCAAGCATAGATTATTTTATAGATATTACTTGATCATGGATTAATCACATTACCTATAGTATGACATAAATCTATTAGCAAATTGTCACAACATGATGGTCACCCATTTTGTCTTTTTCATAGGATTACAAGCCATGATACAAAGTCATGTACAAATTTAAAATAGAGATTGGATAAACTAAAATTTCAAGGTAGTTTAGATTATAACACCATAACCACCATCTTTACCACTTATACCAAAGCAATCTACTACCAGAGCTAAACATCCTAAAGGAGAGTCAACATCTCCACCACCATAAAAACCTTCAGTTTGCCTTCAACATGATGACACCATGTACACAACATTATAACATATGATGATACTTATGATGATGATCTTGAGGCATTTCATGATGGCCATGATCCCTTCCTCCATCTCCATTCCAAATGGGATCCATCCTTAAACCCTTTGCCCCCTTTAGCCTAGTATTTTATGTCACTATGTATATATTTATATTCTAAAATGATTGTACATAGTATCCTTATGGTTGATTGTATATAAATTCTTTTCATGTACTAGTACATAATTTATCAATATTACCTATATATAGTTTCCTTATGATTGATTTTACATAGCTTCTCTTTCAAATTATTGTATATAGTATGCATCATCCAAAAAATTTAAATCATATATCATTTTATTCATTTTCATGTTTATTTTAACTCATTTTGCATGTGTGGTCATGAAAGGATAGGAAGGATCATTCTCTTGTGCTTGAAGTGAACACTATTGAGAGTTGTGAACAATGTTTTGGTAATTACAGAGTTTCATCTTTCTATGAATGGCTTTAGGAAAAGAATACCACACCTTTGTTTTCACCCCCTTAGAGCATGAATTATTCTTAGTCTACATTAAAGGACCTAGAGGTTAACTAAGATAGGGTTCTAAGACACTAAGTAAAGACTAATTAGATCCTTAATATGCACAGTCACCTAAAATTACCTATATGTATGTACACATAGTTTTAAGTCTATCCAAAATACAAGAGATAGGTTATGTATAATTCTAAGACTTAAATGGAGTTATCAATTCAATCAAGGTTCATCAACATAGTCAAAACCCTTTCAAGAAATGCCTACAAAGAGCAGAGTTAAAGAAGTTACAAATGGGAATTTTTACCTTAACCTATCCAAAAGGAGACTTTTTCCATATAGTGTCATCTTGTCATGCAGGTTTATGAGGTCTATGTAAGCCTAAATGAATTCATCCTTGCATTCTAGGCCTAGAGGTCACATTTGATCACAAGAGGAAGTTTTTAGGTTAATAAAGATTATGGTTAAGTTTTTTTCAACTCATACAAATCTTTATTGAAACACTTATAAAATTATAGTGCCTTTAAGCCATTGAGACCAATTGAACCTAGAAATCGTAGACCTGCAATACATTGGTGATAGTGGGAGGAAAGCATGGTTTAAAAGTATGAATGTGTCTATTTAGGTGTGAGATACATAATGAAATAATTATAAATAAAGGGAGATAAGTACAATATTTAGACACATATCACCACCTATAGGAATATCTCATATTCCCCTAATGAACACCTATAGTTTGAAGCGATAACTGCAAACTAGCCGAAGTAAATGGAGAATACAAGTTTGAAATTTTGAAAGAGGTGTATGATGAAAAGGAAAAATTAAATCCAACCTAAAATTTATTATAACACACTTCATGTTATTATCAAAGACAAAGGAAAAATAGAGAAGGTTGATAAAATCAGTATCTAACCTCATACTCAACCAACCCTATACACAGTCATAGTCCTATAGCTATTTTTGGGAATTTGAGATGTTGAGGGCCCTAAAATCATGGTAAGATCTAAAAATTTAGTACATAGGTTCCTCATGAGTTTTAATATAAATTCATTGTCTCATTTGGGCTAGAATAATAGGTGAAATACCCTCTATTTTATCTCAGACTAGAGGCACTCCATAGTTAACATAATTTGCAAACCTATTATATTTTAGGTAAAAGGATGAAATGGAGAGATAATAATGATTAGTTGATGATGTATAGGGTTGAATTAAATATGAAAAAGTATTGATAATGCCACACATTCATTATGATCACTCACAAGTGGTCATATACCCAAATACACAGTTTATGCCTACTAGCCCTAGAACTACGCATGCACCATAACTTGCCTAATGTCAATTATTATGACCATATTATCCCACCAAATAATTTAATATCATTCAAGGGAGAGTGTAGGGTTTATTGGACTAATTATTTTGTAAAGAACAACTCATAATTGGTCATTTTGGCCTAATTTTCTCTTAAGGGTGTACAAAATGCATAGTAAAAACTTGAGAAGCATTTTATTTCACTCATATATATATGAAAAACATGAATGGTGTCTTAATAAATTATGGTTATTTTTGAAGTGCCCTATACTCAAACTCAGTGTCATTTGTTTGAGGGTTAAGGGATTAACCTTTATGAATCATTGTTAAAAACCTAAATGACCTAAAACCCTCTCAAGAACTTGATGAGAAAGATATGGTGAGAAATAAATCCATAAGGGTTCAATTGGATTGTAATATGATTTTTACGTACCTTTCCCTCTCTAATACTCCTTAAATTTTAGTTATTTTATACTATCACTTGTATGAATGAAGCAAATTCTATGTTTTCTACAAGAATTAAGTGAAATTATAGGTGTAGAAGGGAATAAATGAATGAAATAGTGTGTAAGGTGTATGGATATGTATTTCAACTCCTAAAACTCCTTTATCACCTTATTCATGCATGAAAACCCCTCTACTAAGCTAGTTGTTGTAGGTAGTCTTCAATAAACCAATGATAAAGAAGGTGACTACCAAGTTGAAGATGAGAAGTGTTGTTTAGAGTTATTTTAACATCTACCTAATGACATAGAAAACAAAGATTGTTTCATGATGTGTCTCAAATCTTTTTAATGGATTGTCTTTGACATGTATAGGTCATCCTAGTGACAAGTGTGTTAATTCAAGCTTAAAGGGCTGGTGAGAAGCTACAAGAAATTGAACAACAAGTGTCCAAGAGAAAGTTATCAATTAAGGAGCATATAATGACATTCACAATCATGTTTTCACCTTATCAATTCAAATAATATGTGTTAGTGACATCCAAGGTAGTTCTATTCAGTTAAGTGAACTCTTCATCAAGAAAGCAATTTCAAGAAGGATAATGGAGTGTCTCTTCACCAACTTCAAGGAAATGTCATGTTTGTGATTGACACTTGTCCAAGAAAACTTCATAACCTATTTTCTAACTCTTTATCTTGAATTTTAATTAGTTTTAAATAATTGAAACTTGGCATGGTGACTCTTAAATGTCACTCTTTCTCTCTCCTCTCCTATGTTCTATATATTGAAGCCATTTTGGTATTGTAATCAATCCATAATTGGTATGGTGAAGGTTGGCTGGTTTGACATCTTTTTTTTCATTTGAATAAAGTTTAGATGCTGATTTAGTCTTTACAATTCTTACCTAAGTGTGTCAAGCAGTCCATTTGGATGATAAGTGATGAATGTTTTCTCTTTGATTCCATTTTACTCATGTATACATTATATGAGTAACATTTATTCTAATAGGTCTCATGAAGTGTATATGTTTATTAGTTTTATTTTGAAGTGTGAAAGAGATTAGTAGTGTCTAATCAAACTGCATAGTTACCCACCTTTGTAAATCTATAACAATCTACCTCCATGTAGAAACACTTATGCTAGAAGAACCTTGAGTTGAGATCAATTATAGTAGTTTGTCTTCTTAGTGAAAATGCAAGTATGTTTGTGGATATATATTTGGTGTATCACCTCCATTAATGTAGGCTACATTTATGTTTCATTATTCATTTTTCACCCCCAATAGTGATTATCCTAGTGTAATGTGTGAACCTAAATAGATAGACCAAGGGAGCTAGCCCATAATCTAGAGATCTATATCTTATAGTAGCTTTCCTATATGCATAAATAGTTCCATGTTATCCAAAATTTGAGAAGGCGTATTTGACTTGTCTAGGTTGAAAAATAGCTCTATAATTCTTAGAGGGACTTGAAGTCTAAGAAGGTTCTTCAAGGTGGATGCTAGTTTTGAAAACAAGGAGGTTGTAATAGTCCACTTCCTACAACATTTGGTAACTCTAACATTTGACTTTTGGTGGTAGACTAGTGAACCATTTCTTATCTAAGGTTAAAAATATATCTTACTAAAGGAATTCATTTCTAGTTCTAAGAGCTTACCCATTAGTCATACAAATCAAGCATGTTTGCTAACACCCATTCTGACCCAAAGAGACCATACCTTGCTCATACACCTATAAGATTTTTTTTATTATCCCTATATTACAAGATCCTAAAGCCATAATGTCATGGAACCAACCTTTTGTCACCTTCAATACTTCTAGTCTTATAATACTTTCCAATTACGATGGAATTCCTATATCTTGCCTCATAAGTGTCCCCTCATACACTGGTGATACTAACATTACCCCATATTGATCATATTATAAACATTACTAACTTTTATAATATGCATCACATCATTGAAGAGAACATAGAAATTAGTTTTATGGTTGTCTCTTTCAAAGGGAAATCTCTTGATTGGTATGGTACATTGGCCCCTGAATCTATCACCACATGAGATGATTTGGGTGATGCTTTGAAGAGAATATTTGAAGATAAGAGTGACAACTTGTCATTGATTGAGGAAATGACTAGCATTAGGAGAACACCTCAAGAATTTATCCAAGACTTAAACACAATATTTTAGAAAACATGGTATAGGATCCCAATCTTGGTAAGGTCTACTACACATCATACTTTCCTTTATTATCTTAAGGATTTTAATAGTGACGTTTCTATGATGATACAATCTATGGGAGGGATCACATTACCTAATGCATATAAAGTGGCCACTAGGGAAGATAATTACTTGATTTAGGCTAGAAATATTTCCCTAAGACCCCTTATGCCTTTATTCACTAATTTCCAAACCCCTACACCTATTTTTGCTCCCATTCCTACTCGAAAACATAAGTGTGTTGCCCCTAATCAACCAAGTAAATCCAATGAGGCATAAAGAATTATGGATCATGAGCAAGAGATTTTAGGTCTAAAGATTATAACATAGTAACAACAAGTGAGGCCTTCCAAAATACATTAATAGCACAATTATTCTTATCTAAACTATTAAGGCAATAGACCACCCTTTCAAAGTCATCCTCAAGGTCAAGGAAGCATATTCAAGTAAAGTCATACAATGGTTATAATCTCAATGCTCCCTCCACCTTAAAATTATTAGTACCTACTCAAAATAACATTTCCTAGGAACATGAGGGTCATCATTCATGGGATCAACCTCATGATCCATCTACCTATGTCAATGAGTTCTTTAATCAAACTTTCATGGAAATTTGGGGAACAATTATAGCCATGACTCAAGATGAGGTACCCAATGGAGGAGAGAACAATGGAAAGAGTGCTTAAGTGGGGAAAACCAATATGAAAATTCAAACAAGCCTCAAGGAAATTTATATGGAGTGTTCATGAGAGATCCAAGTGACACACTTGTAATCAACAGAAGCCCCAAACATGGTAAGTCATTTGACTATCTCCATAAACAAGTTTTCATTGACAAATATGAATCATAGGATGGATTATTTTCATGGAGTAGAAGTGATTCTAGAAGCATTATCTTTGACCCTAGTTGAAGAAATGATGAATATGTCATTCACTTCAAGTGTCTTGAGGTATTGTACATATTAGGGTGGGTGTGTGTTTTCCTTTGAGTTGTTTGTGGGTTTTCCCTAAGTGCTTAAAGAGCACAAATTTGTGTTTTGGGGTCTTTTTTGTGTTTTTCCTTATTGTGTGTTGGTGTGAGTTTTGTGTATTTTTAAAGGCATATTAGTGTTAATTTCAAAAAATGGGTGACTCCATTTCCTAAAGATAGGAGTAGGCAACTAGTCCTTAGCATAGCAAGCATGCTACCCCTATAAATCACTAGAATGTTGACTAAATTTTACCTCTATCAAATTAAGTCAACCCCCTCACATTTTAAAAATTTACATAAGGTAATTATAGGTTCAAATTATTCACATGGTCTTTATTGAGGTCAAATTATATCTTGAAGGTCACATACAACATGTTTTAACCTTGTCATATTTGACCTTCTTTTCTACTGTCATTTTATGCCACCTTTTAGTCATGGTAAGGAGATGTAAAGTTTTCAATGAAATGGAAAATGTGTCAAGAATCAATATAATGCAATTCATGTTAGGGAATGTTAAATAATAGTTTATAAACTAAAAAATTTGTAGGTTTAATGTTAAAATAAGATCACTTGTAAAAAGGGTAGTTTTAGAGATTGTATAGACTTAGGTGATTCATCTAGCATGTGTGAAGACTTTAGAAAGATGTTGTTTCATCCCAATAGGTCCTTTCTAGAATTAGGTGTCTTCCATAGATCCAAAATTGAGAAAAACCATTTTTTCTCTCCTATCACACTCTTGGACAACTCATAAAGGGTAAATGGTTTTCTGTTGGTATAGACTAGAGAAGAAGATTTGGAGTGAGTGAACTTCAAGAATGTTAGTAGTCCTTGTGATCTTAAATATCATGATCATATTTGAAATATTAATGGTTTATATTGTATGAACAATAATTAATATTTTTATAACCTCTAAATTGCTTGTACATTCCCAATGGCTCAGTTTTCTCTTCTATTTGCATTGTTCTATGTGAACCAAATGATGCATATAGTATTTTAGATCATTTTATTGATTTTCATGTTGATTCAAACTCATTTAGAATGTGTGGTCATGAAAGGTTATGAAATATCACTCTCTTGTTCTTGAAGTGAACACTCTTGAGAGCTATGAAAAATGTTTTGGTAATTGTAGCATTTCATCTTTTTGTGAATCAATTCAGGATAAGAATAACACACCTTGGTTTTCACCCCCTAAGAGCATGGATTGTTCATATTCTCCATTGAAGGACCTAAGGTTGATTGAGATAGGGGTCTAAGACACCAGGTAAAGACTAATTAGATCCCTAATGTGCATAGTCACCTACAATCACCTATAGGTATGTATAGATAGTTGTAAGTCTATCTAAAATCAAATAGATAGGTTGTGTAAAATTTTAAGACTTGAATGGAGTTATCAATTAAATCAAGGTTCATAAACATAGTCAATACCCCATCAAGAAATGCCTACATAAGTGTAGATTTGGAGAAGTTACAAATAGGAAGTTTTACCTTAACTTATCCAAAAGGAGATTTTGTTCCATATAATGTCATCTTGTGGTGCAATTTTATGAGGTATGTGTAAGCCTAAATGTTTTCATCCTTGCATCCTAGGCCTAAAGGTCACATTTGAGCACAAGAGGAATTTGTTAGGTCAAGAAAGATGATGGTTGAGTTTTATTCAACTTAGACAAATTTTTATTGAAACACTCAGAAAACTACAATGCCTTTAGGCTATTGAGACTAAATAAACCTAGAAATTGTATACCTATAGTGCATTAGTGATAGTGGGATGAAGGCATGGATTTAAATCATAAATGTGTCTATCTAAGTGTGAGATATCCATAATGACCTCATATGAAATCAAAAGAGATAAGTAAAATATTCAAACACATATCACCACCTATAGGAATCTCTCATATTGCCTTAATAAAAACCTACAATTTAAAGTGATGAGTGTAGACTAGCCTAAACAAATGGAGAATGCAGGTTTAGAAGTTCAATAGAGGTGTAAGATGAAATTTATACATTGAATCCACCATTATAGTGATGATATCACACTCCATGTGATTCTCATAGACAAATTAGAAACATATAAGGTTGATCAAATTGGTTTCTAACCTCACACTCAGTCAACCTAGCACATAGTCATAGTCCTATAGCTAGTTTTGGGAATTTGAAATGTTGAGGGCCATATAAGCATGGTCAGGGATTCAAATTTATTATGTAGGGTCCTCGTGATTTGGAATATACCTCCATGGTCTCATTTTTTCCATACTAATAGGGTAAATGTCCTTTATTTTATTTTATACTAGAGGCAATCCATAGTCAATATAATTTATAGACCTAGTACATTAGGGGTAAAATCATGAAAAGAAGAGACAAGAATGATTTTTGGATGATGTATAGGGTTGAATTAAATATTAAAAAGTGTTGATAAGGACATAAATTTACTGTGATCACTCATAGGTGGTCATATACCCAAATACATAGTTTATGCCTACTAGGCCTAGAACTAGGCATGAACCATTAGTTACGTAATGTCATTTTTATGACCATATGATCTCAAAAAATAATTTAGTATATTTCAAGGGAGAGTGGAGGGTTGATTGGATTTATTGGTTTGTAAATAACTCAAAATTGGTCATTTTTGCTTAATTTTCTCTCAAGGGTGTCCAAAATGCATAACAATAACTTGAGAAGCATTTTATTTCACACACACACACACACACACACACACACACACACACACACAGATATATTTATATATATATATATATATATATATATATATATATATAGAGAGAGAGAGAGAGAGAGAATGGTTTCTCAAGCACTTAGGGTTAGTTGAGGAGGGTCTTATACTCAAACTCATTGGCATTGGTTTGAGGGTTAAGGGTTTAGCATTTATGAATAATTTTTAACAACCTAAATGACTAAAAACCCTCTCAAGAACTTGATGGGAAATATATGGTGAGAAATTCATAAAAAAAGTTTAAATTGGTTTGGAAGATGATTTGGAAATACTTGTAAGTCTCTCAAACTCCTTGACATTTAGTTATTCCATATTGTCACTTATATGGATGAGGCAAATTATATGTTTTAATAAATAATTGAGTTGAATTAGAGGTAAAAAAGGGAATGAATGCATTAAATACATTATGGAAAGTGTATGGATATGTATTTAAACTCCTAAAACTCAATTATTATCTTATTAATGCATTAAAACCCCTCTGCTAAGTTGGTTT
Organism: Torreya grandis; assembly: GCA_037957365.1. Lineage (NCBI taxonomy): Eukaryota > Viridiplantae > Streptophyta > Pinopsida > Cupressales > Taxaceae > Torreya > Torreya grandis. The sequence goes on along the minus strand of JARHVA010000191.1, from coordinate 6,831,909 downwards.
TTGCAGGCGATCTTGAATAAAATAGTGATAAAGAAGGTGACTACCAAGTTGAAGATGAGAAATGTTGTTCAAAGTTATTTTTACCTCTACCTAATGAAATAAAATACAAATATTAATTTATTATGTGTCTCACATATCTAAAATGAATTCTCTTGGACATGTACAAGCCATCCTAGTGACAAGTGTGTGAATTCAGGCCTAAAGGGCTAGTGAGCAGTTGCAAAGAAGTGAACAATAAGTGTCAAAGAGAAAGTTATCAATTATGGAGAATATAATAACCTTCACAATCACGTTTTCACCTTATCAATTTATATGATATGTTTCAACGACATCTAAGGTATTTTTAGGCAACTAAGTGAACTCTTCATCAAGAAAGTAGTTTCAAGAAGGATAATGGAGTCTCCCTTTGCCAACTTCAAGGAGATGTCATGTTTGTGGTTGATACTTATCCAAGATAAAATTTTAACCTATTTTCCAACTCTTTATATTAAATTTTAAATATTTTTTAATACTTGACACTTGGCATGGCAACTCTTCAACATCACTCTTTCTCTCTCTTCTCCTATGCTCTATATATTGAAGCCATTTTAGCATTATATATTGGAGTGTACCTACTTTTTTGAGATCTTGTTTTGACTTTGAATAAAGTTTTGAAGTTTATTTATTCTTTAAAATTATTTACAAATTATTTCAAGTAGTCTATTTGGATGACAAGTGATGAATGTTTTTTCCTTGCTTCTATTCTTCTCTTATATGCATTATGTGAGTAACATTTCTTCTAATAGGTTTCATGAAGTGTATATTTTTGTTAGTTTTATTTTTAAGTGTGAATGAGATTATCAGTGTCTAAGATAAGATCTCATAATTACCCACCTTTATAAATTCATAGCAATTTTCCTCCATGTAGAAACACTTATGCTAAAAGGACCTCTAGTTGAGATTTGTTTTAGCAATCTACCTTCTTAGTGCAAATACAAGTATGTTTATGGAGATATATTTAGTGTATCACATCCATTACTATAGGTTACTATTATTTTTCCTTCTTCCCTTTTCATTGTAAACAGTTATTATCCTAACGTAGTGTGTGAGCCTAAATAGATAGATCAAGGGAACTAGCCCATAATCTAGAGATCTATCTCTTGTAGTAACTTGTCTACATGTAGAGATAGTTCCATGTTATACCTAATTTTAGAATGCCTATTTGAATTATCTAGGGTGAAAATTTAGGCTATAACACATAATTAATTAGATATAGTTATTTATGGTTGAATTTTACTTTCCAATAGGTCTTTTTGGTGCAAATGAGAGCTCAAATAGAGTTATGGATCAAAACTTATAGCCTTCAGAAGTTTGGACCCTGCATCATTTATTTTTTTTAAACAACTGAGGCCATACGTGACCATATAAAGATTTTAAAAGTTTTAAAATCATACCTAAATGGATATATCAATTTATGGATAAATTAAACTTTCTAAATAAGTCATTTTGGCACAAAAAAGAGCTCAAACAGAAATAAAGATAAAAAGTCATGGTCTCTAAAAGTTTGGAATCTATATAATCTATTTTTAAAATGTTTTAGAGGCCATATATGAACTTATAAAGGTTTATTTTTTTCTAAAAACATATATAAATGGATATATCTATTTATGGATGAATTTTATTTTCCAAAAATGTTGTTTTGACACAAATGAAAGCTAAAATAGAATTATGGATTAAAACTTATGACCTATAGAAGCTTGAACTCCATGTCATTTGTTTTAAAAACATTTAGAATCCATGCATGACAATTTGATTATTATTATTTTTTGAAAACATCCTTAAATAATTAATTTATTTATGGCTAAATTTTACCTTTTAAGATGGTCCTTTTGGCATAAACAAGAGCTCAAATAGAGTTATAGATCAAAACTCTTGGCCTCTCAAATTTTGGACTCTACATGATTTATTTTTAAAACTTTTTAGAGGCCATACATGAACATATGAGGGTTAAATTTTTTTTAATACATTCTTGAATGGATGGAATAAATGAGAGCTCAAACAAAGTTATAGACTCCAAAAGTTTGGAATCTATATCATTTTTTTTTAGAAACTTTTAGAGGTAATACATGACTGATGATATGAGAATCTAATGTTTTTGACAAAAAATATAAATTTTTAGAGATACTTATATCTGAATTTTAATTTATAAGATGGTCATTTTGTTACAAATTAGAGTTAAAATAGAGTTATGGATTGAAATTTATGGCTTCAAGAAGTTTTAAACTTTTTAACTCAACATCATTTATTTTCAAAATAATTTAAAGGCCATACATGACCAATTAAGGGTTTTAAAAGTTTATAAAATATTCCTAAATAGATATATTTATATATTGATGAATTTTACATTCTAAGAGGATAATTTTCATATAAATGAGAGCTCAAATAGAGTTATAGATCAAAATTTATGCCTCCAAAAGTTTAGACTTCTCATCATTTATTTTCAAAACCTTTTGGGGGCCATACATGACCATGTGAGGCTTTGAATTTTTTTTAAATAAGTAAAGGGATATACCTATTTATTGTTAAGTTTTAATTTCTAATATGGTCATTTTGGCATAAATGAGAGCTAAAATAGAGTGACAGATTAAAATTTATGGCCTCCAAAAGTTTGGACTCCACATCATTTATTTTTATAAATTTTTGGGGGGGCATATGTGACCATGTAAGGGTTTAAAAAATCATAAAAACATACCTAAATGGATAGAGATATTTATGGATTAATTTTAATTTTAGATATGGTTGTTTTGGTTCAAATGAAAAATCAAAGAGTTATGAATCAAAATTTATGGACTCTAAAAATTTAGACTTTGCATCATTTATTTTCAAAACTTTTTAGAGATCATAAATGACAATATAAGGTTACAAAAAGTTATAAAAACATCCATAAATGGATATATTTATTTATGGCTAAATATTACTTTCAAAAACCTTAATTTTGATGTAAATAAAAACTCAAACAGAGTTATGGATTATAAGTTATGGACTTTATAAGTTTAGACTCCATATCATTTGTTTTGAAAAAAAATTAGAGGCCATATGTGACCGTTTAAGGTTATAAAATGTCCATTTTTAAAAAAAACATCCCTAAATGGATATATTTATTTATGGCTTTGGTGTAAATTACAGATCAAAAGTTATGGCCTCCAGAAGTTTGGATTACACATCATTTATTTTCAAAACTTTTCATGGGCCATATATGACCATGTGAAGGTCTTAAATGTTTTTATGAAAACATCCTTAAATGGATAGATCTATTTATTGATAAATTTTAAATTTTGATATAGTTTTTTTGGTGAAAACAAGAGCTCAAATGGAGTTACAGAATAAAATTTATGGCCTCTGTAAGTTTAGACTCCACATAATTTATTTTTAAAACTTTTTGGAGGAAATACATGAAAATTTGAGGGTTTGAATTTTTTTGAAAACATTGATATATATATATATATATATATATATATATATATTTGTGGTTGAATTTCAAATTTTGATATAAATGTTTTGGTGTAAATCAAAGCTCAAACGGAGTTACATATCAAAATTTATGGCCTATAGAAGTTTGGACTCCACATCATTTATTTTTAGAACTTTTTAGAAGCTATACATGACCATATAAGATTCTAAAAAGTTTTTAAAATGTCCTTAAATAGATAAAGATTTTTATATCTCAATTGTACTTTTTGAGATAGTTGTTTTGGCATAAACAAGAGCTCAAATAAAATTACAAATCAAAAGTTATGTCTTATGGAATTTTAGACTCCACATCATTTGTTTTCAAAAAATTTGGAAGGCATACATAACCATATGATGGTCCTAAAATTTTTAAAAACATCCTTAAATATATAAATCTATTTATAGATGAATTTTACTTTTTGATATTCTTGTTTTGACACCAATTAGAGCTCAAAAGGAGTAATAGATCAAATGTTATGGCCTCTCAAATTTGGAATCCCCATCATTTGTTTTTAAAACCTTTTTGAGGCCATACATGATAATTTAAGGGTATGAAAAGTTATAAAAACACCCATAAATAGATAAAGTTTCTTATGTATGAATTATACTTTCTAAGATAGTCATTTTGGTATAAATGATAGCTTAAATAGAGTTATAGATTAAAATCTATGGCCTCTAGAGGTTTAGACTACACATAATTTATTTTCAGAACTTTTTAAAGGCCATACATGACCATCTAAACTTTTTAAATTGATAGATATATTTATGACTAAATTTTAATTTTTAAGAAAGTCTTTTTGGCTTAAATGATATCTTAAATAGAGTTACAGATCAAAAGTTATGGCCTAAAAAAGTTTAGACATCACATCATTTATATTTTTTAAAAATTTATGAGTCCATATGACCATCTAAGGGTCCTCAAAGCTTTGAAAACATCCCTAAATGAATATATTTATTTATTTATAAATTTTACTTTCTAAGATGGTCTTTTTGGTATAAACGAGAGGTTAGATAGAATTATAGATCAAAAAAATTTATATGATGAATCATTTGTTTTTATAACTTTTCAAAGGTCGTGCATGAATATCTGGTTATCTGAGACTTTCTTAAAAAAACTTTAAATATATATAGTAGTTTATGGCTGAATTTTACTTTCCAAATGGTAATTTTAGTGCAAATGATAACTCAAATGAAATTATGGATCAAATATTATGCCCTCTAAAAGTTTAGACTCCACATCATTTATTATCAGAACTATTTAGAGGCCATAATGTCCATATAATGGTCTAGAAAGTTATGAAAACATACATAAATGGATATAAATATCTGTGTTTAAAATATAATTTTTGAGACAATTGTTTTTATACAAATGAGAGCTCAAACAGAGCTAAAAATCAAAAGTTGTGGCCTATAAAAGTTTGGATTCTATATCATTTATTTTTAGAAATTTTTGAAGGCCATACATGATGATATGAGGATTTGAAAAGTTTTTAAAAAATAACTAAATGGATAGCATTGTTTATGGATGAATTGTACTTTTTGAGATTGTTATTTTCTCATAAATGAAAGCTAAAATAGAGTTATGGATTAAAATTTATGGCTTTCAAAGTTTTAGACTCTACATCATTTATTTTCATTACTCTCCAGAGGCTATACATGACCATATGATGATCCAATTTTTTTTGAAAACATTCTTAAAAGGATATAATATTTATGATGAATTAGACTTTCTAAGATGGCCATTTTAATGCAAATGAGAGCGCAAATGCAATTATGAATCAAAATTTATGTCCTTCAAAAGTTTGGGTTCTATATCATTTATTTTCAAAATGTTTTGGAGGCCATGCATGATCATCTAAGGGTCTAAAAAGTTTTGAAAACATCACTAAATGGATAGAGTTATGGATCAAAATTTATAGCCTTTAGGCATCATTTTTTATAAGAATTTTTTAGGGGCCATACATAATGATGTGAGGGTCTAAATTTTTTTTAAGAAAATACTTAAAAGGATATAGCTATTTATGGATGAATTTAATTTTCTAAGGGAGTTATTTTGGTGTAAATAAGATCTCAAATGGAGTTAAAAATTGAAATTTATGGCCTCCAAATGTTTGGACTCTGCATCATTTATGTTTAGACCTTTTTAGAAGCCATGCATGACCATCTAAGGGTCTAATTTTTTACTAAAAACACCCCTAAATGGATATAGTCATTTATGTATAAATTATTCTTTATTATATGGTAATTTTAGTGTAAATGAGAACCTAAATGAAGTTACAAGTTAGAAGTTATGGCCTCCAAAAAATTGGAATCTGCATCATTTATTTTTAGAATTTTTTGCAGGTCGTATGTGACCATATGATGGTCTAAAAAGTTATAATAACATCCCTAAATGGATAGATCTATTTATGGTTGAATTGTAATTTTTGATTTGATCATTTTGGGATAAATAAGAGTTTAAAAAGAGTTATGAATCTAAAGTTATGGCCTTCAAAAATTTGGACTTTGTATCATTTATTTTTAAAACTTTTTAGAGGCCATACAAGACCATATGAGGGTATGAAAAGTTTAGGACACATCCATAAATTGATAGATCTATTTATGGATAAATTGAAATTTATGAGATGGTCATTTTTTAGTAAACAAGAGCTCAAATGGTGTGTTGGGCCCAAAATCCATCTAAGTATAGGATTTGTACCAACACAATAGACACTTGGGTATGAGGTAATCACTTATTATGATTGATATCTTGTCATCTTTTGGTTCCAGCTAGTAGGTGGCTAACTACTCCTTTTTTGCTCAATCATCATTAGGAATCAAGCACTTGAGATAATAATAACTCATTTGAAGTAGGATAGTGGAGACAAAAGAATGATTACATTTACCACCAACTCAGCAATTGGCATGTTCCATTCCCCATGGCACTAAGATGTCACAAAATACTATAAAGCTAAGGTGAATATAATTAGCAAAAAAAAGAGGAGATTGGAGTAGTGAAGCCCTAAAATATTGGTTCTAGATGATGTGTTCCCCATTAAATCTTAGAGTTTAATTTAGGATACCTTTAAGGATCCCCATTGTAATGTCCAAGCTTACATGTGAGCCTCTGGGCTTTTAGTAAGTATAAGAGAAGCACACACTTAGTTTTTATTGATATATGTATATTATGTTTAAACCCTATTAATGATGGATGATGTTGTGCCTAATGAAGGATAATCTATTTTATGTGGATGTAACCATAGGTTTAGAGTGATAATGGGTTACATAATGGCTTAATAAATTGAATGCTTAGATTTATATTATATATGTTGAGCTCTTATAAGCCTTTGGCCTAACCCATTCATGGCATCTCTAGAGGATATGATGGCATCAACACCCTAGTTAGAAAATGCCCTACATATAAGAAATACCTTACACCTTGTAATGATACCTTTGCCATAGTGCAAACCTAGCCCTAAGTCCCTTGTCTAATTACCCCTTTAAACCCTCCAAGTATATGAATAGTTATTTGTTAAGGGAACTAAAGGCTTACACCCATGAAGATTTAAAAATACATCACAAAGGATTACACCTAATAAATAGTTGGATCTTCCCCAGAATGGCTTGCACCCATGAATTCACCACCACCTTTGTTCTAAATAGTCCTTGGAAGATATAATTAAACCATGGTATAACTATCCCAACATGATCCCTAGTTATTTCTTGATTGTGATTTAGGTGAGTGTATAAGGCTTGCACCTTATGTGAAGTGATGCCATCATGGTCAAGTGATAAATGTTGAGCACTACAATATTAGTCAAGGCTTGTGACATATTGTAACAATTTTAGACTTGATTTAGATAGCTAGACAAGTTCCTTGTAAGGACCATGAGTAAGACCCATACTTGTCTACAAAATTTTAGTTTCATTTCTAGGACATGTTGAATTTGGTTTCTCCAATGGTGCACTAGAATGATGATCCAACTCTCCCTTGAGAACATCAACCACTAGCTAGAATAAGTAAAAGATATATTTGCACTAAGGCATCTAACTTTTAGAGGATAAAAACCAAGAAAGTGGGTCTAGGCCCACCTATATGATGCCATGTATGAGGTTTTATTTTATGAACTACTAAAGTAGGTGTACTGATGGTTGGATACTTATGCAACACATAAAAGTTGAAGCTATGGATAACACCTCGATTAGACAAAAGAGCACTTATAAAGGATTGATAAATTAGATGTCACTTAGAATAGAGTCATAGATAAATGGTGGTAATGGGTTTAAATTCATCATATAACATACTCCTTTCCTAAAGAAGTAGAGTATTATTTATTGTGCAAACCTAGAGGTATGTTTATGAGAGAGTTTGGCACTAAACTCAAGAAGTTGATGGTGGACTATGGATTTGAAACCATGAAGATGGAATCCTAAAGTCCTTTCATGTATGAGCTATGTAATGGGGAATAAGGGGACATGTAGGTGAGGTGAAATGGAAGGGGGTGAGTGGTTTGACACTTACTATCTTAGGAGATAATAATATAACAAGAGGATGATTAAATATCTAGAACATAGATGTACCAAGAGGACCCATAAAAAGTGGGAAGGGCATGGAGAAGGATATCTTGAATGGCAATAATGACTATAGGAGGGAAACCTTGAAGCCATAAAATAATCTCCATAGTTAATATGTGAAGAATACTTAGGGTCCCCAAAAAAATTGACAATTGGAGATGCATCAGATCCACCTATCACCTCTAGACTTGTAGCATGAGTTCATGTGATAGATCCCTCACAAAAAGACATAATATTAATAACTAAACACATTTTAAACTTAGTCTCTGACCATTTTATAGACTTAGACCATAATTTTTTGATTGAGCAAGATGTTCCTTATGAGGAGCTAAATGAGGATACCTATAGATATTGAGACACTAGCTTGACTAGATAGAATGTGAGTGTAAGCATTCCAATCCATCTAATCTCAACTATGTAGCCTAGTAAATATCCTAGAGGAAGTGGCCTCATGCCACTAGTTAGTATTACAATGCCATCATCTTCCATGGTACCAATGGTAATGATGGGACAAACACATGGCCTAGTGGCTAGAGGTGTTGGAGGACCACTACCATGATAATTACCAGGGGAATAAGTACCTCAAATACCAATTACTCCCCTAACCTAGATTTATTATGAGATGGTCATGTGTCTACCTGAGTATTAAGGTGTAGAAAATGTTGTAGAGCATGTGTTAAGGTGTGAGCTACAATAGTGCACTCAAGGTATAACCCAATTTGAGTGCAAGGCAACCTAGTTCATGATAACTTTGCTTGATCATGCCCATACTTGGTACAAGAAGTTTGATCCTAACAAAACTATAGTTGTGTTTTATCATTTTTTAGAATAATGGAATTTTATTATTCATTAAATAAATAGGTTTTAGTAGGTTAAATCAGTAAGTAATGTGAAATAATTAAGCCACTAATTTGTGTGAATAGATTATATTCTTATCTTTTCTAAAAATAGTAATAATAGAGAGAAAATCAAACATAGCTAGAAATTGATTGAGATGGATGTTGTAGGGTCTAGAAATTTATATGTAGGCTTGGGAGACTATCACAAATAGGATCTTGAAATTCATTCTAGATTAGATAGGAGTGTTAAAATTGAGACACTCTACTGTTTGGTGCTATAGTCCTTTTCTATCACTATTATCTAGGTGATCTAATTTTTTTTTGTTTTGCTCAATAGGTCTATGTTACCCTATCAGTGATATAACAAAACCTAAAATTCTATGAATCTTGTTATGAATCTATTTCAATCTTCAAACTCCTAGGAGTTATTTATGCTTGAACTTGAATGACAACTTGGGAAAGAGAGAGAAGGGGTTAGTGTGTAAAGGATATGCTAGATGCACTTCACACCCCATGTGTGGGCATGTTGCCTATATACCAATACTCTAAGGAGGGATCAAACAAATATATTTCTCCCATTTAAGTGCTTAGTGTAATTATGTATGAAAATACAACTAGATGAAAAACTAGGTGTACTTGGAATGGCTAGAGACTAGTGTAAGGGTTTGAATAAGCTTGGAATAATATTGGAAGGCTATATATAGATAATAGGTAAAAGTGATTTAATTTAATTTCTTGTATTCTTGATTCTCTCTTGTAAATAAGTGTCAACCCTTCTAAATAGAATTTGAATGACCTTTTATAGTGAAATTATTAATTTTGGGTTAAATGAATTCACATTAGGCTGACATGAATTGGGATAAGGATTTGGGAGAATCTGGTCATTTGAGCCAACCTTACACTTGTACAATAACACCATAAATAAGACACCCTAAGTTTTAGCACTCCTATCTAAGTTAGGTGTTGTTGTCTAGAGGGAATGAGACATGGGGGATGGATCTAGCCTTGAAAGAGCTACCTAGGTTTATAAGGTTTAAGTTTGAAAGGCTGTGGATGGTTGGGAATCAATGAAATAAAATCTTAAAAGGGTTGTTCTAGCAAGTATAAGGAATTATGGATTAGGTGTCTTTAGCTATACTCAAATAATTAAATTTTACATTTTATATGACTACATTTCCCCCCTTCCCTTTATTCTAGTGATGCAACAAGGTGAAATACTAGGATAAAGGAAAAAAATAAAAATAATACCTAAACTTACCTACAAAGGTGAAGCCCATGAATCTTGTGTGATGCTATGTAATGTTAGATAGTGCATAGAGAGCACATTGTCCAAGTGTGAATCTAAAAAATGAAATAAAGAGTAGATTAGTTCTTATTGTATGTGATATAAAACAAGAACATACAAAAGCTAATTAAACAAAAAAGGAAGAGAAAGGAATGATTACACCTCACCAGGTATGTGAACCAATATAAAACCTATTGTGATCTTGAGTAAGGTTAAGTAATGCTAGATTGTGTTGGATGATGTTATACCAAAAGTTATATCATGAATGGATTTGAGTGCTTAATTCCTTAGAAAGTGGTTGAAGAATACAAAGTTTGGCCCTTAGCTCCATCATCACCTACTAAGTGAAGATAATGAATCATGCATGTGATAATCAATGTATGGATTGTATGTCCAATCCCTCTAAATAGGTGGCTTAATAATACAAAGGCTATCCCTTTACCTCCATTATTTCCCCATGAAGTGAAGATATGAAGTGATACTAGTATAAAATAGATGTCATATGAGATGGCTCATGGAGCCCATAGATGTTCTAAAAATCTAAAAATGTGGTATGGATAGTTGAATGTATGCTGAAAAATAGGCCACTCTTGGCCATTCTAAAAGATGGAGATTAGGCCTATATGAAAGCCACTCTAAAATTCAAGCACTAGGATTATGTGAAATCCAACTAGGGAACTTGGGTACTCGAGAAGTTAAACTTGTATGAAATTTTATCTTGAAAAAGATGCCAACCACCTACAGATAGAGTAAGGCATGCAACTACTAAGAATGCTTAGGTAATAATAACTCAAAAACAAAAGAAGACCACTGTGTCATGCACATTGGTTTTATTTTGTTTTTGAGTTTTTCCCCCAATCACTAATGTTTGGAACATGGAATTTGATCTAGAAGTTATGTCAACTACCTAATATGAAACTGGAACATGGAATTTGATCTAGAAGTTATGTCAACTACCTAATATGAAACTAGAAGTGAGAGCCATCATGTCACGCATGATATCTCCTATATCTAGATTCCCTAAGAAAACTATATTAAAACTACTAATTTTGGCTGATCTAGATGTCCAAAAACTATAGTTGAGCTAAACTAATTGCCTATTACTAGAAAACCTCAGTTTTTTTTCCTAGACAAGAGTGCTAAAATAAGGACACCCTTATGTTTGGCACTACTATCTAATTCTATGCTATTATCCTATGCTAAAATTGGTTGTTGATGTAGAATTATCACTATTTTTATGTTCTGTTATGATTAGTTTGACCTCTAGATTTTGAACTAGGTGATTTGAATGTTGCTATTTTGACTACTAGGAGATTTGATCTCTATGATAATAACCCTATTTATTGCCCCCTCTTCTAAAGGTAGGATTGATTAAACCTATAATGACTACCCTCAGAAGAAAAGAGTCTTTCAATTGTGTTATGATCCATAGATACATGATATAGTAATGATATTTGACAAGATATATCTAGATATAACAATGTTTGTATTGATAAATTTTTAGATCAATAGGGGTATGCCTAGATAAATATAAAAATGTAAAAACAAGTGCAATGTATTGAACTAGAACTAGAAATATTAGATGTTATTTGTTAGTTGTCAAGGATGGATGGAGCATGATGTCCATCATGACATCTAAGAAATCAAGGAAATTACATGATATGGATCATGGCATTGTAACAATTAGAAAAAGCAATCAAGTAACAAGCATAAAAAGTAAGAAGCAAGAAGCATACAAGGTTGGCCAAGGGGCCACACAAACAAGGGACATGGGCACATATCACTCAAACTATAAATAAAGCATGCAAGTCATGTTCAAATGCCACATACATATACAATAAAACCAAGCAAGATTGGCATGAGGGCCATAAACACATAGAATATTACTAGTAAGGGACATTGGAAAATGTCCAAAGGTACACACACATGAATAGAAGAAAAGGACATTGGTAAATGTCCTAAGGCATGCATTAGAAATCAAATTAGAACTATAAATGCAGTCAAATCTAGCTATGTGATTCGGTATTTTTATGCTTAGATTTTGAAACTTTTAAATTATGGTAGGGTTTAAATAAAACGGATAGGATTATCTATGTGATAGAATATGGTTGGTTGCGCATTGTTGATTAGGATCAATTTTGAGAATTCTTCATTGGCTAGGGAATAATGACCTGTAATACACCAAACTTGAACAAAAATGGGATTAAAAGAAATATGAGTGGGCTGCCTGGTAAGAAACCAATCCCAAGAAGTGATACACTTTTTTAGATGGATATTAACCCACTATTTTCAATTAAGAAAGATAATAAAGATAAAATGATAAAGATTACAAGATATAAATGATGTAAAAGATAATCTGATAAAGATAAATGAGTATGGATTATTCAAGATAATAGAATGTAGGTTTTGATAGGTTTTTAAGACTTAAAATGTTATGAAAATAGATTGCAAGAAGGTTTTAAAGGTTTAGTAGGGATCAAGATCAACATTGATTCTATAAGATTGACATCGATTCAGATGGATGACATTGATTCTATGTAAAAATCTAAACTTTAAAAATAGACTATAATAACAACCTATATTATTGATAAAATAACCAAAAATAAATGTAAAATAGTGACAGATAGACATAAAATACTATAGATTTAAAATATGGATAAATTAAAGTGCAATACTTACCTTGAAAACAATATTGGCATGAGGTTGATATTGTGCATTCTTTTATCTATATTTGGGTAGAAATTCACCAGTAAGGGGTCTAACAATCACCTATAAATCTCTTGGAGAAATCTTGTTAGCATTTTAGGGTCTAAAATTGTAGTCCCAAGACATGGAGGCTTGATGTGTATATATGGATCGATGTCAATCTAGGAGAATTAGTGTCAATTATGGAAGAATGATGTTGATCATAGAGGATCAATGTTGATCAACCCAATTTAGTCCAAAGTTTGCTTGGACTACTTTGAATCACATGCCAATGTAAGTGAATGTAACACTAAGTTATTTGCATGGGTTTTTAATGAGGGTAAGTTATTGGAAGGGTTGTTGGGAGGTTGGATAGGTTTTATTTTTATTTGATTTTAGGATTTTTTATTGTTTAAAATATTTTGCGTGGTTAGGGATGGTAAATAGTAATTAATAGGGTTAATTACCATGGGTACATAGGGGTTATATACATAAAATAAACATAAAAGTATAAGTTGACATTTAATTATGGACATTTAGTTTCTTATACTTTAAGTTATATTTTATGTATATACTTTTAGGATGTTTGAGAGTGGTTTCAGACCTCTAGGAGTTAAGACTCAAAATATAGACTTTTGGAGGTTTCTACCACAATTTAGACTTAGCCTATTTCAAGGTTTGTTTATATAAGGAGATTTGTGACAAGTCACAATACTTTGTTTTAGCAAACTAGGGATAAAGTGATAGCCTAAAAGATGACAGAATAGGGCAAGGGTGCTAAATTTTGGCATCTACATTTGCCCCTTTTATTGAATGGTTGAGAGAATCAAGTGATGAGATAAAAATATAGAAGCAAAACTTGAATAAATTCCCCAACATACTCCAATTTGATATGATAATGTTTCCCCCTCAAGCCAAGAACCAAGGAAGGATAAAGGAGATGGATATTGGTTTGATAAAAGGGTAGAGGAAAGGGGAGATAATAGAAATGGATACAAGAAAAATGAAAATATATAAATGTGGGTTGATATACTAAATGCATAAACGTAGCTTAGATAAATGGATAAATGGATAAGTATCTAACAGAAAAAGTAAGTGACAAAAACTGTTAATGCATCAATCACCAAGTTTAAGCTCAAATGAGTACTAAGGTAAATAGAAAATAATATATATGGCCAAATAAGAAATAAATTTTCCATAAATCACATAATCTTAAGATTTGGCACCAAGATAAAAAATTACAAGTGAAACCAAATGTAAACTATCTAGGCTTATAAAGGGGTTTCAACTATAAACTCATGTTTCAAGGTGAAATACTCAATCTAACTCAGATTGTGGGACCAGCAAGGGTCATACTTCCAATAATCCAAGGTTTTGGTTTTTTGGTAAATAAGGACAAAATAAATGTAAAAAGGTGACTTAATTGGTCGAGGACAAAAATATGTCTGCTATAAAAGTTGAAATCAAAACATAAACAAAGAGATTGATACGAATTCATATGAATCACAATCACCTTTTGATGTTGGTATGGATAATGGTATGCTAGGATGGAAATGGATGGGTGAAATGACATCATACAAAGACTCTGACCTAGTCATAAAAGATGCAAATTTGGATAAACAAGAAGATAATGAACACAACAGTTTAACACGTTTAGAATGGGTTTGGATTAAGGTAATAGATGTAAAAAAGACACAAAGGGGGACCCTTTTCAACAAGTTATCGATATGGACCATAGTGAACATGGGGTTTATCAAAAAGTAAACTCCTTATGGCTTTGTACTTGACACCCTTGTGAAGGTAAATAAACACTTTTAACAAATTTATAAAAGGCAACCTTAAATTTCCTTGATTGGGTAAAAGAGGTGTGACATGTATGAAAAAACTATAGTTATACCACCCATCTTGTGTGAAATGTGATGTCCTTATAGGTGACTTAGGATGATCTATGGGCTAATCCACTCTTTATATATAGGAGGTAGATTGATCGATTATGGGAAGTCTACATAATTGGAGAAGACTGATCGAGGTGGGAAGTCTTTTACGGGATATATTGGATTTTGACTATTTGATTTAGGGTCCTTTCTTGATTTTATTTTGAGAGATTTTGGGAAGCTAATAAATGTGGGAAGCCTCCAGTTATTTTGCTTTTACTAAAACAATAACTAGTAATATTTTAAGGGAGTGGTCTATCTTTTGATTTATTTAATAGCCACCCTTCAAGGGATTAGTCTATTCTATTTATACAACTCATAATATTTGGTAGATATCCTTCAAAAGATAAGTCTACAATTTTGACAATGACCCTTTTGAGTAAGATATCCCAAAATTTTGATTTTTTGATGTGAATTAACCTAGGCTAGTCTTGGTTACCTTTTAGAGAGTAAAACCAAAACACAAGGGGGGAGATAAATGTTAGATGGAATTAAGATGAGAAGTTGAGAGATAATGACCATGAGGTTCTTTCTTAAAAAGGTGGAATGTGTCCATGAGAAACATGTTATGAGTAGAGCTGAGGTGCTCACATTTAATATTGGGTTAAGAGTCTATACCAAAAAAATCACATTATTATCACCATCAATTGCTCTTGACAATGGACAATGGGTGAGAATGGGTTAAAGGAATTTTTGTGGATGATAAAGATCAAATAAAAAGCTTTCATTATATAAAAAAAGATAAAAATATCCTTGACTATGAAGGATTCAAGTGAAAAGATACATAAAGGGGGATAATTTTGAAAATGCCACATACTAATATGATCCACATCGACTCAAAGTAAAAAGCTTTCCCCTAGTTGGAAAAGAAATCTTAGTGAATGGTTAAAGGGACCTCATAAAGGTGAAGGAATATTCATACATTTTTAAAGGCTTGTTACTTGTTAGTTGACAAAAAACTTAAGACATAGGCAAGGGCTCAAGTGGGATGACCTTTACAATGTAAAGAAGGTATAGAGATAGCTAATTTAGACTGTGCTTCAAAAGATTGTAAGGTTGAAAACTAAAAATGAGATGGATGGAGTGGTTTTGAAATGTGGATAGATCCAATAAAATTTTATGATTATCCCTATCAAGAAGATTCATTATAGTGCCTAACAAGGGCTTCTAATGTTTAGGATTCTGATCTAAACCTGATGACTTGTGTTTAGGAAACCTTTTAGACTATGGATGCATTTTATTGGTTGGGTTGGTTTGGGTGATATATTTAGGGATATTTAAAACATAACTTTTTGGATACCAAAGTGACTTAATGGTTTGCATGAAGAGGCTAATAAATTGATTAGTTAACTTGGTTTTGGGTTACTTTATGTTTGGTGATGGATTTATAGGATTGATAAAGTGAGGTATACAATGGATGGGATTAGATGATTTGTCTAAAAATGAGATGAGGAAATAAAAATTTGACTCTCACCTAAAATGAATAAGATCAAAGGTAACAATGTTATCACTATCAAATAGATGAGGGTGAACAAACTATAGAGTGAGTGAAATGAATTGAACAATTCAAGTGGCTTACTCAACTGATTGGGGTTGAGAGGTTACTTTACTATAGTAGATAAGGATGGGTGGATAGGTTGAACTTGATCCACAAGAGGGTTGATGATAATGGGGTATTTATTTGTAACTATGTTTAGAGGAAGATGCAAAACTTGAACGGATTCAATAGATGGGTTGGATAAATTTTTGATAACCTCTTTTAGTTATAGGCTTACTAGAGATGGTTTTAGATATGAAGAAACCATAGCTTGAAGGATATTAACTAGAAATGGGTGAGGTAGCTTACATAAGAGGATGACTAACAATATATTTTTGATTCTATAAGGGATTGGGATTGACCAACATAAGCTTACCATGATCAATCAAATATTAGACCAACCATTTGAAAGATTTACGTCTTTCCACTATATGACCCATGATACGATGATAGGGGAAAAATTCATTTCCCTTATACCAAGGTGGAATGAAATCATATGGTCCTAATATAATAGGTTTGATATGAGGGAGATGGATTATTGATGCTTTTAGAAACTTTTCTAGCATAAAAATATATGCTTCTCCCAATAGAGTATATCATCAGGTAGGAGGTTTTCTAGTTCTAATGATTGTCCCTATAAAGAGGATGAAATAGTTAATTAGATTGGTATAGTTGATGGACTTGACAAGGCTGATTAGATAGGTTGTAAAGGTAAATGCTAAGATGGGAAAGAGGATAAGTGAGGTGAGGTAGGTTTAGATAATTGAAATGGGGTAGGTTGAAAGTTGACCCCCGAAGAGGGTTGTAATGATTGAATCATAATTTGCTAGGATTGGGGGAATAATTTCTCTTGAAATAGTTAAAAAGGTTAGGATGAAGATTGATAAGGTTAGGGATATTGTGAAAATTTATTTGGATAATAGTTAAATTATCTAGGATAAGGCATGGACTAAGGTTGACCTGGCTTAATGAAGTGCTGAAAAGTGGCACTATAGGGAAATGAGAATTCACTTTGTCCCTTAGGCATCATGGTATAAATAGAGTAATTAATATACTCACAACATGGAAGGAAAAAATTCACCACATGATTGGCAAGGTAATCACTTAATACTTGAGGACTATTATCAAGGGTTCTAGCAAAGGTTTCATAGGAGATCTTGAAGGTTTACCCCATTGGTAAGGATGAAGATCTAATAGTTCCTAAACTTTTTACCAAGTTAGAACTATAAGGCCAAACAAGTGGACTGAGTTATATGATGGTGGAATATTTTGAACCTTACATACTCAAACAATAAGAAGACACTAAAAACTAATAGAAAGAACATACACTACAAATGTTAAATGCTTAGGATTCCTTGATTATGTGAAACTCGATGTGAAAATTGATTGGTCTTAGATAGGGTACTAGAAATATACGTCTAAGGATGGTTTCAGGATGCTTAGGTGCAAACCCTATATATACCCTAAGGTGCATGAGGTATAATCTATACTAGTGATGGTATGTGGCTTAGTACTTAGGGCTTGCTCCCCTCACATCATAATCCCATAGCTAGTGTAGGTGCTTAGCCAAGATATACCACTTAACTAGGTTTTATACTCAACTAGAGTACTGAGTTGGCACTCCACTCAGTGATTAAATCTAAGTGAAAGTACCAAGAATAAATCTCCCCACTTGGTTATGAAATCCAAGTCAATTCACTATGTCAAGTTTTGATGTGTGATTTTGATTTTGTGGTTTGGTTGTGTGTGATTGATTTGTGGACTAACAAATTAATTAACTACCTAATTAACCTATATAGACTAATTCAAGTAGATAGACTAGGAATGTAGTTCATTTTCAAGCCAAAATAATATTTTGATTTGATTTAGATGTAGACAAAGAATTCAACTCAATTCAAAACAAATGCACATTAAATGCAAATCCTATGCCTATGATGATTTTACTTTAAAAAAATAAAATATAGTGAAATTTATTTTATTGAAAGGAAATGTAAATGAGGATAAAATTCACTAATGCAACTACATGCATAGGAAAGAACAAAAGAAAGGGACCCACTGTTGGTCCCACCAGGCATGCCAGAATGTTTTAGTATTTTTATGGTTAGATTATGAAACTTTAAGCAAAAGGATATGATTATCTACATGATAGAAGATGGTTGGTTGTGCACTATTGATTAGGGTCAATTATGAGAACTCCTCTTTGGCTAGGGAGGAATGACCTGTAATAAACTAAACTTGAACAAAAATGGGAATAAAAGAGATATGTGTGGGTTGCCTAGTAAGAAACTAGTCCCAAGAAGTGATATGCTTTTTTAGATGGATGTCAGCCCACTATTTTCAATGAAGAAAGATAATAAACATGAAAAGATAAAGATTATAAGATATAAAGGATGTAAAAGATAATTTGATAAAGATAAATGATTATGGATTATTCAAGATAATAGAATGTAGGTTTTGATAGGTTTTTAAGACTTAAAATGTTATGAAAATAGATTACAAGAAGATTTTAAAGGCTTAATAAGGAGCGATGTTGATCCTTTCAGGATCGACATCATTTTTGTAGGATCGATGTCAATTTAAATGGATCGATGTCAATTCAGTGTAAAAAGATAAATTTAAAAATAGTCTATAATAATGACCTATATTATTTTGATAAAATAAACAAAATTTAATGTAAAATAGTGATAGACATACACAAAAGACTAGATTTAAAATATGGATAAATTAAAGTGCAATACTTACCTTGAAAACAATCTTGGCATGAGGTTGATATTATGCATTCTTTTGTCTATATTTACGTAGCAATTCACTAGCAAGGGGTCTAACAATTACCTATAAGTCTCCTAGAGAAATTTTTTTAGCATTTTAGGGTCTAAAATTATAGTCCTGAGACATGCAGGCTCGTTATGTATATATGGATTGATGTCAATCTAGGAGAATCAATGTCAATTATGGAAGATCAACATCGATCATGGAGGATTGATGTTGATTAGTAAAATTTGGTCAAAAGTTTTCATAGGTTACTTTGAACCACATGCCAATGTAAGTGAATGTAACACTAAGTTATTTGCATGGGTTTTTAACTAGGGTAAGTTATTGGAAGGGTTGTTGGGAGGCTAGATAGGTTTTTTTATTTGCTTTTAGGATTTTTGGTTGTTTAAAATATTTTGGGTGGTTAGGAATGGGTGGTTGACATATTTTAAACATTCATCTTCCATGGTAGGCTAGTAGTACCCTTGTTGAAGTAATTTGTGTGACATAGATTTTCCACACCACCACATTTACTATCATATATTTGAGATAGAGTAATTTTAGTTGTTGCTAAGGTTAAGCATCGTAGTAAATATCCATTGAAGGATCATTTAAAAAAGTTCCCACCAATGATTACATAATGGATTGCTTATTTTTATAAATTACATTTGTCATTTTGGGTGAAAGTGTTTAGTGTAATATATTTGTTTAGATAGTTAAAAATATCAGAGAACCATTATAGGGTTGCAAAACTTTATGTAGTAGATAAAATGAAAAGAGATATCAAATACATATTGGATATTGATGGTGATTGTAATCATTTAATTTTAAATATTAATTTATCATCATTAGTGTTGATGGGAATTAGAGATGTAACACTAACCATTACATTTGCATGTTATTGTCTTTTCTCGAGATACTCTCAATAGAAAAGTAGTTGAATTGTGATGATAGACATTGTACCATGTTGTGGTATGGGATAAGATGTTCTTTTGACCACTAGTTGGGAGTCACCAAAGACTTGAATAGATTTTATTTGGATATATTGGGTAGAAAATAGTCCTATGATAAGTGCTTCATATTCTACCATGTTGTTGGTGTAGGAGAAACTTAATTAGTATGCTATAATAACTATGTCATTAAAAGGATCAACAAAGACAATGCCTACCCTTGCACCAGATGTGCATCAAGAGCCATCAAAGAACATGGTCTAGATATCTGAATGGGTAGAATAGGTGGTGAAATCATCTTTAAATGTGTCACTAAGAGGGTTGGTATCTAATAGTGGTGCTGCTACCAAATGGTCTACAATGATTTTGCCCTTTATTGATTTTTAGATTACTAATTTTAAGTCAAATTATATTAATAACATAACCCGTTTTGTGGTGCAACCAAAAAGATATGGTTTGGCTAGTAAGAACTTTAAGCGGTCTACTTTTGTGATAAATTGAGTCTCATTATTGACCATGTAATGTTAGAGTTTTTATGTGGCAAAAACTAATGCTAGACATAGTTTTTATATTAGGAAGCAAGTTTTTTCATAATCAACCAATGTGTGACTGATGTAATAAACTACTCGTGAGGTATTTTGATCATCATGTTGTGCTAAAAATGCTCCTAATGCATGATTTGTTGCTAAGATATATAGTAGAAAGGCTTGTCTAAGATAGGTGGTACTAAAATAGGTGGATTAAGAAGATATTTCTTGATTGTATCAAAGCTTTCTTGACAATATTTCTCCCAAATAAAATTTGTATCTTTCTTTAGCAAATGAGTGAATGATTGAGTTTTATCAACAAGTTGTGCTATAAAATGATAGATTACCTAGATCCTGCCTTGTAGGGAATAAAGTTGTTCTAAGTTCATAGGAGGTGGTATAGCAATGATTTATTTGACTTTTTTAGGGTTAACCTCTATGCCACATTGAGAAATAATGAAGCCTAAGAGTTTGCCTGATGTAACTTTGAACACACATTTCTTTGGGTTTAATCAAATGTTGTATTTCCTTAGTCATTGAAACATCTTTTGTAAAACAATAGCATGACATTGTGATTATTTGGATTTAGCTAGTATATCATCAACATAATCTTTTACTATATGGTGAATCAAGTCATTTAAAATGTGCATCATAGTATGATGATATGTGGCTCTAGCATTCTTTAATCTAAAAGGCATGAAAATGTAATAAAGTGTACCCCAAGTTGTTGTAAAAGATGTTTTTTCTTGATCTTCTTCAATAATATTGATTTGATTGTAACTAGGAAAACCATCTATAAATGATAACATTTGATATATAACTATGGAATCTATGACCATGTCAATATTTGGTAAGGGGAAATCATCTTTGGGGCAAGATTTATTTAAATATTGAGAATTGAAATAACATCAACTTTGTCTATTAGGTTTTATGATAGGAACTATATAATAAATCCATTCAGGATGTGCTACTAGTCAAATGAAATTAGCATCTAATATATTTTAGATTTCATCTTTAACAAAGAGAGCCACCTTAGGATGCATTTTGTGAATTTTTTATTTAACTAGTTTAACATTGGGGTATAAAGGTATTTGATGAACTACTATAGATGTATCAATTCTCGGCATATCTAAATATGACCAAGCAAAGAGTTATGGAAAATTTGTTAAAGCTTGATGAATATCTACATCCTCTTTTTTTTTAGTGCAGTGGTTAATAAGACAATGTAGGGATCTTTGTTAGTTCTAAAATTGAAATTTACTATTTCCTTGTTAAGTAGTGTGGAAGGATTGAGTGTATATGAAGTTATATGAATAGTATCATCTAAGTCAATTAGTATATCAGGGGAAGAAGCTATATTTTATTTAAAGTACGCATGGGCATTTGTGTGATTTGGAAATCTATTCTTATGATAAAAATATTAGAGGTCCTCATATGCTCCAAGAAATTGTAGGAGGGATTCATCATTAGAGAATTCATCTAATGTAAACATATCATGTTAAACTATATTATCTATTAGATCATGATAAACTAATGATAATGTAGAGGCATGATTAATTGTATTGTTAGTACATGTGATTGGTGGACAAAATTTTATATGTTTAGAAAGGGAAAGAAAATATTTATCATGATTAAGGCTAAATTGGTATCCCAGCTCTCATATTTGATGTTGTGTGGATGCCTCAATAGGATTAAATATTCATTTTTCATGTTTTCTAAGTACTTTTCCCTGATACCCCATATTATTAAGATATTTGAGTGTAAAAGGTGAGGTGAACTGGTTATCTAGTTTTGGTGATATAACAAAATTTGGATTTGTTTAATTTTATATATGGTCTGAGGGTGTATTTTAAGTAGTAGGTTGTGTAGGTATACTACCAAGATTAAAGTATGAGATATAATTATGTGGGGATTCAAAAACTTGGCAATATTTGAAAGGTTCATTATCTATTGGGCATGTGTATATGTAACCTTTATGACTAAATTTTAGACAAGCATGGAGTGTAGAAGGGACTACATGCATATCACAGATACAAAGTTGACCAAGTAATAAATTATAATTAAGGTTATTTGGCATGACTTTGTAAGTGGTTGGTATTGTATTAGGCCCTAAGGTAAGATTAAGTGTTATTTGACCCATTACTTTTTGTGTAATGTTGTTGAAACCTCTGATGTTCATATTGGAATGGTCTAGATCTTGAGGTTGTATGTTAAGATGCTTAAGAAATGATATGTTGTAAATTTTAAGTGTTGATCCATTATCGA
The DNA here is from genome assembly GCA_037957365.1 of Torreya grandis. Lineage (NCBI taxonomy): Eukaryota > Viridiplantae > Streptophyta > Pinopsida > Cupressales > Taxaceae > Torreya > Torreya grandis. Next base: position 6,809,093 of record JARHVA010000191.1, on the reverse strand, counting down.
ATAACACTCTTTTGATTCCTACATCATTAATTCTTAATTGAATATACAAAGGTAGATGTTGTTTAATGATGTGTTATGAGGGTAAATCCTCTTTCTCAAAAGAGATATGCTCTTTAGTCCATTGCATTATGTTGAGGATAAATGCAACATAAGTTGGTTTAGCTAAAGCATGAATTATATTATTATGAAGGGCTATATACAACACATCTTTGTAAATATCTGATCACTAAAGGATCTCAAGAATAGAAACTATATCTAAAGTGGTGTTAGCCTTGGTGGTAAAGCTATCATCATAGGTGTAATCAACTTGCCTATCTTCATAAACTTGGGTGATAGCATGGAATGCACGATCTACTATAGGCATAAAGCTAGTAGTAGATGTAGGATAAGATCTAGATGTACCAAGTTCAAAGGTAGGAGGGATAGATGAAACTACTACTATTTTCTTATGTCTAGTAGTGATAGGAAAATACTTAAAAGTTGCTAATGAGATATATTCATGTTGGTAGAAATCATGAATGTGAAGTGAAATTCATGACTTTTTAGTTATGATTTGTGCAATAATATATTTATAAATAACATGCCTTAGTGAGTAAGGAATAGAGAGTTTGACTTTTTACATAAAGGCATATAAACTCTGGATATGCAACATAACATTTTGAATGCATTTAACAAGATATATTTGAATAATTTTCCATATGAGGAATATAAATCAAAGGATAGAGAACATGAATTTTTGCATAAAGGCATATAAACTTTTGATATGCAACATAACATTTCAAATTCATTGAGCAAGATATATTTGAATAATTTTCCATATGAGGAATAGAAAGAAAAGGATAGAGAACATGAAATTTTTAATAAAGGCATATAAAATTTTGATATGAAACATAACATTTAAAATTAATTTAACACAATAGAGTTGGTAATCATTCCATATGAGTGAAATAGAATATGCAAACATAATTTTGAAATCTTGTGCATTTTTTACAATGGATTTTGTAATATCATCCCATATAATGAAACATAAACATGAAATGCAAAGAATGAAGCTTTGTACTAACATATGATAAACTTCATTGTTCATGTTCATGATAGGGCCCATTATGTTTTCCTTATTATTTAAAAGAAATGTAATATATTTTTTTAAATAAATGAACAACATTTTTGCAATTTAATTATGGATGCAAGGTGATACCACAAGAAGCAAAATAGGAGATAGTACATGCAACTAGGGTGTTTGAATGATTTTTTATCTTTTTCATTTTTTTTAGTATGATATTTTTAAAATTTTGATATGAATTTATAGAAAATTTGTAGAAATTTTCTTTAAAAATTTAATAAAAATTAGAAAACATTTCTAAAATTAGCAATATATTTTTCCTAGTGTTTGGAATGTGTTTGTATACAAAAAGGACCTAGTATGTACAACCTAGGGTTTTAAAAAAATATATGATACTTTTGAAATTAATTTTTAGATTTTTTATTTTTAAATATAGGAAAAATTAGGAAATTATTCTTAAAAATTAGGAATAATTTACCCTAGGGTTTATAGGATTTTTTTGCAAAAATTCAAAGTATGTCGGGTTCACCAAATGTTTTATTGATTTTCAAAATAGTGGAGTTATATTCCTAATTAAATAAATAGTTATGAGTAGGGTAAATTAGTAAATAATGTGAAATAATTAATCCACTAATTTGTGTGAATAGATTATATTCTTGCTTTTTCTAAAAATAGTAATAATAGAGAGGAAATCAAACTTAGCTAGAAACTGACTAAAATGGATGTTACAGGGTTTGAAAATTTCTATGCAGGCTTGGGAGACTATCAAAAATAGGATCTTTAATTTCATTTTTAGATTTGATAGGAGCACTAAAAGTGGAACACCCTTATATTTGGTGTTATAGTCCTTTTCTAGTGCTATTGTCAAGGTGATCTAAGTTTTCTGGATTCTACTTGATAGGTCTGTATTACCCTATCAGTGAAATATTAAAGCTTATAAGTTTGTGAAGCTCATTGTGCATCTATTTTAATCTTCAAATCCTTATAATTTCTTTATGTTTAAAATTTAATGATAACTTGTGAAATAAAGATAATGGGTTAGTGTGTAAAATATCCACTAGATGCACTTCACACCCCATGTGTGGGCACACTACCTACATACCAATACTCTGAGGAGGGATCAAGATAATGTAGTTATCCCATTGAAGTGATTGGTGCAATTGTGTATGAAAATGCAACTAGATGTAAAACTAGGTGTACTTGGAATGGTTAGGGATTGGTGTAAGGGTTTGAATAAGCTTGAAATAATATTGGAAGGTTGTATATAGAGAATAGGGAAAAGTTCTTAAATGTACTTGCTTGTATTTTTCCTTCTTAATTGTAAATAAGTGATAACCCTTATAAATGGAATTTGAATGGCCTTTAATAGGAAAATTAATGATTGTGGGTTAAATGAAAAATGGATTACAACAAAGGTGTCAAATCTTGTGAAGACTAGTTGGGTCTAGATTGATCACACTCCAAAATGATGGGTCCCTTATGTTGAGAATTAAATAAGGTAATCTACCTAAGAAAAGGTAGGATTATATCTCTCCTAATATTTTAAGTAATTAACCCAATGTAAAATTATCTCCATTATCTCAAACTATACATCCCTAAATAAATAGATAGAATGATTGCACTAGTGTGTATATTAAGAAACACTACTACTCATTAGTGGGTAGTGTAAAAGTCTAACTTGCCAATTTGGAAAGATGTGAAGGCAATAATTTGCACTAGATTCAAGAGAAGTAATGAGGATTTAGATATATCAACATATTCTAGTGACTCTAATCCCATAGTGCATGTGTGCCTATATAAAAAGACATGGATTAATTGTCGCATGACTACCCCAAAAAACTTATTAGTGCCTACCTTCTATAAAAATTTGAAGACATGGGTACAAGCATGGTATGTGGTCAATGAAATGTGCCATGAAAAATCAAATTGGGATACCCTTAAAGAGAATTTTGTGCACACTTTCTCCTTTTCCTCATAGAATTGGGGGTTAATCAATCCATTGCAAGTAATTTTAAGGGTAGTGTTTGAAGACATTATAATCCTTTAGGAGCACCTGAAAGACATGTTTAGGTAAAAAGGGTTGGTGTTCCCAAAATTATTTGAGGAATAAACTCTCAACATTGACTCAAGTGAAGAAGATGATAAAACTTTGAAGGAGTGATACTAAAAAATGTTAACTAATAAAAGAAAGCTTGTATGCCAAATAGATGATAGTGCCCCTAACAAAGAATACCCCACCCATCTTCAAATAGAGATAATTAAGGGAAATCAACAAGTTGAGGACTCACACCAAGTAAATAATGTGCCCTATCACACACCCCTTAAGAGCATCAAGGTGGACTTCAACATAGAAGGAGAGCTAAAGATGGCCATGCTAGGTACCTATTGGTCTAATGCATAATTGACACACATTATGGATATTTTGAAGGAATTACAATACTTTTCCCTTAGGATTTATAAGGATATGAAGTGAACCTACCCATCTCTCAACAAAATGATCATAAATCTAATTGATACTGGAAGATCAATCAATAAGCACCCCTACAGGATGAATCCTAACCTCTGTGACAAGCTTAAGATAGAGATCAATTCAATGTTAGCTAAAAGGGTCATTTACCTAATGCAAAGTCCAATTGGTTAAGCCCAATGGTGATAATCATTAATAAGGATACACACATTTGCATTTGCATCAATTATAAAGTGTTAAACACCACCTACATCATGGACCCCTTTCTAACTCCATTCATTAATGAAGTCATGGATGACATCATAGACTATGAAATACACACCTTCATTGATGGGTTCTTTAGATACCATCAAGTATAGATTAAGGAGGAGGACAAGCCCAAAACAATGTTTGTAATTGAATGGGGTTATTTTTCTTATATGTGATGCCATTTAGACTCAAGAATATGCCAACCATGTTCTCTAGAGTGGTGATCACCATATTTAAATACTTAATCCACAAGTTCCTTTAGGTTTACCTGGATGATTGGATAGTGTATAGCCTCATTAAAGACCATCGTGATAACCTATGCCTAATGTTTGAGAGGTGCATATAGCTTTATATGTACTTAAAATTGAATAAGTGCATTTCATGACATCCTTTAGAACCCTACTTAGGCACATCATCTATAAATATGATCTACTCATTGATATTATGAATGTTTATATCATTATTTAGCTTTAGACTCCTTCCACATAGAAATATGTTCTCACTTTTCTTGGCCACTATGGATATTATATAAATTTTATAAGGAGTTATGAAAATATTATGGTGCTACTAAAAGAGATCTTGTACAAAGTTGGACCATTATGTTTGGGTGAAGCACAAGAGGATGCCTTTAAGACTCTAAAGCTCAAATTGGTTAGCACACATATCTTACAATTTCTTGATTAGATGACCCCATTTGATGCCCATGTCGATGCATCTAGCTCTATGATTAGTGCAATCTTTGCACAACCTAGTGAGGATAAATAGATCACCTCATCTCCTTTGATAAAATAAAATTGATGAGGGTAAAGTAAAAATATACCACATCTGATCATGAGGTGTTTGCCAAGGTCTATGCCTCATAAAAATTTGGACAATAATTTTTGTTGACCCCATTCATCTTCTTCACTGATCATGAGTCACTTAAGTACCTTGTGAATAATCTCATTCTCCATTGGCACATTTTTTTATGGATCATTTTATTCCAATAATTCTAGTTCTTAATTGTTGGTAAGCTTGGAAAATAGAACTTGGGCCCAAACCATTTCTCCCATATAGACTCTAGTGATGTTATAGCACCTATTAAGGATGATATGAAAGATGCACAACTTTAAATAACATAACATGCCCCTAAGGACTTGGTGGAGATAGTTGTTTTTCTAACATTTGGATTTGCACCTAAAACAATGACCACCAAAGAAAATAAATAGCTCACAATTCATGCCACCCCTTTTTATATCATTAATAGGGAACTATATAAACTAGGATAAAGTGAATTTCTATGTTGATGTGTCTTGGAACATGAAAAAGAATCCATCTTAGATGATGTACATGAGGGGGTAGTAGGAGGCCACTGTACAAGAGATGCAATGTTGCATAAGGTATTGTAATTAGGCTTGTGATGGACAAGTCTATTTCAAGATGCAAAATATTATGCCAAGGTATATGACATATACTAGCACATATAGAATCCTAACCATCAAGATGAGATGCCTTTCATCTTGATTCTTTCCCAAAATCCATTTGATAAATGGGCCATTAACTTTGTTGGACCAATTAGTCCCACAACACAATGCATAGGTACGAGATACATTTTAGGGGACACTGACTATTTTAACAAGTGGTTCAAGGCTGTAACAACCAAAAATTGCATAGCCACCAAGCCATAAGGTTCATATGGAATAATATCATAAGCCACTATGTGTTCTTGCTTAGCTTAAATAAAGACAAGGGCATATACTTCATTAATAAAACTATGTAGATCTTATTGATAAAATACATGGTGGTGCACCATAAGATAATACTATATCATCCCTAAGTGAATGGCATAATTGAGGTGTTCAATAAGATCATAAGGATGTGCCTCACAAATATATGTGACACTAGTCACAAATATTGGGATGATTGAGTGGCAGTAGTGCTATGGGCATATCACACAACCTACAAGTGCTTGAACAAGGATACACCATTTCAACTAGTGTTTAGCACTGAGGTGATTCTACTGATGAATTTATTAGTGACATCATTATGTATCATACAAATTAGTCAATTAGATGACCAATAATCATTGAATTCAAGACTAGAAGACTTAGAGTGCTTATACAAGGTGCATGCCCAGGCAAGGTGGACCTAATAGATTGAAAAGGCATGCCATAAGCTCTAACATGACAAGCACATCAAGAGAAAAGTACTAACTAAGGGAGACTTAGTTTTGGTTAATGACTACAAGTACCACAAGTACTTAGGAAAGTAAAAAATAAGGTGTATGGGTCCATATGTTATCCATAACATATTAGAGACTGGTGTATGTAAGCTACACACATTATCAGGTGAAATATTCCCTAGGAATTTTAATGGCAACCAATTAAAGTTGTATTGGTAATAAGGTGTCACTTGCACCATTAGATAATGAATTCTTAGTCATAATTAAATTATGTTGTGATGATTAGAATATAGTTTGGCACAAATTAAATGAGTGTTTTATATTTATGTTGTTTTGTATTTTTGATGTGATAGGTGAACAAGCTGCTCATGGAGGCCATCAATAAATTTTTTTTGGCACTTCGATGCATAATTCTAGCTGGGTGAATTGAACTCACTAGAATTAGGGAATATGTGAACCAAGAGAGGTGAATTAGATATAAGTGTGAAAAAGATAGAGTGAAGATGCCCAAAAAATCATACACAAGATATTAGATGAGAATATCATGATTGAGGACTAATGCAAAGGATTTTTATGGGGTAGGATAGTCCAAGGTAAGAAGTGAAAAGTGTAGCAAAATTGACCAAGATAGATAAGCATGCTTGAAATAGACTCATAACAGGAAGAAGAAATGGGACTAAGGAGGTTGAATTATGTGCATGTGAGGTGTTATGCCCAACTTGCCATATTAGAGGTGAAGGTTGCACCAAGTAAACACACCACAAGAAAAGATCACCAAGTCAAGTTGCCATCCACCCAAAATAAGGTGGGAAGTGACTATTTGAATTACCCATCACTTCACCAAAAATTTGTTAGAAGAATTTAATGAAGTAATGGTGGAGGCACAAAGATCCATAATTAATGTGCAAATGAGAGCAAATTTTCATGGATTTTATGGGCCATAGTAAATCTTAAGGAATATAAGCACCATCACACTATTAATCAACCAAAATTAAGGTATTATATGAGACTATAGGTATAAAATAATGAACATTTTACTGTTTATGGTTACAAACCTTGTGATTAAAATAGAAAACTAGAATGAAACCAACAAACTAGAGGCCCAAAGTAAGGAAACCCTACTACAATGAGACTTTCAACACCCTTAGATGTAAAAATTAAATGGTGAAATAGAGAATCAAATTTCCCTCTCTATAAATTTGAATTAGAGAAGAAAGGGGCATGATTTTTGCACTAACCAAGTGGTAGAAAAGTTAGAGTGACACTAAGGCCACCATTTATGGCACATAAAGCTCAAGATCCAAACACATAATCATAGACCTCATGACTGTGAAAATCACCAACAAATATTGGAGGCTTTGGTAAGATAAATATACCTTGGTTCAACACCATTTGGTTCAAGATGGGGAAAAAATAGATGAGTTCAGGACCATAATAGGTATAGAAAGAAGTTAAGAAATCATGAGTAGAAATAGAAGCTACCATCACAAAAATAACATCATTACTAGTAGAGGGAGTAAATATCACTGAAGTTGATCCATAAGCACTTGAGAATATGTCATATTAAGATATGTAGTTTCCCATAGAGGCCTTGATGGGAGGAAACTAGGAAACACTCATGTACAACTATCACCTAGAATAATATAACCACTATACATCAAGAAATATGCAAGACCTAACACAAAACTGGGTGGTAGACATAGGGGTAAAGATGGCAAAAGGAACTACATTGTTTGATGTCTCAATCCAAGATAAACTTGAGACCACTAGTGTGACTAAAACCTAAGTTTCCAAATTTCAATAAACCAAAGGAACTTGTGAATTTCCTCCTCTTGCACATCCACAAGAACTAATTCTACTTTATAGGGAGGTGTATGAGGCTATCTATAAGCCTTTTAGCTGAATCAATAGACTCCTAGACTCCAATGTAGACATATTTTGAATGATGGTAGATGATGCCAAGTTTGAAAGGGTTAGGAAGCTCCTTAGATACTATAAAGGAGGTTTCATGTTCTTGATCAAGGATATTAACTATCCTAGGATGAGGTCAATTGTGTGTCTAGTGAGTTTGAAACTATGTTTTGATGTTCAATGGGTAGATATCACAAAGACCTACTTTTGCATCACTTACCACATGGTGTAGGGGGTTAAATTCAATATCACCAAATTTAGCATAGAATACATAATAAATAATATACTTGAATGTCATATAGCATGAGAGACCTTTTGATGGGGGTCCATGTTGATATTTATCATAATGGAGAATATCAACATACCCAATGGTGATGAGGATAACCTATGGGTCTTCCCAATACACAATGACTACCCAACACTAAAATACCAAAATTATACTTTCCCCCCTTCCTTCACCCCAAATTAAAAAGCTCAAGTAATGGGATGGTGCACATGGTATATCAAATAATTTAGAGAGGAATAGTTTATTCCCAAGAAGCTCCCCACAGCTTGATTGGAATGGTGAATTTCATCATTATTAAAAAAATTTGTATAGTAAAATTGGAACTCACAGATGGTAATCACTCTAACTAGTTTAAAAAGTCCTTATGTATATTCAAACAAGTACTTCATAGAAAAACTAAGAATAATCCCCAATGCAGAATAGGTGGACATCTTGATAAAGGTTGTGGATGCAAAAATATGCAATTTGAGGCACCAATACATTCACCTAAGAGACAAAGTAACTAAAGATGAGGATGATGACTTGGATGCCACTAAAATCTATCCCTTGAAAGAGAAGTCATCCTTGGACACATCCATAGGTTTTCTATGAGATGAAGCTAAGGAAGAAGGGCATGCCCACATACAAAGATGATGACCTCCCCCTTTATGTTAGTGAAGAAGGATAGTTGGCACCATTATCATAAGGAGAATCCCCCTAGAAGAAATAGGGAGAAACCTTGGAGTAAATACAAGAGCACATTTGATTGAAGATCACCTTCGGTGATGAAGGTACTCCCTCTACACTAAAGAAGAAACATGTGGTATTCACACCAGGGATCATTTCACCCAAGCCAAGGGAGAAAAAGAAAAATAAGTCCAAGGGGCCAATGGAAACAACCACAATAACCTTGGTAGATATGGAATCATAAGAGGCATGTAAGGAAGTAGAAACATAAGGGGTGCATGAAGAGATGGAAGAAGAAGAAGATGGAGGGAAAAAGGTATACATCATCTAAGAAGAAGAAATAGAGGAAGAGCCCAGTGTTATATAAATTCATGAGGCTCTCCAAGGTGTAACTACTACCACACTTGGGGAAGTACAAAAGTTATCAATTTCCCTACCCACACAACCCATGACACATCTTCCACAAAATAAGGAGGAAAAGAGGCACCGATAGATGGAAATGGGCCTCAGTAAGGACCATATAGAGGTGGTACTAGAGCTAGATCAAAAAAGAGAATCCATGAATGCCAAGTGCATGACATCAGAGTAAATTATGCAAGTAGAAGCCAAGGAGATAAGGTCTAAGGAGAAAAAAGATAGATATAATAGTGAAGAAGAGGAAGGTAGAGGTAAAAAAGGCCCAAAAAGAAAGGGCTAAGAGAGAGATGGAAGAAGAGAGGGTTGCTACAAGCATGAAGCCATGAAGGACAAATAAATAGAGGCACCTATTACCCCCATCAACATAGTATAAGAAGTTGCACCACATTCACAACCAAGTAGTGAAGGGGCACCTCAAGACAAAGAAGGTGATGTTGGTACCTTAAAAGAGCAAACAAAGACCATAGTGGAAACCTAATAGATTTTGGTGGTGAACCTGACACCAATGAATAAGAATAAGTATGAGGGGGACAAGTCCAAGGAATAACCCATAATAGAGAAAGAGGACACATAAAAAGTAAGCACTGAATAAAGTGCTAGATCTAATAAAGAGGAGCTAGAGTAGATAGAGTTGGCCATCGAAGAAGAGGAAGTTGAGATGAGCCTATGAGATAAGGTGTAAAATGGGTTCATAGATGAATAATATTATATGATGGAGTACATGCCCTCTAAAGTCACCACAACAAGAATGTGCTAGCAACTATCATTTGCCTTTTAGAATTACATGGATGAGCATATTTTTAGGTGCCAAAAAAGGTAATCCTAAGTTCACAATAACTATAGGAAAGTCATGATTCCCTTTTTATTAACCCCCATGCATTGAATATACTAAGGTCAACCAACATCTTCATCTAAATGGACTTTGAAGTAGCATGAAAGAACATCATTAATGATATTAGAGCCTCAATTTGGAAGATTTTTTCACTAGAGGTAGAGGATTAAATTGATGGCATGAAATTCAAGTTGTAACAATTGGTTAAGTACATACAGGAGGCTGAGTCATCCTTCTTGCATGGCATTGACACTTCAAGTTTATCAAAGGTTGATAAGGTGTGTAAACTAGTGAAGTAGATGTTACCAAGATTAAAGATGGAATAAACTCTAGAAGAAGAGGAGGAACCTTGTGCCAACATAAAATAATAGCTTACCACAAAGATAAAAAAGGTGGAAGACCTCTTCATGTATCTTGAAGAGGACACAAAAGTGGTTGATATAATATTTTGTATTTTCTCCACCCAGGCATCAGTCATCAATGCACACCTCAAAAATGCCAAAGGGGAGAAATATGCACTAATGGAAATGGAATACATGGTGAATAGGGTTGAATGCAGATAGATAATGGTATAGGTCAACACTTTGAGCACCCAAATCAAAACATAAGAGTAAGATCTAGAATAACTCTTCTACACCTTACAAATGAAGGCCTATAAACAAGGAACAATCCTTGATGGAGATGTAAGAAAGGAAAAGGAAAGGATATAAGCCTTTAATAAAGAGTTGGAATAAACTAACATGCTCACCCTTAGTTTAACATCCATATAAATAAATGGTGTCATAGAAGAAATCAATCTCGTAATCTAGAGTTTTGAGGACTTCAAAGTGAAACTAAAGGAGCATGTGCCCAAGTTTTTCAAACCAAAAGCACTAGAAGGATAGTCTGAGGGTAGACTTTCAATTTTTTATGAGGTAATATTGGGCCCCAAATCCATAAAAGTATAGGATCCATGCCAACACAATAGACACTTGGGTATGAGGCATTCACTTGTTATGATTGCTATTTTTTCATCTTGTGGTGCCAGCTAGTAGGTGGTTGACTAAATCCCTTCTAACTCAATCCTCATCAGTAAGTAGGCACATGGGATAGTCATATCTCATTGGAAATAAGATAGTGGATCCAATAGAATGATTACATCTAGTATCAGCTCAACAAATGGCATGCTCTATTTCCCATGGCACTAAGATGTCCTAAAACACTATAAATCAAAGGTGAATCTAATTAGAAAAAAAGAGGAAATTTGAGTAGTGAATCCATGTAGGATTGGTTCTAGATGTTGTGTTCACCATTAAAGCTTAAATTATAGTTTATGATGCATTTGAGGATCCCCATTGTAATTCCCAAGATCACCTATGAGCCTCTAGACTTTTAGTAGCTATAAGAGAATGACTTGCTCAATTTCCATTTATATATGTCTATTGTGTGGTTAAACCCTATTAATGATGGATGATATTATACCTAATGAATGTTAATCTAGTTTATGTGGCTATAACCATAGGTTTAGAATGAGAATGGGTTTCATAATGTTTTAATAGAGTAAATGCTTAGATATATATAATGTATGTTGAGATCCTATAATCCTTCAACCTAGCCCATTCATGACATCTCTGGAGGGTATGATGGCATCAATACCCTATATAGAAAATGATATAGGTATAGGAATAACCCCATGCCTCACAGTAATATATACACCATAGCATGATCCCAAACCTAAATCCCTCATATAAGTACCCATTTGAACTCTCCAAGTGCATGACTGACACTAAGTTAAGGGAACCAAAGGCTTACACCCATGAATCTTTAAAATTACATCACATAAGATTGCACCTAACAAAATATAGATCCTCACCAAAATGGATTATGCCCATGAATGCACCACTACCTTTACTTTAAACACTCCTTGGAAGATAGAGTTGTCTCATGGCATAAATATGCCAACACAGGCCTTGGTCCTTTCTCCATTGCACTTTAGGTGAGCACATAAGTCTTACACCTTATGTGAAGTGATGCTACTGTGGGAAAGTGATAAATATTGAGCACTACAAGATTATTCAAGGCTTGTACAACATTGTAACAAGTCTAGACCAAACTTGGACAATTAGACAAGTACCTTGGAAGGCCCATGGTTAAGATCCCTACTTTTTTACAACATGGTGTTACATATCAAAAGCTATGGCCTCTAAAATTTTAGACTATACATTTATTTTTAAAACTTTTGAAAGATAATACAGGACCTTTTGAGGTTTATTAAAGTAATGAAAACTTTAATAAATAGATGGATATATTTATATCTAAATTTTACTTTCTAAGATGGTCAATTTGGTGTAAATGAGAGTTCAAATAAAGTTACAGATCAAAACATATGGCATCATGAAGTATGGACTCTACATCATTTATGTTTGGAACTTATCAGAGAACATAAGTGACTATATAAGGGTCAAAAAATATCTAAAACATGCCTAAATGGATAGATTTATTTATGGTTGAATTATACCTTCTGTGATAATCATTTATTTTCAAAACTTTTTGGAGGCCATACATGACCATATGCGGGTCTATAAAGTTTTGAAAACATACTTAAATTGATATAATTATTTATGTTTGAATTATAATTTTTGAGATAATTATTTTGGTGCAAGTGAGAGATAAAACAAAGTTATAGGCCAAATGTTATTGCCTCTAAAAGTTTGGACTTTGCATATTTTGTTTTTAAAACTTTCTAAAAGTTTGGAATCTACATCTTTTATTTTCAAAACCTTTTAGAGGCCATATGTGACCATATAAGTGTCTAAAAAGTTCATAAAATATTATATAATGGATATATATATATATATATATATATATATATTTTGAATTTTAATTTTTGAGATGGTAATTTTAACATAAACGAGAGCTCAAACAGAGTTACAGATCAAAATTTATGACCTCTAAAAAGTTTAGAATTTGTATAATTTATTTTTAAAAGTTTTTGGAAGCCATACATGACCATCTAAGGGTTTCAAAATTTATAAAAACTTCCCTAAATGGATAGTGCTACTTATGGCTAAATTGTACCTTCTAAATTTTTTGAGTCCACATCATTTAGTTTTTGAGATGATCATTTTGGCACAAACAAGATCTCAAACAAAGTTACGAATTGAAAGCTATGGCGTCTAGAAGTTTAGGCACTACATCATTTGTTTTCAAAGTTTTTTGGAGGCCATACATGACCTTATAATGGACTAATTGTTTTTAAATCATCCCTAAATAGATAGATTTTTGTCTAAATTATAGTTTCTGAGATAATCATTTTGGCTCAAACAAGAGCTCAAACAGAGTTACAAATCAAAATTTATGGACTCTAGAAGTTTGGACTCTGCATCATTTAATTTTAATTTTTTTTGGAGGATATACATGACCATATAAGGCTCTAAAAAGTTTTGAAAACATACCTAAATGGATATATCTATTTATATCTAAATTTTACTTTATAAGACACTTGTTTTGGTGCAAATGAGAGCTCAAACAGAATTATGGATGAAAAGTTATGGCTTCTATAAGTTTGGACTTTGCATCATTTATTTTAAAAACTTTTCTAAGTCCATGAATGACCATTTGATTGTATAAAAAGATATAAAAACATCCCTAGATAGATAAATATATTTATGTTTGAATTTTATTTTTTGATACAACCAGTTTTCACAAATGAGAGCTCAAATAAAGTTATGGATCAAAACATACACCTTCCAAAAGTTTAGACTATGCATCATTTGTTTCTAGAACATATGAGAGGTCATACATGATCTAAAAATATTTTAAAACATCCTTAAATGGATGACATATTTATGGTTAAATTTTACTTTTGAAGATAGTCATTTTAACACAAATGAGAGCTCAAATAGAGTTACAAATTGAAAGTTATGGCCTCCAAAATTTTTATGTTTAGAAATTTTATAAGGACATACATGACTATTTATGGGTATTAATAGTTTTAAAAATATCCGTAAATAGATAAAAACTATTTATATATGAAATGTAATTTCTGAGAAGGTCATTTTG
>JARHVA010000191.1:6530000-6792500 GCA_037957365.1 Torreya grandis | reverse complement strand
TTATGGCCTTTAGAAGTTTGGACTCCATATCATTTGTTTTAAAAACTTTTCAAAGGCCATAATGATCACATGAGGAATTTAAAAGTTCATAAAACATTCCTAAATAGATAGAACTATTTGTGTTGAATTTTACTTTTTGATATGGTTGTTTTAGAGTACACAAGAGCTCAAATGGAGCTACAAATCAAAATTTATGGCCTTTAAAAGTTTGGACTTTGAATCATTTATTTTAAAAACATTTTAGAGGCCATATGTGAAAATATGAGGGTATAAAAAATTCTAAAAATATATTAAAATGGATATAACTATTTATAGATGAATTATACTTTTTGATATGGTTGTTCTGGTGAAATTAAGAGCTTAAACAGAGTTACAAATCAAACATTATGGCCTTCAAATGTTTAGACTCTATATTATTTATTTTCAAAGGTCATACATGACCATTTAAGTATACAAAAACTTATAACATTATCCTTAAAGGGTATATATATTTATCATTGAATTTTTATTTTTGAGAGAGTTGTTTTGGTATAAACAATAACTTAAACAGAGTTATGGATCAAAATTTATGGTCTCGATAAGTTTAGACTCCACATCATTTATTTTTCAAAACATTTTGGAGGCCATACATGATCATATTAGGGATCTAAAAGCTATGAAAACATCCTTGATTCGATAGTTTTATTTAAAGTTTAATTGTATTTTCTAAGATGGTCATTTTGGCACAAATGAGATATCAAATGGATTTACATATCACAAGTTATGGCCTCTAAAAGTTTGAAATCTGCATCGTTTATTTTCAAAATACATGTATTTCCATTTAGATGATTGTATAAACATTTTATAAAGCATACTAAAATAGATAGAGTTATTTATGGCTAAATTTTCATTCTAATATTGTCATTTTGGTGCAAATAAGAGCTCAAATGGAGCTATAAATTGAAACTTGTGGCCTTTGAAATTTTGGACTCTACATCAATTATTTTTAGAGATTTTTGAATGCCATACATGACCATCTAAAGGTTTGAAAAGTTTTTAAAAAATACTTAAATAGAAATAATTGTATATGGTTGAATTATAATTTATGAGATAATTATTTTAACATAAACGAGATCTCAAACAAAGTTATGGATCAAAATTTATGGCCTCCAAAAATTTAGACTCTACATCATTTGTTTTTATAACCCTTTGGAGGCCATACATGACCATATAAGGGCCTAAAACTTCCTAATTTTTTTTAAATGGATAGAGTTATTTATGGACAAATTGTACTATTTGAGATGATCATTTTGGCATAAATGAGCATTGGGTCCTAAATCTGTCTAAGTATAGGATCTGTGCCAACTCAATAGACACTTGGGTGCAAGGCAATCACTTTGTATGATTGTTGTTTTGTCATCTTTTGGTACCAAATATAAGGAAGCTAACCAACTCCCTATTAACTCAAGCATCATCAAAAGTGTGGGCACATGGGACAATCATGACATGATGGAAACATGGTAGTGGATTTGATAAAATGATTATACCTAGTGCTAGCTTATCCCTTAGTATGTTCCTTTCACTTTGGTAATAAGATACTCCTAAGTGATATAAATCCAAGCTTAATACAATTAGCAAGAGGAGGCAAGTTGGAGTAGCGAAGCTCTACAAGATTGTTTTTTAATGTTATAGTCACTATTTAGTTATAGTTTTAGCATAAAAACCTTTGAGGCTCCTCATTATAGTTCCCAAGCTTTCCTATGAGTCTCTAGGACTTTAACAGTTTTAAGATGAGCATTTTCTCAATTTTTATTTATATGAATTATATTTGAACTCTATTTAATGATGAATGGCATTACATCTAATGAGTATTAGTCTCATCTACGTGGTTATGGTTATATGCTTAGAATGAGAATGGTTTATGTAATTTTTGAAAAAGTTGCAATGTTTAACCTTAGATTATGAATATTGAGTTCTAGCAAGATTTTGGCCTAGCCGATTCATGGTTTTTATATATTTTATGATGACATAAACAATACATACATACATACATACATACATACATACATACATACATATATATATATATATATATATATATATATATAATGCTCAAAGTTTAGGAAAGACCATATGCCTCATGATGATACATATGCCAAAGCATGAGCCTACACCTTAGTCCTTCATATAAGTACCCCATTGAACCCTCCAAGTTCCTAAATGATGCTAAGCCAAAGAAACCAAAATCTTGCACCCATGAATATATAAAACCACATTATATAGGCTTACACCAGATAAACAATTAGATCTTCCCTAGAATGGTTTGTGCCCATGAACTTACCACCATAATTACAATAACTAAATTGCTTGGAATTTAGAGTTACACCATGACATAACTAGCCCAACATGGGCCCTAATCCTTTCTCTATTGCACTTTAGGTGAGTATATAAGTCTTGCACCTTGTGAAGTGATGTCAACATAGTTAAGTAAAAAATGTTGAGCACTACATGATTTGTTAAGGCTTGTGCTAGGTTATAATAAGTCTAGATCTAACTTGAACACCCAAATAAGTTCTTAACAAGGCTAATGACTTAAGACCTCTACTTTTCTACAACATTTTTTTTCTATTGTCATGACCCCACGTTGAATTTTGTTACAAAAATGGTGCACCAAAATAATGATCTGACTCTCCCTCAAGAACATTGAGCACTAGCTGGAACAAGTGAAGGATAACTTTACACTAAGGCACCTAACCTATAGAGGACAAAAATCAATGAAGTGAGTCCATAACCATTTTTATGATGCTTTGTATGAGTTTTTCTTTTATGAACTACCTAAGTAGGTGTCATGATAGTTGGCTACTTATGCAACACACAAAACTCAAAGTTATGTACATCACCTCAAGTGGATGAAAGAGCACCTAAAAAGGATTGAGAAATTAAACACCACTTGGACTAGATCTATAGACAAATGGTGGTAGTGGGCACTAAATAGCTACATGCTTGAATTTTTAGTATTGACATACTCCTACCTTGAAGAATTAGAATATAGATTCTTGCATGAACCCAAAGGCATGTTTGTGAGAGTTTTCTACCAAACTTAAGAAGTTGATGGTGGATTATGGATTTGAAACCATGAAAGTGAAAGGCTAAAGTCCTCTTCTATATGAGTAGTACAATAAGGAATAAGGTATGTGTAGGTGAATTGCAATGGAAAGGGATGAGTAATTTTACACTCGAGAGCTCATGAGATATGTTTATAATAAGAAGAGGCATAGGCTTATGGAAGATATAGAACCTAGAAGTGTTGAGAGGACCCATAGAAAGTAGGAAGGGCATGGGGAAGGATATATTGAATGGAAATAACACATAGAGGAGGGAAACCTTGAAGCCATAAAATAAGCTCCATAGTTGACAGGTGAATATTTCTCAAAGTCCTTATAAAATTTGACCATTAGAGATGTGTTAGATGCACCTACCCCTTTTGAACCTATAACATGAGCTCATACACTGAACACCTAATAGGAAGATATAATATTGATAAGTAACCCCCTTTTTAAAACTTTTACCATTTTATAGACTTGAAGCATAATTTTGTGATTAAACAAGTTGTTCCTTATGAGGTTCTAAGTGAGGATACTTGTAGACCTTAGGGTGCTAACCTAATAAGACAAAATGTGAGCACAAACATTCCATCCCAACCAATGTCAGTTATGCAACCTGGACAATAGCCTAGAGGAAGTCACCCATGGCCACTAATTAGTATTATAGTGCCATCATCATCCATGGTTCGAATGTAACAATAGGACCAATACCTAGCTCAATGGCTAGAGGCATTATAAGAACACTACAAGGACAAGTATCAGGGAGACAATCACCTTAGATACTAGGTATTCCCCCGCCCTAGATTTATTACACAATGGCATGCATCTACTTAAGTATTGAGGCATATATAATACCATATAACATGTTCTCAAGTGTGAACTACTATAGTGTGCTTGAGGTATAACCCAATCTGAGCACAAGGCAACCCAATTTGTGATAAATTTGATTGATCACACCCATACATGGTATAATAAATTTTATCCTAACTAAGCTATGGTTGATTATGACACCCTAAAGGAAGAATTATTGAAGGAGTTTGACATACTTGAGTTTGAACAACAAAGCATCACCATGCTTAAAGAGATTAACTAGGGATTGTCAAAGAGCATGCACTTGTACTATACTAGATTCAAAACTCTTATTTCTAAGATACCTTATGATATTCACCCCTCCTATCATGCATAATGGTTTGTTGGTGGATTGTTAGCTCCATTCAGAAGGGCATTGTCCATGCAAACATTTGTAAACCCTCAAGAAGCACTTAAAACTATGCTTATAGTTGAGGTAGTTGGGATCATTGACATAAGAATAAACCCTTTCATGGAGCTATAGATTATGTCTATGGCATCCCAACTATAGAAGTTGACTACTAGTTCATCACAAGATGATCGAAGTGGGTTATGGTGCACTGACAATGAGATAGAAGGCCATAATAGGAACAACTACCCTTGAAGGAATGTGTGGACATTGCTTCTCAATTTTGAGATACGCTATGAGGTGCATGATGTTCATAACTTCCCCTTATTACGACACACTAATCAAGTCAGTACAAACACCTATTGTTAGTTATGTGATCCTTATACTCATATCATGACTAATTATTGCATAATCTATGAGATGCACAAAAATATGGGGAGAGGTGCACAACAAGCAATAACAATAGAGAATGGAAAAGAGCCTAAGGAAATGAGGGATATGACTAGTATAATTTAGGATATAGGATGCAAAGAGGTGCTTGAGGGTAAGGTGGTAGACATGGTAAAGGAAGGTTCCCACCATGATCACGTTATAATTATAGATTAACCAAGTACTATCAACATGATTTCCCTACACATCCAACATGTGAGAATTGTTGAGGAGCACACAAGATCAAGGAATGCCCTAACTTATACAAAAAAATGTTCTAAGGTAGTCCCAACATAGACAAAGGTGTAAGAATGATTAGGAATGAGCCTAAAGTAGAAAAATGGACTCTAAAGGTGCAACCAACCTACATGGAGCTAATCAAGGTACATGAAACTACTCAAAGTAGACTCACCACTTAACCTCTAGTTATGCCACTACCAAAGTTTTTCTTAGAATATAGGGAGATAAGATTCATTAAGTGCATAACATAATTTAAACCCAAAGCTACACCTTATCTAGACCCTATGTCAAAAAGATGTATTATAGTAGGTAATGAGCATGATCTAAAACTTTCAAGGAGAGATATAATTGGTGTAAGACCTAAAGGTGCATGCTACCACCTTTCACAAGAAGCAAGATGGTCATGAGGTTGAAGTATAAGAGATAATGGAGATCTTATGCCTTCTATAAATTAAATGGATGCTACCTCTATTGAATAAATTAATTTTAGAACATGTAGGGCATTAGTTAGTTTATGTTATTGTGCCACACATGGAAAAGGCACCAAAGGTTAGGCATACCCAAGATGTAGAGTATGACTAGGAACTCTTGGTGAATGCCACCATTGATGGAAGGTTTATCTATGAGGTCCTTATCAACATAGGTGTCAAGGTCAATATCCTAACCAATAAATGCATGGGAGAATATGGATACTCTTGCCTTGAAACCTTCTTCCCATATACTCTTTATGGCCAAAAAGAATCAAGTGCAATTGATCATAATTTTGAAGGGTGCCATTATAGATATTATGAGCATTGAATTCCACACTGACTTTAAGGTAATCAATTTGGCTAAATATAATAACTATTTAGTGCTTTTAGGAAAGCTATGGTGTTATGAAAACAATGCTAATATTCACTTCAAGAAGTGATATATGACCTTAGAAAATGGTAAATAAATGGTATTGACTCCCATCTCAAGTGAGAAAAGAACCCCTTATATATAAAACATTTATCTTGAGGATGATATCAACCATATATAACATCATAGTGTAAGGCATCAAGAATCATGACCCCACTAATTATGGAGTGCTCTCTTGAGAAGATGGATAGTTAGCCTCAAACACTACTAATTTTGTTTAAGATTTATGGGTTGAAGAATCATATTAGGCCACTAGTCATAGATGACACTTGGTGTGTGCAAAGGCACCAAAACTTGTGAGGACTAGTTGGGTCCATATTGGTCTCACTCAAAAATGATGGGTCCCATACGAGGAGAAGAAAGGAAATAAGGTACTCCATTTTAGCAAAGGTAAAATTTTAGCGCACCCAAAATTTAAATAGAGAAAACTAGTGAAAAATTATGTCTATGATTTCAAATCATGCATCCCCAAAGAGATAGATAAAATGGGTGCACTAGTGTATACATTGAGAAGCATTACCTCTCCTTGGAAGGTATTGAAAAAGTCTAACATGGTAAGATGTGTAAGTAACCATTTATACTAGATTTTGGAGGAGTAATAAGGACTTGTATATATCAACATACTCTAGTGACTTTAATCTGATAACATATGTGTGCTTATGTGAAGAGACATGGACTAATTATGGCATGACTACCCCAAAGAAACTATGGATGCATGTGTTCTATATAAATCTAAAGATGGGAATGAACATGGTATGTGGTTAATGAGACATGTCATGAAATGATTAATTAGGATTCTCTTACAAAGAAGTTTGTGCATACCTTCTCCTTTTCCTCAAAATTTAGAGTTGATCAAACCATTGTAAGAAATTTGGAGGGTAGTGTTTGAGGACACCATAATCCTTGAGGAGTGCCTAAAAGACATAATTGGGGAGAAAGGGTTGGTACTCTTAATTTTATTTGAGGACCAAATTATCAATAGTGACTTGAGCAAAGAAGATGATGAAAGTTAGAAGGAGCACTAATAGAAAACCTTGATGGGGAAAAGGAAGCTCATACACCAAATAGATGATAAAACTCTTGGTGAATAAGACCCAAATCATCTTCATATAGAGACAAATATGGGAACTTGATAAGTTGACTCATATCAAGAAAATAATGAACCCTATTTTGTACCAATAAAGACCATTAAGGTGGAAATCAATATAGAAGGAAAGCCCAAGATGGCTACATTGGGTGCCTATTAGTCTAACATAGAATTGACATGCATTTTGGACATCCTAAAAGAATTGTAAGACTCTTTCCCTATGATTTATCAAGATATGAAGGGAACACACCCATCCCTTAGGAATATGAGCATAAAGCTAATCAATGACACAAGACTGGTCAAGAAGCACCCCTACAAAATGAATTCTATCCTCTATGCCAAGGATAAGATAGAGACTAATGTAATGCTAGTTTTAGGGGTTATTTACCCTATATAGGAGTCTGAGTGGGTAAGTATAATGGTAATTAACATCAATAAATATTGGTACATTCACATTTTTATTGATTATATAAAATGGCACTTACATCATTGATCCCTTCATAACTCCATTAACCAATGAGGTTTTGAATAGTGTCACAAGCTTTAAGATATACACCTTCAATGATGGGTTTTCTAAATACCATCAAGTCTAGATTGAGGAGGATGACAAGCCCAAAACAACATTTATAACTGAATGGGGCTATTTTTTATAACATTATACCCTTTGAACTCAATAAATTTTCATCAGTATTCTCTAAAATGGTGATCGCTACATTTAAGGACTTCATCCATAAGTTCCTTTAGGTATACCTAGATGATTGGATGGTGTATGGCCTCACAAAGGACCATTCTAATAACATGTGCCTATTGTTATAGAGGTGAAAACAAATTTATACATCCTTGAACCTAAATAAGTGCATCTTTTCAATACCCTTTGGAATGTTACTTAGGCACATCATCTACAAAGATGGTCTGCTCATTGATCCTATGAAGATTGTGATAATCATTTAGCTCTAGACTCTTTCCATAAAGAAAGATGTTCATGCCTTTCTTAGACACTATGGATATTATATAAAGTTCATAAGGAGCTATGTAAATATTATGGTGTCATTAGAGGATATTTTATGCAAGGATGGCCCATTCTATTTAGGCAAACTGGAAGAGGATGCCTTTGAAACATTGAAGCTCAAGTTGGCTAGTGCACTTATTTTAAGATTTCTTGATTAGATGAAACCATTCCAAATCCATGTCAACACATATATCTCTATGATTGGTATAACTATGACACAACCTGGCAAAGGTAAAATAGATCACTCCATCTCTTTCACTAATAAAAAAATGACAAAGGTAGAGCAAAACTATACCACAACTGAATGTGAGGCACTCACCATGGTCTATGCCTTATAAACATTTAGACAATAATTTTTAGCAACCCCATTCATATTTTTCATAGACCATAAGGTGATTTAGTACGTCATGAATAATCCCATTATCTATGGGCACATTTGTACATGGATAGTTCTATTTCAAGAATTTTAGTTCTCCATTGTCACCAATCTTAGAAAATATAACTTGGGCCCAAACCATTTGTCTTGTATAAACTCTGGTGATACATTATGCCTATTAAGGATGATATTCCAAATGTATAACTCTATAGAGTCTAGTGTACCCCCAAGGACTTGGTAGAGATAGTCACTTTTCTAACATCTAGATCTATACTCCAAATAGTGACAACCAAAGAAAAAAATAGCTCATAGTTTATGCCACCCCTTTTCAACTCATTAGTGGGGAACTATACAAACTAGGCCAATATGAAGTCCTATACCAATGTGTCTTAGAACATGAAAGGGACTCAATTTTACACAATGTTTATGAGGGGATACAAGGAGGCCATTACATAAGAGATGCAACTATGTGCAAGGTATTGTATTAGGCTTGTGGTGGCCAAGTCTATTTTAGGATGCAAAAGATTACACCATGGATTATGACATATGCCAGTGTATAGGGAATCCAAACCACTAAGATGAGATGCCTCTCATCTCCATTCTTGCCTAGGTACCATTTGAGAAATGGGCCATTTATTTTTTTAGACCAATTACTCCTATAGCAAGGCACATAGGCATAAGATACATTCTAGTAACCACTGACTATTTCACTAAGTGGGTTGAGGTCATGTCAACCAAAAATTGCATAACCACCATAGCCACAAGGTTCATATGGGAGAACATCATAATTCACTATGGGTTCCCTTTGAGCTTGACTATCAATAGAGTTATACACTTCATTAATGAGACTATTTAGATCTTACTAATAGAATACATGGTGATGTAACATAAGACAACACCTTATCATCTACAAGTGAATGGCATCGCTGAAGCATTCAATAAGATCATAGGGATGTGCCTTACAAAGATATGCAATTTTGGTCCTAAACATTGGGATGATCAAGTGTTATCAGTGTTATGGGTATATCTCATAACCTATAATCACCTGAATAAGGCTACACCATTTTAACAGTGTTTGGTGTTGAGGCAATTCTATCAATGGAGTTGTTATCCAATTTTCACACCCAATTTTGAATCTCTCATTTTGGCTAAGTAAAAAATTATTAATTGGTTTATCTTCATAATAAAATACCAAGTGTTATTTCCTTCAGAAGCCTTTGTTTGGTCTTTTTACAAGTGTTATTTCAATCTTTTTTTCTCAAGTGTTATTTCTTTCAACAAGGTTTTACTTCAAGTTTTTTATCCAAGTCTCAAACGAATTATTTTAGAGTTTTTGTTTGAAACAAAAATTCCAAAGGAATTGTTCCATTTCAATATTTCCTAAGGGTCACTTGCAAGATTGTTGAAGGGTCTTTTCTCACGGAAGTGTCCTTTACAAAAAGTTTGAAGGCTACATTTCAAGTTTTTTGAATGGCATCTTTAATATTTCCAAAGAAAAAGTGTCCTTTTTCCACTTTTTTGAAGGGTTTGTTATTTCAAGGAATTGGTCCATTTTAGGTTTTCCAAAGGGTACATTTTAGGATTTCTAAAGGAAATGTCTCTTGCACTTTTTTGAAGGAGTTGGATTATACATTTTTTTTTGAAAGAATTGTTTCAAACTTTTTGTCCAAAACAATCTCTCTAAAAGATAATTTCTCAAGTAAAGGGACAATTTCAATATTTCCAAAGGGTATTTTCTGAGGAATTGGTCACTTCATTTTTGCTGAAGGAATTGGTCACTTTCAAAAGCTTGAAGGAATTGGTCCTTATTAGGTTTTTTGAACGAATTTTTTCTCATAGAAGTGCCCTTCAAAAAGTTTGAAGGGACAGTTTAGAAAGTCTGAAGGGACACTTGAAAAAATCCCAAAGGGACACTTTACAAAATTTTGAAGGTCTTTTTCTCTTTTGAAGGGTCTTTTTCCCTTTCAAAGGGTGCATTTCAAATTTATAAAGGGACATTTCAAGAATGTCAAAGGGCATATTTAGTCTTTTAGAAAGGCAAAATGAAAATTCCAAAGGGTTATTCTCAACAAAAGTGTCCTTCAAAAAAAGTCTGAAGGGACACTTATATAAATTCTGAAAGAAATATTATTTCAGAGAAAAGAGAAGGGGCCCAAGAGGTTAATTATTTCATCGAAAAGGGTCCACAAGAAGATGGTCTAATAAAATGCCTCGAAGGAATGGCCCTATTGGAATTATAGTTATAAGGATGTCAACTTTAAAGTGATGAGCTAGCCATTGGCCTTTAAATAAGTGGTTCCCAAGTAGATCAATGGTCCTCATTCAAATGCTTAAAGATCCAAGGGCTCATGTTCTTGATCTGTCAAATCCCATCAAAGGGTTCATCTCACCATGATTAGGTCATGATTGAAGTTGTTTATGATGGAAAATTAAAAGAACAATCAACTTTACACATATACTTCAGGCAGTTGTCTCTCTAAGGCCAATAGAATGAAACATACTCTTTTCTATGTCGTTGCACACCTTAGCAAGCTAGTGAGAAGTTGTTGGCATTCAGAAAAATATACATCAATTAGAATCTCATTTTCATAACTGATTGATGTCTTTACTTAGATAGAAAATATCTTGTTTTGGGTAGTGTAACCATTATGAAAGCATCTTTGAGAGAGCAAGCTAGTTGTGTATCCACTTGTGGTGACATGGATCAATCAAATGGCCCAAATGAGAATCATTTGAAAATATGGTTATAGTTGAAGATGGAGAATATTAACAAAATTATTCTTCTTTCTAACACCAAAGGCCTCTTCTTCTCATTTAGTTTTTGCTATAAATACAACCCTTGGGCTAGTGTAAAAATAACCACACAGTTTATGACAAAGCCCTGTTAGATTGACGTCACATTTTGCCTTTAAGCATTAGGTACAAGTCTATTTATTTCAAGTTTTTGGAAAATTTTCTGTGTTTAAGAGATATATAGTGATAATAAGTGATGATTTTCGATCCTTCTATCCTTTATCATTCATGCCTAAGCAAAATTCCTTAGTCTAACAGGTCATATAGAGTGTGTTCAAGTGTGATAAATTATTATAAGTGTATAACTATTATTGGAATGTGAAATATGCCTTTTATTTCATTTTCCTTGTGTCATTTCATGCATCTCACCTCTATACTAAAATAATTGTGTTATAAATACTTAGAGCTTGGTAATGGTCTCTACATTTTACTATATTGTGCACTAGAAGATGATATTCATGTGGAAGATAATCTTTGTGTATAACCACTCTTAGAGTAGTTTTTCCTTTTCTATAATCTCTAACTCTTTTATTTTCAATAAAATTGGTTTATAAATAAGTATTTTTGTAGAGATACATTCAAGGAGCTATCCCCTTTAAATCTAGATGTTTATTTCCTCTATAAGCATACCCACATGCCTAGAAATGTTCCAACATTGCCCAAATCTGGAAGAGGATTGAACACTCTCTTCTAGGGTGAAATATTTGGAGACAATAGTTTTGACACACTCAATGGGACTAATTATTGGTATTTCAAGGTGAATGCTGGTCTTGACAAGCCTAAGGTTGTATAAATATTCTTAATCTAGAATTTGGTGACTCCAAAAGGTGAGAATATCTGGTTGTAGATAAAGTCTCCCATGTTATACTTCATGGTCCTCACTAGGTCATCTAGGATTTTTGATCAACCCCCTCTAGCTGAATCTCTTCTTGAAGAACAACACCTTGAACCATTCCTAGTGCTTAGAGATCCTTGGCAAGGAGGTTTTGGAGAAGAAAAAGTTGTGGAAGTTAGAGAAATAGGAGATCAAGAAGAAATAAGAGAAATGGATAGGCAATAACCTTTCCCAACCTTCAACACCCAAAATCCAATTGACCTTCCTACATATGACCCTCTGCCCCCAATGCTACTAAGAGTCTCCCTAGTTTTAATGGAGAGGGTCCTATTACCCCATCTAAGCATATTAAGGACATTTCAATTTTTTTTAACTTCCATAATGTCACCTAAGCCAACATAGCCATTATATTTCTTGCTATGTATCTAAAAGGCAAGTCACTTGATTAGTATAAGACTTTGGAAAGCAATTGTATTACAAGTTGGGATGACTTTGGGGAATTGTTGGTAACTAGATTTGAGAATAAAAATGACCATACTTTATTGATCTATAAACTAAACATGATAAAGAGAGGTCCTAACAAATCCATGGGAGATTTTAATGAAAAATTTAAAAGGGCATGGCATAGGTTACCACTTGTCATGAGACCTCCTCTTAGCTTTGTGTTCCCCACTTATCTCAAGGGTATTGGTATTGATGTAGTAGTGATGTTATAGCTAATAGGAGGATTCAATCTACTAGATGTATATGGGATAGCTATTGAATCTAAGAATAGCTTCATATAAGATGGAAAGCTACCTCTAAGAGTTTCCATGCCTTTGTTGACTCATAGTTTAGTTGCAGCTCTGAGCATAACACAAGTTCCTAATGCCAATGTCAATATAAGAACATTTTCCAATAATATGGATAATATTATGGATAAATATGAAGAGATCTAGTCATTATGAGCTTAACTCAAGCAAGATCAATTCTAGGTAAGTGCTCCACCTAACCCTCAACACTATCCTTAATAAGGGTATAAAGATCCACCCTAATACAACTACCAAGGAATAGGACAAGGTCAATAATGTTTTAATAGGTAGCCCAATGCTATAATCCTAATTCCACTCCTTCTACGAAGGCTATTGTTCTAGTGCATGCTAACCTGGTCTAAGGGGAGGATCACTTAGACTAATGGGGACAACTTCAAGGTTAGTTTATGCATTATGGTAGAGAACACAACCAAGATTTGGTGGGACAAGAAGAATATACTCCTTACATAACATTAGGAGAAGATAATCCCATGCAAAGGGATATTCATGGAAAACATAGTAGCCAAATTATAGGTATGATGAACTTTCAAGTGAAAGATGATTATGTGTTGAATCAAAGCACATAAATTATATCCAACAAAAGAGATAAAAAGAGATCTCTAGGAGATGTTAAAGAGTACATGTGACTCTAATTGATGCCTCTCCAAGGCCATAAGGTGTGAATCCTAATGTAATACATATTGCCAATCATGCTCATCAACAAAGTCAGAATGCAAGTAGGGTTCTCAAGCCTAAAATACAATAAGTTTAGACTCCCTCACTACCTTTAATAATATAAGAAAATGTGAATAATTCCCCTCTAAACATTTTTTATTCTTTGAATAATACCAAGACAAGCATATCTTTTTGGGAAGTCTTACATATGCCTAATCAAAAGGAGTTATTATAAGAACAACTTACGAGCATTCATGTAGGCCCTCAAACTTTGAAACATAATAGTGTGGCCCTTAAAATTATACAATTCATGTCTTATATCCCTCCACCAAATATAAAAATCCTCCACCTATATACCTCACACTCATTATGGGAGACAAGTTGGTTCACAATTGTATTGTAAATAGTGGAACTATTACCACTGTCATGCCTAAGGTGGTGGCTAATAAGTTGGGATTGAAGTATGAACCACATATTAAAGGTGTGTTATATCTTGATGGGACTTCAAAAAAGATAGTGGGATTGGTCAGAGGTATAAAAGTCTTTCTACATGATTGCCTAAGTTTCCCCATTTTACAAGGCATTATGGTGGTAGAACTTCCAGCCCATTTTGCTATCTACTTGTCAAGGGTCTTCATGGATAAGATAGGAGGATACATTTTTTTTTACTACTCTTTTCTAGATTTTAAAGTAAGATATGGAACAAAGGTGACTATAAGGACACAACCCTTATCAAGGTTTTATTTTGAGCCATATATGGAGACAAGTTCAAATCAAAATTGTCTAATTAGCAAAGAAGAAGAAGGTGTCATGCATGGTGAAGAATCCTCCCCCATTGAAGGTATTTATGATCTTTTAATTGATAATTAAAACATTGAAATGAATTTAATTGATTCATATACATTTAAATAAATTATTGATTTGGGAGTTTATTGTATGCATGAAAAAGGTGTTTCCATTCCTTCACTCACTAATAAAGATCATGAATTTGAAGGGATTTGGGAAATGTTTTTTGATGGCTCAAGAATAAAAGTAGGTGAAAGAGATAAAGTTATGTTATTTTCTCCATCAAAAAACCAATACTACTCCTCATATATATTCAACTTCATTTGTACCTACAATGTAGTAGAATATGAAGGCCTAGTTCATGGCCTCAATGGGCAAAGAAGAGAGGGATCAAGAATTTGAAGGTTTATGGGGATAGTGAGTTAGTCATCCACCAAGTCAAAAATAAATATATAGCCAAGATACCTTACTTAAATCCTAAAATAATAGGTTATGGGACATATTTAAGGACTTTTATTCCTTTAACATACAATCCATACCAAGGGATTCAAATAAACATGTTGATAGATTGGCTGCCATAGGAGCATAGTTTGATGCAGTTGCTGATGTAGGAAATGAAAAAGATCATTCTCATATCAAGATAATTGTGAAGCCTTATATTATAGATAATGAAGTGTCATGGAAATTTTTTAAAATTGATGAACACATTGCACACTTTTTACAAAATGAGGTAGGATTCTCCTTAATGAACCAAAGGAGACTACATGATCAATATGAAGAACAAGTTATTCAACTGAAGACAAAAAAGATACCTAAGGTGATGATTAATTTGGAGAGTGTTTTTAATGAAGATGATAAAAATAATAAAGAAAGAGTGAGCATGTCCATGAAAGAAGAGAACTATGAGAGAGTCATGATTTACAAGGACAAGATTCTAAAAATTGGTAAGATATGTTCTCTATTTGAGAGGTAGGCCTTTATTGAATTATGCAAAGAGTGCCATGACATATTTTCTTGAGAATACAAAGATTTTAAAGGGTTTTATCAAATTATAACTCATCACACCATTGATTTAGAACCTGGAGCTAAACTAGTCAAGTAAAAACAAAGGCCTATTAATCCCAAGATAGAGGAACTCATGAAGAAAGAGCTGACCAAGTTGATTGAGTCTAGGATTAACTTTCTTATAAAACACTCAACTTGGGTGGATAATCTTGTACCTATATGAAATGAGAATGGAGAGATCAAAATTTGTGTAGAATTTTGAGATCTAAATAGAGTGTCTCTCAAGGATCATTATCCACTACCTTCCATGGAACAAATTCTGCAAGTTATTTTAGGTTCTTAATACTTCTCACCTCTTGATGGTTATTCAGGTTACAATCAAATACTAGTAAATGAAGAGGATTAGTTCAAGATAGCCTTGGGGGAACCTTTTCCTATATAATATGCCATTTGGTTTATCCAATGCTGGAGCTACATTTCAAAGGGAAATGGACATGGATTTTAAGGGTTTGATTAATAAGTTTTTGCTTGTATACCTTGATGATATAACTATTTTTTCAAAGGGTGATACTGATCATATGGAACATCTAAGGTAGGTGTTTGATAAGTGTAATGGGTATGGAATATCCCTTAATCCAAAAAAATGCATCTTTGCTTTCCATGAAGGTAAGCTATTAGGTCATATTATTTCAAAAGAAGGCTTGTCTATTGACCCTAAGAGGATTGAGGCTATTCTAGGCTTATATTTGCCTCAAAAAAAGAAATGACTTCAAATCTTCTTGGGTAAAATAAACTTTGCAAGAAGGTTTATTCTAGGATTTATAATTATGGTAAAGCCTATCATATCCATGCTCAAGAAGAACTAAGCTTTTTCTTGGACAAAGGAAGGTAAGAGTAGTTTTGAGGCAATTAAGCAAGAAATTGAAAAATATCCTACTCTCTTGAACCCAAAATTTTAAAAATATTTCATACTCTATACCTTTTCTAACCTTGATAAAATCTTATCTATGATTATACAAAAGAATGATAAAGAGGTGGAGTAACTGATTGCATTCTTTAGCCAATGATTGGAAGATTATGAAGTCAAGTATACATTTGTTGAGAAGAAAGCTCTAATATTGATAAGAGGATTTTAAAAATTTATACACATGGTTTCAAACAACAAGATACATATCATGGTTTCTCATCCTGGCACCAAAGAGTTTTTCCTAAGCAAAGACCTTAATGAAAAGAGAGCTAGGTGGATTATAAAGGTGATGGAATAAGATGTGGATATTAAGGTTAAAAACTTGGTAAGAGAAAAAGGGTTATGTGAGAATTTAGATTTATATTTCCAAGAGCCAAAGGAGGAAGTATTGATCAACTAATTTCAACCCCAACCAGTTGATCACATACAAGTTCAAAGTTGGACACAAGACATCATTAGATTTATTCAACATGGTGAGTGCCACAATGGCTTGAACAAGTCTCAAAGGAGGTATTTTAGATTATAGACCATTCCTTATTGTCTTGTATATGGTGTTATATTTAGGAAATATGTGAATGGTGTGTTGTTGAGGTGTGTTAACAATGATTAGTTTGATATGTTGCTGGAAAAGTTTCACGATTGTGTAAATGGAGGTCATTTCTCTCCTAGGATGATAACTACAAATATAATGAGGGCTGGTTACTATTGGCCTAGTCTTTTTAAGGACTATTTCCACTAGGATAAAAAGTGTCCTCAATGTGCGTTATTTGTAGGCAAATATAAACTTACAACCCTTCTATTGAATCCTATCCAAGTAGACCAGTCTTTCACGTAATGGGGTCTTAATTTCATTGGTATGATCAACCCTCCATCAAGTGTTGGAAATAAATGGATATTGACTACTACTAAATACTTCACAATGTGGGTAGAGGCTATTACATTGAATAAGGCAAGTGAAAATGATATCTTGGAGTTCTATGAGAGCATTATAACTCAATTTGGAGTTTCCCATGTTATCATGTATGATAATACACTTACATTCATAAGTGTTAAAACTTTTTATTGTGCAAATAGGAATGGAGTTTACTTGATTACCTCACCCAATTATTAACCTTAAGGTAATGGATTGGTTGAATCTACTAAAAATAATCTCATCAAGATCATCAAGAGGACATTAGAGAACAATAAAAAAACATGGCACAACAAGTTGAAGACAACCTTATGGGATAAAAATATTACTCCTAAGAGATCAATTGGTAATTCCCATTTTGTGCTTGTTTATGGGAGAGATACTAAGTTTTCCATATCTCAATAACTTCCTACTCTAAAATTTGCATAGTAGCTGGAACTACTTGAAAATACTCCAATGGAAGTTAGATTGATAGAACTAATTTAGCTACAAGAAGCAAGAGATAATACACACAAGGCCATGGAATACCACCAAGTACTCATTAAGAAGTCCTTTGACAAGAGATAAAGTGTAAGAGTGTTTAAGGAAGGTGACTTGGTCCTAAAATGGGATGAGAACAAAATAAAACTGGGTAGACATACAAAATTTGACACTTTGTGGAGTGGCCCTTACACCATTAACAAGTGAAACCAAAGCAACTCCTTTTAGCTGACCAAGATGAATGGGGAAGAATTACCTACCCTATGAATGGGATACATATGAAGTATTTTTATTAGCTCTTGCAAGTCTATTTTTTAAATGTAGTTTAAGTGTGTGTTTCCTTTAGTTTGTTGTTGTGTTCCCTAAATGCCTTGTAGCACAAGTCTGTTTCCTTCATTTTGTTTGATGTGTGTCTTTGCCTTTGTGCATGGGATCAGTCAAACTTATGTTTTTTGAGCTAAATTCTATTCAAGTTTTTTTTTGGGTGCCTATATGCATGACCCCATGCCCAATGGAAGGATTTAGGCAACTAGTCTTAGGCATAGTAGGCATGCCTCCCATAGAAATCACCAAGAATGTTAGCAAATTTTCACACCTAGTTTTTCATCTTTAATTGAAGCTAAATGGAGTATTCTTAATTGGTTTATCCCCATATCAAAATACCAAGTGTTATTTCCTTTGAAAGGCTTTGTTTGGTCTTTATGCAAGTGTTATTTCAGTCTTTTTTTCTCAAGTGTTATTTCTTTTGGTAGGGTTTTGATTTGGGTTTTTTATTCAAGTATGAAAGGAATTATTTTATATTTTTTGTTTGAAACAAAAATTCCAATGGAATTGGTCCATTTCAATATTTTTGAAGGGTCACTTGCAAGATTGTCGAAGGGTTTTTCCTCATAGAAGTGTCCTTTGTAAAAAGTCTAAAGGGTACATTTCAAGATTTCCAAAAGGCATCTTCAATATTTTTGAAGGAAAAGTATCCTTTGAAACTTTTTTGAAGGGTTTGTTCTTTCAAGTAATTGGTCCATTTCATGTTTTTTGAAGGGTACATTTCAATATTTTTGAAGGAAATGTCTTTTACACTTTTTTGAAGGAATTGGCTTAAACATTTTTTTTGAAAGCATTGTTTTAAAATTTTTGTCTAAAACAATATTTATTAAAGGTCATTTATAAAACGAAGGGACATTTTCAATATTTTTGAAGGGCCTTTTCTCAAGAATTGGTCACTTCATTTTTACCAAAGGAATTGGTCACTTTCAAAAGCCTAAAGGAATTGGTCCTTTTCAAGTTTTTTGAAGGAATTGTTTCTCATGCAAGTGCCCTTTAGAAATTTTGAAGGGACACTTTATAAAGTTTGAAAGAACACTTGAAAAAACCCTGAAGGGACACTTTACTAAAGTTTTAAGGGTATTTTTCTCTTTTGAAGGGTCTTTTTCCCCTTTTAAGGGTACATTTCAACTTTTCAAAGGGACACTTCAAGAATGCCGAAGGACATATTTAGGCTTTCAAAAATGCAAAATGAAAATTTTAAAGGTTTATTCTCAATAAAAGTGTCCTTAAAATTTTTTTTGAAGGGAATCTTGCAAAAATTTTGAAAGAAAGATTGTTTTAGAGAAAAAAGATGGGGCTTGAGAGGTTAATTCTTTCAGAGAAAGGGGTTTGTAGGAAGATGGTATTAGAAAATGCCCTAAAGGAATGACCCTAGTAGAATGATGGTTATAAGGAGTTCAACTTCAAAGTGATGAACTAGCCATTGGCATTTAAACAAGTGGGTCTTAAGCAGATTGATGGTCCTCATTTAAATGCTCAAAGATCTAAGGGCTCTCATTCTTTAACCACAAAATCCCACTAGAGGGTTCATCTCACCATTCCTCAAGTCATGAAATAAGTCATTTATTATGTCTAATTAAAATAACAATTGACTATACATGTAGACTTTATGGAGTTGCCTTTCCAAGGCCAATATAATAAAAGTGACTCTTCCCTATGCCATTGCAGACCTCAACAAGCCAGTGAGAAGTTGTTACCATCAAGACAAATATACGTCAAGTGGACTCTCATTTGCATAAATGATTAATGCCATTACTTAACTAGAAAACATCTTGTTTTTTCTAGTGTAACCATTGCGAAAACATCTTTGAGAGAGCAAGCTAGTTGTGTAACCACTTATGGTGACATGGATCAATTGAATGGTCCAAATGAACATCATTTGAAAAGATGGTTGTAGTTAAAGATGGAGACTCCTAACAAAATTATTCCTCTTTCTAGTGCTAAAGGACTCCTCTTCTCATTTGTTTTTTTATATAAATACAACCCTTGGGCTAGTGTAAAAATAACCACATAGTGTATGGTGAAGCCCTACTAGATTGATGTCACATTTTGCCTTTAAGCATTAGGTACAAGTCTATTTATTTCAAGTTTTTGGATAATTTTTTGAGTGTGTAAGAGATATATAGTGATAGTAAGTGATGATTTTCCATCCTTCTATTTGATATCCTTCATGCCTGAACAAAAGTCCTTAGTCTCATAGGTCATTAAAGTGTGTTCAAGTGTGTCAAATTATTGTAAGTGTATAACTATTCTTGGAATGTGAAATTTGTCTTTCAATTCATTTTCATGCATCTTTCCTCTATACTAAAATACTTATGTTATAAATCCTTAGAGCTTGGGAATGGTTTGTGTATTTACTATATTGTGCACTAAAATATGATATTCATGTGGAAGATAATCTTGGTGTATCACCACTCTCAGAGTAGCTTTTCCTTTTCTATAATCTCTTACTCTTTTTCTTCCAAGAAAACTAGTTTAGACAAAAAAAATTGTAAAGACACATTTAAGGAGATATTCCCTTTAAATCTAGAGGTTCATTTACTCTATAAGTATACCCACATGCTTAGAAATGTTCCAACATTGCCCAAATCTAGAAGAGGGTTTAACACTCTCTTCTAGGGTGCAAGATTTGAAGATAACATGAGTTCTTGGTGCCATTATTTTGAATCATTCAAATTGGTTGATTGGATTATAATAATCATTGAAATCAAGGTTAGAGGACTTGGAACACTTAGATTAGTGTACACCTAGGCAAGGTGGAGTTAGTAGATTGAGAAGGCACACTAGAAACTCTGACAAAATAAGCATATCAAGCACAAAATACTAACTAAAGTAGAATTAGTCTTTCTCTATGACTCTAAGTACCTCAAGTACCTAGGAAAGTTTTAAATAAGTTGAATAGACCCATATATCATCCATAATATATTATAAAATGGCACATGCAAGTTGCACACATTGTTGGGTGAAATGTTCCCTAAGAATTTCAATAGTAATTGATTAAAGATTTATAGGCAGTAAGATGACACTTGTGCCATTAGACACTGACTCCCCAATCACAAGTTAGTGGTATTATGTGACCAAAATAAATTTTTCTACAAGCTAAATAGTTCTTGATAAATTGAGTTATATTATGTTGTTGTAGGGATAAGAGAATAAGAGGTGCTTTGAGGACTATCAATAATAATCTTCTAACACTTTCACACATAATTCTAGTTGGGTAGGTAGATCACATATGCTTTCTAAGTGCTTTAGGATAGATACCTAAATTATGGGAACATGAGGTTTACTAGATTCAAACATAAGGTGCACTAGATCATCATGCATAAGATTACAAAAGTTATGAACCTTAAGGCCCATAAGAAGCACCTTCATGCATAATTCTAGTTGGGTGGATCAAGTGAGGTTGATTTTTAAGAACCTATGGTTTAACACCTAAGTCTCTGAGCACATAAAACTCATCATAACTATAAAATAGGAACACCAAGTAATGAATTAAGATGAACAAGGTCATCATGTACATAAGATAAAAGTAAGGTGCACAAGATCCTATGCATATAAGACACCTAGATATTTATAAGCTATATGACTCACATGACGGATTTATATAGGGTAGGATACGCCAAGGCAAGAGATGAAAGCATAGAGAAATTAACCAAGATAAGAAAGTGCAGTTGGAATGTAAACACAATAAGAAGAGGAAATGGGACCATAGAGGTTGGATTGCATGCATGTGAGGTGATGCACCTAGGTTTACATAAGGAAGGTGAAGAAGGCCATGTCAAGTAAAGAACATCATAGGAGAAACATCATCACAACAAATTGACATCCACCCAAAGTAAGGCAGGAAGTGATCATTTGAACTACACATCATTTCACTAAAAAACCATTAGGAGAATTAATTGAGATGATGGTGGAGTCATAAATATCCATATTAAATACATGTTTGGTATTATATTTTCATAGATTTCATGTATTTTGGTGAATCTGAATAATTCTAGGTACTACCATGCCATTAAACATCTATAATTAATTTGATAGCTAAATTAAGGGTATAAAGTGTTAGAACAATAACTAGTTAGGGTTACAAACTTAAAACTAATTTGAACATAGATAAAAAAACTAGAGCCAAACTAGTTAACTAGAGCCAAAGTAAGAAGATGTTACTATAATAAGAAATTAATCACCTACAAACTCCAAAAGTGAATGAGTGCTCTCTTTAAGATTAGCATAGAGGAGTCTAAGGCACAAAGTGTGTAAGAACCAAGTAATCAAAAATAGGAGTGACATTGAAGCCACCAAATAGCAATTAAAACTCAAGAGCCAAATTCATAATCATAAATCACATGATAATGAGGTGTGCCATCAAAAATTATAAGCTTTGACAATGTGAATAAATTACACTTCAACACTAGTTGGTTCAGGATAAAGAAGAAAATCATGAGTTTTGACCTAAAATAGTCATAGAAGGGTAAAAAGAGGGTGTAATTCATAGAATAAATGGCCCCTATGAATAATAAGGCATATCTAGTGAAAGGAGTTAGCATCACTGAGGTTGATTTGGAAGTGCCCACAAAAATGTCATACTAGGAGATGCAATTATTAAAGGAAGTCTTAGTAGCAGAGAGTTGGGCATCCTTTGTGCACACCTACTAGCTCAAAGAGTGTAACCATCACACTTAAAGTAGTGCATAAGATCACATACACATGATTTACTATGATTTACTATGAGATGAATTTGAAGAAGAAGGGTGTATTCCCCAAGAAGGATGATGATCTCCGCTTCTGGATTGATGATGAAGGGAAGATTTCATCATTAGTAGTGAAGAATTATCCCTAAAATAAGGGGGAGACACTTGACGAGATCCAAGAGCACATCAAATTAAATATCACCTCCAATGATAAAGCCACTCCCTTTGCACCTATTAATGGTTAAAATTATGCTTCATTTCTAACACCAATAATGGGAAGTTTCAAGAATGTGGGACTTGCAACTTGAAATGACCTCTAGATTTTTAAGAAGCTGGTCTCTTCTTTATCTCGAGTGTTGGGAGGAAAGGGATAGGAATTTAAACAAAAAAACAAATGCAAAGAAAGAAAATCTAACTATGGCAATGCACTTGAATGTAATTCGACCCTTAATTCTAAGCACAATGAAACTATATGTAAGATTCAATTACATTAAATAGTGAACAAGGCATGATCAATGTAAAAGATATAAATAATAGAAATAGAGGCTCACAGCTTAGACTACTTTTGCAATGACATAGAAAACATCAACAAAGGCATATAACTCAATCTTCTTATTAATTCTCCAGTAACATAAAAGGCATAGAAACATGCACAGTTACATAAACTTTCCAACTAAAGAAAATAGAACAAAGGCAAATGATATTCTTGTTCACAGCTCTAAAAGTCTAAAACTCTTGACAATAGTCTCTCACAAAAAATTCTCTCCAATCTTTTGATGATGATTTATGGTGATTTCTACACCCATCTTTATAGCATAAGATTCCCTCCAGATTGTCTGTGTTCCCAATCTAATAGCCCAACTGAACTCTGACTAAACTAGGAGTGTCTAATAGAAGATATTTCTTAGATATTGAAACATCTAGTCTTCCTATAGTTCATTGGCTAAAATAGATACACAAGACGCTCCCTTCTATCAAACAAAAGAGGACACTTGGCCAATTTCTTAAAAACCTTTTCATTATTTAGGAGGCACCAGAAAATGACACTTGGAATGTTTCACATTATTACCGAAGACACATGACACTTTTTGCATTACCTATATTCTTACTGTATCTTTGCTTAGAAGTGTTTAGTCCTTGACATCTATCACCATCCGCTTCTCCAAAAATTAAACAACTTCTATAAAAAATGGGACCCAAAGCATTTCTCATCTAAGGAACTTCAAAAAGGGAATAGGGATAAGTGGCACTTTCTACTTATTCTTGACAAAGGACACATGGTGATATCTGCTACCTTTAGATATCTTTTGAAAGACCTATGGAAGGTGACGTGTGTCTATCTCCACATTTCCCTGTCTATACTATAGAAACAATTAGGTTTCATTTCATACTTACACAGATGATGACACTTGGCAGCTTCCACTTGCCTTAGAACAAAAACTTGGGACCCACCATAGTCTTTACTTATCAATGAAACAAAGTGAAGATAATCAAGAGGTTGACACATGGTGGCTTCCACTTTCTTTAGCTAGGATACGTGGCATCTTCCATTGATTTTAGAAAATCACATTGAAATCTTCCATTGTTGCCACTTGGCGCCTTCCACTTGATCCTGAAACTTAGCTTGTTGAAACCTTCCACTCAAAAGAGATTTGAAATGTGGATGCTGATATAAAACATGGATGCTAACACTTGTCATATTTTGATGAGTTACGATGAGATACGTGGCACGTCCTAACTAATTTATATAAATTATGAAAGGTGCCTCAACTGATGACACTTGGAAGCTTCTGCTTGACTTTGACACTTAGAGAAAAATGAGGCAAAAAGAGAATCGAGCCCAAGATCTAAGTCAAAACTCCACCATCTCAAACCAAAGTGTGCGGGGAGAAAATTTTGTAGTGTGGAACTACAAATTAGAATGAAACGTAGAGTATTTTTTACTCTACAATTATTGGTGACCCCAAGGACTTTTGAGCCTACTCAAAAAGAAACCACAACTCTCACTTGATCAAAATGTCAAAAAATTATAGCTTTAGCAATGTTATTTGATAGGCAGACCACTCATCATTAGATAACCCCTATTTATTCTACAATTCATTAAAGACTAAATCAAGTTTAATAATATCCTTGTGTGAAAATTTTTGCAAAATCTAAACCATATCAATTAATTTGAATTCGAGCTGGGAAACAAGAATCAAAATAGCTTCTACTTTAGGGACTGATGAATCATCCTTTAAATCCTAAAAAATTGTCTGGTCATTCTACTTGGTCAACAATAAAGGTTTAATTTCATCAATCATTAGCATAGAGTTGTCATCTAGAAATGGAGAAGGAAGACCTAATTGCACTAGGTCTTCAATGTGTTGTTTCATTTCACTGATTCCTTCTTTCATTACGTTGAGAAGCTCTCTATAATTGATGGCTATGGAATTGCAACTGAGAACCTCATTCACTTGATTAGCAGTGACCATTCTATTTTCAATTCCTACTATTGACAATGTTCCATTTGTTGCATCATAAATCTTTTACAGTAACATTTCAGAGTCCAAAACTCTCCCAAAAATAGTAGCCAGAGTGTCTTCAACAGATTTCTCCACCTTTTCACACAATTTTTGTGCATTTAACAAGAAGGTGAGAGAAGGTCTGAGATGAATAATCTCTAAAGAGATTCTTTTCTACATGGATTCATAAAGGTCCTTCACTAGAATTAACACTCCTACATTCTTTGGCCTTTTGGCCAGCTCTAGTTCAATTGTTCTGCTCTTTATTACTCGGATTGAAATTGGGCTTGTAATGCAACTTTTTTTCATCTTAGGGTCATCACTGCATCATTTACCTACATTAGCCCTACTTTTAAGGAATCATTTTGGGCCTAGATCGCCT
This sequence comes from Torreya grandis, assembly GCA_037957365.1. Taxonomy (NCBI): domain Eukaryota; kingdom Viridiplantae; phylum Streptophyta; class Pinopsida; order Cupressales; family Taxaceae; genus Torreya; species Torreya grandis. Next base: position 6,767,038 of record JARHVA010000191.1, on the reverse strand, counting down.
AATGAGTTTGAAGAGAAATAGTATCTTTCAACTGTTTATTTAGACTCTCTATTTCTTTATCTTTTCTATTGATTTCTTTGGTCAAACTGCTACAATTTGCCTTCTCTTTGGCTAGATCAACCTCCATCTTCTATAGCTTCCTTGATGTTTTCAAGTAGTCTTCAACAATTGTAGAAGTGGATTCAGTTAGTAGCTTGATTTTGTCTTGTGGCCTAAACATGGACATGTTTATGGCCACTGCATTCATTGTGTAGTCTTCTGGCTGCATCTACTCACTTGGCTTGATTACATTTAGTGATAAATGAGTCACCATCAGTTGCTACTAAATTGGGTCAAATTGTGACCACAGATGTGGTGTAGCCAAGGCCTTATTTTCCTTGATCCTCTTCTTCTCTCTTTGGGCTTCCCTAACCTTCCTAGCAATGTATACTGGAGTTTGGAAGGTAGAAGGAGAGGTAATGTCCTCACCCACAAAAGGATGTCCTTGTGGCAAACCATATGAATAGCTAATTTTTGGCTATGGGCAATTTGAGGGGGTAGTTTCTTGAGAACAAAGGGAGAAAAGTGAGGTAATGTTAAAGCTTGAGTAGGGATAGATGGGATGAAGTGAGAAATGGGAATGGCAGAGGTGGCAGGGGATGTCATCTTACCAGATGGAATCATCATGCCTAGAGGAGAAGAAAGAGATTGAGAAGGAGATGGAGGAATAATAATTACCTAAGGAGCAACTATAGTACTCTATAATTGGCATTGTGAGGGTTTTACCTCCTCCTCTGAATCAAACTAAAACTGCACCCTCTTTCACTTCTTTGGTGTTTCTTCTTCTAGCTGTGCTCCCCTCTCTTCAATATTTACCACTGCTATCAATGGTGCTTGTGGGGAATTGGGAACTTCAATAATTAATGCTGATGGGGAAGCTTTTGGTGGTGAAGGCACCACACTCTTTTGTTTTTCCATGATGCTAAGAGATTGGGGCCAAACTGTTACAGTGACTGCAGCTACGGTTTACACTGGGGCTTGTGATTCTTGGCTGGACCCTACTCTAGCTTCCAGCTCTACACCCTATGTCAAAAAATTGCTTGTGTCAGGGATAGATGGCACTCATCCCAGAGTTTCTCCCATCTCTCATCTGAGTCCACATTCCTAAAAGAATAAGTTGTCTAACAAATTTCTTGCCTATGTTTCCAATAGGCTTATATTTTCTCAGCATCCCAATCTTTATTGTTTAGTGCCCTTCTTAAGCTAGAAGTCATTCTAATTTTAGGATCAAAATCCCTCTGCTTAACATAGAATGTTTCCCAGGGTCTATTTTTTGGAAGGGGCAAATCTCTTAATTCAACATAAAATCTAGGAGTCTCTTCCCTAGGATTTTTTCTATTTTCCCAAAAGGGGTGGCCCTCATGTGTAATTCTGGTAGCAACCCTATTAGCCTTGATCCATGAAGTTATGAAACCATTTGGGTCAGATACCCATTTATCTTCAATTAGCAGGAAACCTAATGATAGGGAATCCAAGAACAAACACACTTGTTCTGATCCCACTTGTTAGGATCTTGCTCCTCAGAAAGAGCACAATATGATTACCAAACTTAAGTAATTAAATATGCAGAAATAACTAGAAGCACAAGTAACTAGAATTCACCAATAGCACAGAATATGAGAGACAATATATAATCTTATATTAATACTTGTACAGAAAAGAATACAAAAAAGAGCCACCACACTCTTCCACCTTACAAAGGATTCCCACACCTCAAGTGTATAGTAATTCTTCTTCAAAACACTCTCTTACCAAAAATAGTCCCAACATACAACTCACACTCAGAATTGGTGTTCACCTCTTCAACCAGTTAGTAATAACCCTGCTAGTACACCAAGCACTCTATAGTACTTCAAGTTGATCTCCCATGAACCTACAACCTACAATTCAACTGACCATACTCACCATGGAAGGATCTTCCTTGCCTTCCTTTCTAGCTCATTAGTGGAACTAGGAGAAACACACACTTAGTTCTCTTCACTAGCACACACTTTATAATACATGCCAATAGGTCTATAAATAGACCCTAGACTTAAACAATAACTTAAACTCTTAATTTAGACAATTATCCACACAACTCGAGACTCTAACTAGCCTTTACATGCAAACACTCCATTCACTTAACTAACTATTTGTGCAACGAATAGTTCTGGAACACACAGGTGACCGACGCCGGTCCCTGCTTGCCTGGTGCTGCCAACGTCGATCGACTTCCTACCATCACCAGTTGCCTTCTACACTGGTAATGACTGACGTCGGTCATTCTACCAATGTAGGTGCTTTTGGTTCTTCAGCAACCTTTAGTTTCCATTTTCAAGGTTGAAGCTTTTAGCTCCACAACCTAACACCCAAGAAGGCTAGCTTTCTAAGCAACATAATTTCAGCATCTCTGGCCTCTAGTGTCATGCTATTTGTCATCCATGGAAGGTCATACATTTTTCTCTTCCTCTTCCCAGATCCATATTTGTTATCAACTATAGACATCTACCTAGTTACCTCTAAGAATCCTAACCTAGAGTCAAAATCTTAGGTAGCAACATTGGTTCCCCACAAAAGCCATGAACTCTAATAATTGTATGGTGGGATCCAAAAAAGAAATCACAGGGATTTAGGCAATTAGCCAAAAGGTTTGAGACTCTTGGAAATAGTCTATTTATAACTAGTTTTGGGCTCAGGTGGCAAAAATTAGGGGTAATAAATAGTTCCCAAAATACATATGGATAACTAGTTTTTGACAAAATATGTGTCCATGTAGACATAGGAGTGGTCCTTTGTAAATCAAAACTTGGGTCATACATATCAAGATGCATATGTTAGGAAAAGATGTTTGAGTTTTGATATAGCATGAGGTGAAATAAATAAGAAGAGAACCTAAAAACCCCTTTTTATTTGAATTGGGCTAGTTGTTCCACCATAGAGTATGCAATCTACTCAAAAAAATCAAGCTAATACTCTTGAGTCTTGTCGATAGTTTTCAAACTAAAGAGGATGGCCATTTGTTCTCCATATATTGCCATATCATCTTTCATTCTGAAGATGACAGCCATCATAGATAGTGCATCTTGGTTAGCTTGTGTAAATTGGGCTCTTGCTACAGGCAGTGTCAGTATGATAGTATCATCATTGCCCATTTACAATTTGGATCTTAAGAACCTCAACTGAGTATTGATGTTTGCCCACATTCTTTGCATTTTAGCAATAGTGGGAAACATAGTTGTCTTATAATGGTATAGGGCTAACATGTCTCTAATAGCCTACAGTGTGATTTTCACCATGAATGGACCCTGTTGTATGGTGTTTGAGGGTGCATAGAACAAGTCAGCACATAGTTCCACCAAATTAGGGCATGGATGCACACCTGAGACAATGAATTGTGACAGTTGTAAAGTCCATATTCTCATTGAAAATGTCTCATATTCTCTCACCTTGGGCCTCTGAAGACACCTTTGATGTGCCCCTTCTCTGAGAGTTTTGCTACTAGTTCTTTGAAGAAGTGGGTCCATGACTCCGTCTAAATAATCTTTTATCTTTGTTGGGTCACTTGCTTGACCAACTTCAGGGATTTTGGTCCACGAGTAGGTCTTTAATGGTTACTCGTAAGAAACTTATCAAGGGATTCATAAATCCTAGCTCCTTGTTGCAAAGACTGTCCTCCCTCCATCTCTATATCTATTCTATGATAACTAGTATGAACTTTTGAAAAATGGAAAGCACTTTCACTTAAGCAAGTTTACAAGGAACTAAAAATGCAAGTAGCAGGATATTTTCTCATAGATGTAGGAATGTTTGAGAAACTATAAGCTTTAACTCTTGTTAGGAGGTATTTATTGACCCATCAAGTCTCAAAATGGCATTAAACTTGGATAACCGTTAGCAAATCTTTCTCAATCTTCATGGGATAGTGAGATAGACACGTTATGTAAGTGGCAGCGCAAGGTACCTTGGAGATTTCTAAAGATTTGAGAGATATTCAATGTATTGAGAATATGCAAATTTTGAAAAAAACACTGAGCTGCTGCTATGTGTTCAAAGAACACTAATTTAAAAGAAAGTAGGAAAGAAAAATGGGAAAACAAATCAACTAAGGAAGGGAAACTATCTAACTATAATACATCAGGGATGCAACCTAACTAAAATGTTTCAAATAGATTCCATTCATAGGAATATCTTTCGGTTCACCTTCCATTGTTTCCAACTCAAATGAATTCTTCTATTTACACACACAAATTTTATATGGGCCAGTCAAACACCCGGCTTCAAATTTAGTATGTTGACCCGGCTTGGTAGCTCTTGCATCCCATTTCCAAACAATTGAGTCTACTTCAAAATGAGGATTTGAAGTCCTCTTATAAAAGCAGTCCTTAATTGTTTTCTAATGCTTTAGCAATGAATTATGGGCTGCATCCCTCTTTTTTTGAACTTCCAAAAGTTCAGCAAGTCTGACCTGCATGGGGCCATTTTCTTCAATTTCAATCTATTTGATCAGCTGAAGAGCAAGAATCTCCAAGCTTAGGGGTATTACAATAGATTTTCCATAGACCAATTCATATGGAGACATTTTGATCACCTATTTAGGCATGATTCTATCAGCCCACAGTGCTAAATTAAGCATTTTATGCCATTCTTTGTGATGATCAGCCCCTATTCTTTTGATGAGTCTAATTAGGTTCTTGTTAGTTGATTATGCCAAACCATTACCCTGAGGGTAATAATTGGAGGAAGTTTTCAGATATATTTCATGCTTTAATGCAAAGTTGGATACTTTAGTCCCTAAAAATGCTTTAGCATTATCTAAAATTATGGTCTAAGGAGACCCAAAGCGAGTAGTGATACTCCCTAGAAAATCTAGGATCACATTTTCTGTTGCTTCTTTAAGTGGCACTACCTCAGTCCATCTGGTGATATAATCTATGGCGGTTAAGATCCACTTGTGACCCATACTAGATACTAGATTTATCATTCCAATGAAGTCAAGACCCCATTGAGTAAAAGGTTCATCAATAATTATAGGACTGAGAGGCATAGTTGCATTCCTCCTCATCCCAACATAATATTACAAGATTGACATTTTTTAATTAGCTGATAATAATCTGCAAATAAAGTAGGCTAGAAATAACCCACCTCACTTATCTTTATAGCTGTAGTCTTTTTAGAAAAATTTCCACCTAATACTCCATGATGAATTTCATGTAGTATTTTCTTAGCCTCAGCCTTTTCTACACATCTTAAAAAATTGCCATCATAATTTCTTCTGAAAAGAACCTGTTCAATTAAAACAAAATGAACTCCTTATATCCTATAGTATCTTCTCTTATTTTGAGGGATTTCTAATCCCATATTTCATAAAATGAATCCCACTTGTGACCCAGGATTCCTGATCAACCTCTTGTATCTTTAATATAATTTCCTTTTCTTCTCTAGAATTTGTCTTTTCAGGTATCATCTTTTCAAGCTCTTGAGTCATATATTGGCACAAACCATTACCTCTAACTAACTTAGTGGGTTTGACATCTACATCATATTCAAGGATCTTGGTTATCTAGTTATCTCTTTTTTTAGTAATTTCTCCCTCCATGATGTATTCTCTGACACTTGGGTGAGCTACAAGTATCAGAATTTTGCTTCTTGATACCATATCCCTGAATTTCTTGAGGGCTTTTACCATAGCATATGCTTGTTTCTCTACAAAGTTGTATTTGGTTTCATACTCCCTGAGAGTTATTGAGAAAAAGGCTATTGGGTGCTCTCCCTCTTGTCTATCATTCTTTTGTGTTAAGACAGTAACAATACTTAACTCTCCTCCATAGACATACATTACAAAAGGCTTAGAAAAATATGGGTTTCTAAGGACTAGGGCTATTGAGATAGCCTTATTGACATCTTCATAGGCTTGCCTTCCTTTTGTAGTCTACTTGAAAATCAGGTCTTTCTTTAACAAGAGTGTCACTAGTCATACTAAGCCTGTAAAATCAGATATGAAGCTACTGAAAAAATTAATCTTTCCCAAAAGGGACTGAACTACCTTTTTATTTACTAGAAGAGGTAGGTTCATTATAGCTACAACTCTTCTAGGATCTATGGAAAATCCTTCTTTAGATACTATATGTCCCAATAATTTACCTTGAGGTACAACAAAGGTGCATTTATTGGGATCTAGTGATATTCCAAATTCCTGACATTTCTTGAAAATAGATTCTAAATGATCAACAACATTTTCTAAGAAAATAGTAAGATCATCAAAATAAACCAAGATGATTTTATTTATAAGTTCCCCAAATGCGACATCCATAGCTCTTTGGAAAGTGGATCCTACATTTGATAGGCCAAATGGCATCTTAGCATATGCAAATGTTCCCCATTTGGTAGTAAAAGTAGTTTTGTATTGGTCTTCATCAGCCAACCAAATCTGATTGTATCCAAAGAAACCATCTAACAAAGAAAATCTCTTTGATCTAGCCACAGTTTGTAGAATTTGTTCCATGGAAGGTAAAGGATAGTGATCTTTCAAAGATGCTCTATTTATATCTTTGAAATCTACACAAAGTCTTATATCACCATTATTTTTCCTAACTGGTACTAGATTTTATACCCAAGTTGACTGTTTGATTGGAAAAATTATTTTAGAATCTAAAAGTTTCTGTAACTCATCTACCATTAGAGGTTTAATCCTTGGATTTATTGGCCTCTATTTCTATCTAATTGGCTCATCCTTTAGTCAGTTCTATTATGTGCTGAATAATGTCTCTATTATATCCATGAAGGTCTTCATAACTCCAGGCTATGACCTTGTCATATTTTTTGCACAATTCAATCAGTTTTTCCTTTTCTACTTGAGTTGCAGAATTTCCAACTTTTAATTTTTTCCCTTCACTCACCTCTATTTCAGAATAGTCTACTTTGTTTACTTGGAATCTTTTCTTCTCTAGACTTACATCTTCTGGATCAAATAGATTTTCTAAAGTGATCAAGCCTTTGGGAAGCTTATTAATCTTTAATTGTATGACCTAATCTCCATATGCCTCTTCAATTTTGGTTTACAATTGATTAGCAAACTCATTTGATTGTTGTAAAAATGAGAGTATTTGAGAATCATTTTCAAATACTTGCCAATTCTCATCATTATCTAGAATAGTTGGCCTCACTATAACTTTTCACAGACTCATTGTTAATTAATAGGCCAGTTGCTGGATCAAATTATGAGCCAATCTGGGCCATCCTATCAGCTTCAAAATTTTGAATCCTAGGGACTACTTCAATATTAAAGGCTTCAAAATCTTCTATTAAGTCCTAAATCCTATGTCTGTAAGACCTCACCCTTACATTTTTGGCTATTGCCTTTTCTCTAATTTTCTTTACTACTAATTCTGAATCTCCTTTTACTATTAGATTTTTTATTCCCTTTTTCTTGGCTAACAGGAGCCCATGTACTAGAGATTCATACTCAACATCATTATTAGTATAAGCAAATTGGAAATGAATAGCCCTTAATTTTTTTTCACCATATGGATCAGTAAGACAAATTCCTACTCCAGCACCATTTTTACTTCTAGCCCCATCAAAATTTAGGGTCCAGATTTTTGAATCTTTTTTAGATTCTTGAGTAGTTGGTGTCTCTTCCCTTAAAATATTAGGGATTTCATGGTCCTCATAAAAAATGACAAAAGTTCCCAAAACAGTAGAGTCATAATTCTCATATGGGTCACTATGCATCATAGTTAACAACTGGTTATTTTCTTCTTCTTGATCATGCTCAGTCTAGTTGCCTAACTCTTCAACAAAAACCCTTTCTTCCTTATTTAACATAACATGATTTGCCTCTAATTTTGATGTTGGTTCATTGGTGATATGATCCTTTGATAATGGTTCAGATAGAATTTTCATCTTTGAACCATATTTAATTCCTAGAATGAGGTGAGACCAATCAAGAGACATATATCCTCTTATCTTGGCTGTAAAGTCTCGTGATAAACATAAACCAAAAATAGGAGGTATATCTATGACTACTATATCTTGATTAACAATTATATTGGGACAAGTATATAATTGTAATAGGAGTTGTCTAATTCTGCCTATTGTTTTCACTGATTTTCCATCTAGCTGCATAACTCCTTTAGTGAGTGGCTCATACTTTATCTTTAAAGCATTTTCTATTGCCTTTGGCATTACTATAGTACTATCCCTTAAATATATCATTGCATTATGTAGTAGTTTCTTGCCAACTATCAGAGTCAAATAGAAAGGATCTAGTTTTGATTTGCTTACCTCTGGTAAATTGTTCACTAGGGTTGTTGTCTGTAGATGAACTGTGTCCTTGAGCTTTTCTTTTTCATCAAATATTTCTTTGATCTCAGTATGTTTGGGCACTGTTTGGCCTTGTAGAGCTTCTTGTAATAGTGTATTTTGTTTAGGGATAGTTAATATGTCCCAGATTGATACTTATGTTGGAGTCCTCTTTAATTGATCTACCACATTCATCGGTCCCAGAGTCTGGGTTTTTTGAAAGTAAGGATACCTTGCTTTTTCTTGAACTAGTCCAAGAACTACTTGATTCAGCACTGGTTGTGGCACTTCTTGTCTAACCACTGTATTTCTTTGACCTTGAAATGGAGGACTCTCTATAACTTGATTATTTGCAACCTCAGGCTGTTCCACCATTCTTCTCTTTAATCTAGTATAGTAGTCTAATTGCACCATTGGTTTCTTGGAAGTGGAAGCTTCATTCATGAATACTAATTCTTCATCTTCAACCCATGAGAACAAAGCATGTTCTGAGGCTATTGCTTCCTCTTGTTCTAAAGACATCCCTTGCATCTGAGCCATTAGGACTAAATTTTTCATACTAGGAGATTGGCAAGCTTGATTATCACTAGTAGTTGCAAATTGTCCCTCTGTTCTTCTTAGCTCTACTACCTTTTATTGTAGATTACCCATGGGATAATCTCTAGGTGCATGAGCATTATTACAAGGGAAACACTAGGCATTGGTGTTATCCACATAATTATTTTGCCCTTGAACAATCTCCCTATTTGAATTGGGGGGAATAGTTTGTGAGGGTGTAGGGACTACAACTAATTATTTGCTGGCTAAGGGTTATTTTGCCTTTGAGGACCCTGGTATTGGTTTGGATATGATGAAAATATATTCCCTTGGTAGCCTGGATATTGAGGTATAGGGTAAGGATTCTGTTGTCTCTTTATGTTAATTAACTTATTAGAAAATGTCCTTAAGATATTCTTGATATCATCCATCTTAGATGACTGAGCATGGACAAGTTCTTTAGTAGGTGGTTGAGGATATTGATATATAGACATAGGTGGGGCTAAGGATTTAGGGGCTTCTTAAGGTAATGGCAAGGTAATTTCTAGAAATATGGGCATGGGAGGCTATGGGGGTAACTTTCTAGCATCTATTAAATTATTTTCAGCCCTAACTGCATAGTCATAAGCCTCTAGTAGAGTCTGAGCTCTAAGTGATTAAATCATAATAGATATATCTAAATTTAAATCCTTAAGATAAAACACTATAGCCATACCTACTAATGGTCTAGCTATAGTAGGGATCCTTTCCCAAGTCTTTTGAAATCTAGAATTGAAGTCAGTCATTGCTTCTTGTGGTGCTCTTTGAATAATAATCAATTGTTGCAACAAAAAAGACTTATCACCCTTTTCTTCAAATCTTTCATAGAAAAGATCTCCAAGCTGATCCCACATAGATATGGTATTTGGAGTCAAGGATCAGTACCATTCTAGAGCCTTCCCTTTAAAAGAAGCTGCTAATAATCTTATAGCCACATTCTATTGTGTGACCACATGTATAGCATAGACATCAGATACATCTTGCAAATGTTCCTCAGGTGTTTTAGAATCTTGTCCACTAAATTTGGGCAAAGCTTTCAAGGCATTTACTGGGATAGGATCCCAAGTGGTTGGGGGTATTGGGAGAATCAAAGGACTACTAGTATTCTAACTTGCATAATTCCTTGGGGGTATAGGGGCTCCCATATTTACTCTTGGTATTGGTATGAACTGATTGACTCTCCTTCTTGGACTAGTTACCAAAGGTGGTAAAAGAATACCTAGATTTATAGCAGATTGAGATCTGGTTACTAGTCCATAGCTTTGATTCCTTATAGCTCTCTGGTTCATACAGTCTTGAAAGAAACTTCAAGACTAGTCCCATCAGGTGTGCCAAAAACTATTGATGGTTAAAATTATGCTTTATTTCTAACACCAACAATGGGAAGTTTCAAGAATGTGGGACTTGCAACTTGAAATGACCTCCAGATTTTTAAGAAGCTAGTCTCTTCTTTATCTTGAGTGTTGGGAGGAAATGGAAAGGAATTTAAATAGAAACACAAATGCAAAGAAAGAAAATCTAACTATGGCAATGTGCCTGAATGTAATTCAACCCTTAATTCTAAGCACAATTAAACTATATGTAAAATTCAATTACATTAAAGAGTGAATAAGGCATGATCAATTTAAAAGATAGAAATAATAGAAACAGAGGCTCACAACTTAGACTACTTTTGCAATGACATAGAAAACATCAACAAAGGCACATAACTCAATCTTATTATTAATTCTCTAGTCACATAAAAGGCACAAAAACATGTACAGTTACATAAACTTTCCAACTAAAGAAAATAGAACAAAGGCAAATGATATTCTTGTTCACAGCTCTAAAAGTCTAAAACTCTTGACAATAGTCTCTCATAGAAAATTCTCTCCAATCTTCTGATGATGATTTTTGGTGATTTTTTCACCCCTCTTCATAGCATTGGATTCCCTCTAGATTGTCTATGCATTCCCAATAATAGCCTAACTAAACTCTAATTGAACTGGATGTGTTTAACAAAAGATATTTCTTAGATCTTGAAACATCTGGTCTTCCAATAGTTCATTGGCTGAAATAGATACACAAGATGCTCCCTTCTGTCAAACAAAAGAGGATGCTTGGCCAATTTCATAAAAACCTCTTCATTATTTAGGGGGCACTAGAAAATGACACTTAGCATGTTCCACATTCTTATCGAAGACACACGACACTTTTTGTATTACCTATATTCTTACTGTATCTTTACTTCAAAGTGTTTGGTCCCTGACATCTATCACCATCCACTTCTCTAGAAATTAAAAAACTTCTATAAAAAATGGGACCCAAAGAATTTCTCATTTGAGAAACTTCAAAAAGGGAATAGAGACAGGTGGCACTTTCCACTTATTCTTGACAAAGGACACGTGGTGATCTCTACTACCTTTAGTTATCTTTTGAAAAACCTATGGAAGGTGACATGTGTCCATCTCCACATTGCCCTATCTATACTATAGAAACAACTAGGTTTCATTTCATACTTACACAAATGGAAACACTTGGCAGCTTCCACTTGCCTTAGAACAAAAACCTAGGACCCACCACAGTCTTTACTTATCAATGAAACAAAGTGAAGATAATTTAGAGGTTGACATGTGGTGGCTTCCACTTTCTTTAGCTAGGAATACGTGGCATCTTCCATTGCTTTTATAAAAGCACATTGAAACCTTCCATTGTTTCCATTTGGCACCTTCCACTTGATCCTAAAACATAGCTTGTTGAAACCTTCCACTCAAAAGAGATTTGAAATATGGATGATGCTATGAAATGTGGATGCTGACACTTGTCATGTTCCACTGAGTTACTATGAGATACGTGGCATGTCTTGACTAATTTATATAAATTATGAAAGGTGCCTCAACTGATGACACTTGGTAGCTTCCACTTGACTTTGACATTTAGAGAAAAATGAGGCAAAAATATAATCGAGCCCAAGGTCTGAGTCAAAACTCTAAGGTCTCGAACCAAAGTGTGTAGGGACAAAATTTTGTAGTGCACAACTAAAAATCAAAATGAAACATAGAGAGAACCTATGGAAGGTGACACATGTCCATCTATACATTGCCCTATCTATACTATAAAAAGAATTAGGTTTCATTTCATACTTACATGGATGGTGACACTTGGTATCTTCCACTTGCCTCAGAATAAAAACTCAGGATCCACCACAGTCTTTGCTTATCAATGAAATAAAGTGAAGATAATTTGAAGGTTGACACATGGTGGCTTATAATTTATTCAACTATGAATATGTGGCATCTTTTTTTGCTTTTAGAAAAGCACATTGAAACCTTCTATTGTTGCCACTTGGCACCTTCCACTTGATCCTAAAACTTAGCTTGTTGAAACCTTCCACTCAAAAGAGATTTGAAACGTGGATGCTGATATGAAATGTGGATGCCGACACTTGTCGCATTCCATTGAGTTGCTATGAGATACATGGCATGTCCTTACCAATTTATAGAAATTATGAAAGGTGCCTCAGTTGATGACACTTGGTAGCTTCTGCTTGACTTTGACACTTAGAGAAAAATGAGGCAAAAAGAGAATCAAGCCCAAGCTCTGAGTCAAAAATTTGTCATCTCAAACCAAAGTGTGCAGGGACAAAATTTTGTAGTGCACAATTGAAAGTTCGAATGAAACATAGAGTATTTTTTACTCTATAGCACCAAAGAATAAGTACATGTCTTTCATGTGAAATATTGATTTTCCCAAGCCAAATGAGAAGAAAAATGAGAAATCTAAGGGGGAAATCATAATTCCCATGACAACCTTGGCAAAGATAAAGGTGTAAGAGGCATGCAAGGAAGCCAAAGTGAAGGAGCCATGTGAAGAGATGGAAGAGGAAAAAGATAAAGGGATGAAAGTATATATTTTCTAAGAAGAAGAAATAGGGGAAGATCCCAACACCATAGAAATTCATGAGGCTCTCCAAGGTGGCACCACTATTGCACTTGGGGGAGTATAAAATCCATTAAGCACCTCACCCATATAACCTACTATATAGCCTCCAAAAATTGAGGAAAAGAGGTGCTGGTAGATGGAAACGGGCCTCAATAAGAAACATATAGAGGTGGTGTTGGATCTAGATTAAAAAAGAGAGGTAATGAAGGTAGTTGGCATGATTGAGGTAGAGATTGATAAGGTTGAGGCCAAAGAAATAAATGCTAAAGAGGAAAAGATAGTTGTAATAATAAATAAGAGGAAGGTAGAGATAAAAAAGGGCCAAGAGGAAAGGGCCAAGAGAGAAAAGGAAGAAAAGAGATTTACCATAATCATAGAACCCATGAAGGAAAAATTAGTGGGGGTGCCTAGCATCACCACTGGCATAGTAGAAGTAACCATACCATAGGTATGCCTAAGTAGTGAAGGGGAACTTGGAGATAAGGAAGGTGATACTAGAACCTTAAAAGAGTAAACAAAAAACACATAAGAAATTTATTAGACATAAGAGGGAAATGCTAGTGTTGATGAAGAAGAAGTGGATGAAGGGGAAGAAGAACCCCTATAGGAGTAAGGAGGAGAGATCTCAAAGGAGGGCACTAAAGAAAGCAGTAGCACTGAAGAGGAAGAATAGACAAAGCTCACCATCATTGAATAAGAGGGCGTCAAGTTAAGCTTGAGGGAAAAGGCATAGAAGGGGTGGATTGATGAGGATCACTACATGTCATAGTACATGCCCCCTAAAATGGCCACAACATGGATGCACCAATAGTTTTATTTTACTTTCAAAATTTATATGGATGAGCCTCATTTTGAGGTACCATATAATGTTGTCTTAGGTGTAGATTAACCATAAGAAGGGCATGATACCATTATAATAAACCCTTGCACCATGTACCTAGTCAAGTCAACCAACACACTTATCTAGATGGCTTAAAAAGTAGTGCATAAGAACATCATCAATGATGTTTGGGCTTCAAAGTGGAAAAACATCATGCTCAAAGTAAATGAAGAAGGAAATTTCATGAAGCTCAAGTTGTAACAACTAGTGGAACACATTAAGGAAGCTGAGCCATCTCTCTTGGATGACATTGGCACTTCAAATTTTTTAGAGGTCGATAAGGAAAGCACACTAGTGGAGTAGATGCTTCCAAAGTTAAAGGTAGGTCTAGATCCAGAGGAGGAGGACCCTTGTACTCAAACAAGATCTAACTATGAATATTGAGGAGGTGGAAGACCTCTTTGTAAAACTTTAAGAGGGTATAGATGTAGTCAATGCCATCTTTTGTAACTTCTCTAACTAGGCATCAATTATAGATGTGCACCTCAAAAAGGTAAAGGGGGATAAGGATGAACTAATAGTGAAGGTATACACTTCTATTAAGGTTGAGTATGAATAGATTATAACATAGTTTAATACTTTAAGTGCCCAAATAAAGACCTAGAATCAGGACTTAGAAGAACTCTTCTATGCTTTATAAATGAAGGCCTATGATTAGGGACTAATCCTAGATGGAAGGGAAATGAAGGTAAAATAAAGGCTATATGCCTTTAGGAAAGAGCTACATAATATAAACATGATCACCCTTAGTTTTAAGTCCATGGAGATTGATAGCACCATTGAAGAACTCAAGCTCACCATCAAGGGATTTGAGAAATTCAATGTAGAGCTAAAGGAGAATGCAATAGAGTTATACATGGCTAAGGTGTTAAAATACTATTCTAAGGGTAGAATAACAATTTTTTATGGGGTAATGTTGAGCCCTCAATCCATCTAAGTATAGGATTTATGCCAACTCAACAAACACTTGAGAATGAGAAATCATTTTGTATGATTTTTATTTTGTCATCTTATGGTGCCTACTAGCAAGTAGCTAACCAACCCCCTACTAACTCAAGAATCATTGAGAAGTGGCCACATAGGAAAATCATGACATGATAGAAGAGGGGTAGTGGATCTAGTAGAATTATTAAATAGCACTTGATGTGCTTCTTTCACTATAGAACTAAGATATTCCTAAGTGTTATAAAGCCAAGCTTAATCCAGTTAGCAAGAGGAGGTGAGTTGTAGTATAAAATATTTTAAATATTATTTCTAAATGTTATAGTCACCATTTAGCTATATTTTTATAATGTACATCTCTAAGGCTCCACATTGTAGTGCCCAAGATGGCTTGTGAGCATCTAGGCCTTTAACAGATTTAAGAGGAGCATTTTTTTAGATTCTATTGATATATACTTTGTATTTGAACTTTGTTTAATGATGAATGGTTTTGTATCTAATGAGTGATATTCTAGACTACATGGTTATGGTTATATTCTTAGAATGAAAATGGTTTTCATAATGTTTACAATATTTGCAATGTTTAACCTTATATTATGAATATTGAGTTCTAACAAGATTTTGACCTATCCCATTCATGGTGTTTCTATAGTTTATGATGACATCATCACTCTATATATAAAATGTTCTAATTATAGGAAAGAACTCATGGCTCATGATGATACCTATGCCAAAGTGTGAGCTTAAGCCTAAGTCCTTCATCTAAAGTGTTCCATTGACCCTTTCAAACACTTGAATGATGTTAAGATAAAGAAACCAAAGGCTTATGCCCATGAATCTATAAAACCACATCATATAGGCTTACCCCTAATAGATAATCAGATCTTCCCTAGAATGGATTGCACCCTTAAACTTACCATCTCCATTACAATAACCAAAGTCCTTAGAAGATAAAGTTTCACCATGGCATAACTAGCCCAATACAGACCCTAGTCCTTTCTCTATTGTGCTTTGGGTGAGCATATAAGGCTTTCACCTTATGTGAAGTGATGCTAGTGCATTCAAGTGATAAATTTTGAGTGCTACATGATTATTCAAGGTTTTCAATAGTTTTTAATAAGTCTATATCTAAATTAAATATCCAGACAAGCACTTGACAAGGTCGATGAATTAAGACCCCTACTTTTCTACCATAATGAGAGCTCAAATAGAGTTATAGATCAAAAGTTATGGCCTCTATAAGTTTGAACTCTACATAATTTATTTTCAAAACAATTGTAGGGTGATACATGACCATGTAAAGGTATAAAAAAATCTTGTAAAAATCCCTAGAGGGATAGAGTTGTCTATGTCTGATTTTACATTCTAAGATGGTCATTTTGGTGCAAATGAGAGCTCAAACAGAATTAAAAATCAAAATTTATGGCCACTAAAAGTTTTTACTTTGTATCATTTTCTTTCTAAATTTTTTGAATTCCATACATGACCATTTGAGGCTCCAAAATGTTCTAAAAAAACCCTAAATAGATAGTTATGTTTTGGTTGAATTATACTTTCTAAGACAACTACTTTGACATAAATGAGAGCTCAAATAGAGTTACAAATCAAAACTTATGGCCTCTAAAATTTAAAATATACATCATTTTTTTATAACTTTTTGAAGGCCATAAATGACTATATGAGGGTATAACAATATTTAAAAACATCACTAAATGGATAGGCCTATTTATATCTATATTATAATTTCTGATATGGTCATTTTACCACAAACAAGAGCTCAAACAAAGTTATGGATAAGAATTGATGACCTCAAGAAGTTTACATTCAACATCATTTATTTTTAGAAGTTTTTAGAGGCCATGCATGACCATATAAGGGTATGAAAAGTTATAAAAATATATCTAAATAGATAGAGCTATTTATGGTTGAATTGCACTTTTTAAGATGGTCATTTTGGTGTAAACAAGATCTCAAATAGAATTATAGATAAAAAATTATTGTCTCTAAAAGTTTGGACTCTGCATCAGTTTTTTTAGAATAGTTTTGAAGGCCATGCATGACCATCTATTGTAATTAGCTACATAATCTAATGAATCTAATAGAAAGCATAAACAAGAGATAAAATAGTAATAGTAATAAAAAATAACTATATATTTGAGACAATAATGAAAATGAATAAATAACTCAAATATGATGAATTACTCTAATAATTCAATATTAATCTGATGTATAATACATAAAAATCCATTGCTTATATAAAACAAGGTGTGGAAGATAGTAATTAGGGAACTCACACAACAAGTATAGTTCAACTGATATCTAACTACAAAAATAGTGGAGTGCAACTCCACACTAACAAGATAGGTGTCCAACTTGTGTAAATGATCAACACAAGTCGACTAATAGTTAAGAAATTTTATCCTATCTTAACTTGAACAGTGGAGTGGAACTCCACTATAAAAAGATAAGTGTCTAAGTTGACTACTAGCTAAATAAAACTTTTCCTATCTGGTGTAAATGATTAATCAACATAATAAACTAATTACAATAAGTAATTAGTGCACCAATCTAAGTAATAAATACAAGGAAATGTAATAAAGAAAATAAATGCACTAACACCCCCAATAAACAAAGCTTAGGTAGGGATATGTAGATAAGAGTCCTGATAATGTGTAGCTATATTAGGTACTCTATACAAATAGATGAGGAAAGGAGAAAACTTGAAAGAAGAAAACTCCTCCTCAAAATGAAGTTCTAGGAGACCCCTCTTGAATAATAGATGTCTCCTAAAGAACTAATGTCTTGCACCCACAAAAGAGATCGTAAGTGAAAATACTTTCTCTTAGTGAAAGGTTTGGTGAAAATATCTACAATCTACTTCTCCATAGGACAATATTGAAGATCAATGATCTTTGCCTAAATGAGATCCTTGATAAAGTGCATATGGATCTCTATGTGTTTGGTTATCTGATGATGAACCAAATTCTTTGAGATATGGATAGTGCTCTAGTTATTGCATTAAATGATTGATGGCTTCCAAAATGGAACGCCAAGGTTAGTGAGAATAGGTTTAATCTAAATAGACTTAGTAGTGGCATTAACAACACCATAATACTCAACCTCTATAAATGAAAGAGCAATAGCATGTTGCTTCTTGCTCTACCAACAAATAGTGCTAGATCTGAAGTGAAAGTTGTAACCAAAAGTGGACTTATGATCATCATAATCACCAACCCAATTAGAATATGTGTATCCCACCAAGTCTAAACTTGTACCTACTATATAGTGAATCTTATATCTAATAGTGCCTTGAATATAGCTCAAAATGCACTTGGTGACTCTATAATGAAGTTCATGCAGTGTCTGTATAAAGCATGAAACCATGCCAACTACATATGAAATGTCAAGCTATGTATGAGTCAGATAGATGAGGTTACCCACAAGTTGGTGATATAATGTGGCATCAACCAAGGGAGTAGGAAAATGAACCTAAAGTCTAACTCTAGATAAGAAATGAGTTAGTGTAGGCCTATAATTAGCTATGTGAAATCAAGCTAACAAGTACATGGCATACTTGGGCTATGAAAGTGTAATCCCAAAAGAAGACTGTGTTATCTAAATCCCAAAAAAATAGTGTAATAGACCCATGTATGTCATATAAAATCTATCATAAAGTGTAGTCTTAACACTATTGACGATGGATGTTGTGTTCCCTATAACAATGATATCATCAACATAGATCACTAAGTATAATACTAAATTCTCATGCTATAGAATATAGACATTCAGATCTGAGTGACATTTTGAGAACCCAAATGAAAGAAGATTTGTGTCCATCATGGAATACTAAGCCCTAGGGGCTTGTTTTAGACCATAAAAAGATTTTTGCAAGTGGCACACTAATGAAGAATCCTAAATGAAACCTTATGGTTTTCCATATATATCTCATGAATATTCCCTTAAATAAATGCACTCTTCACATCCATTTGATGTATAGCCCAGCCATGAGTTACACCATTAGCTAGTATCAATCAAATGTAATTCATCTTAGTAACATGCGCAAAGGTTTCTATATAATCAATGCTTTCCACTTGGAAAAAACCTTTAGCCACTAAGCATGCTTTATAATTATCAATATTTCCATCCACTAAAAACTTAGTCTTATATATCGACCTACATTATACTAATTTTATTCCATTAGTGAGAAGAACAAGATCCCAAGTGTTGTTCCTAATCAATGAGTCATACTTTTCTTCCATTGTTGAATCCCACTCAACTATCCCTATGGCAATGTAGGTATGTGGAATATCATGTTGTGACCATGTTCTCTTTATATCTAATGGATCCCTAACAAGAGGGTCTATATCTACCAAAGCTTGTCTAACCCACAAATTCATCAATGGGTGAGGATCTAGAGGAAGAGGAGGAACATGACCTGCTAAACCCTACTAGGGAGGTATTACCTCATCATCCATATGAGTAGATGAAGTAGGAGTATCATCATCACTACTATTTGATTATTCTAAGGAAGAAGAATAAGAAATGTTAGAAGATAATTTTGAAGGACTTTCTTCGAAGTAAACACTTCTTTCTATAATAAGCTCATGTAAATTTAGATCAATGAGATGATATTCCTTAACACCATCAAGATATCCCACAAATATGCAAGTTCGGGTTTATTATTCTAAAACACAATGCTTGTAAAATGTATGTAAGCCCATACTAGACTATCAAGGACTCTAAAATGATCCACTATTGGATTCCTATTACACCAAGATTCAAGAGGTGTTATCCCTTTTAAATCTTTGTGAGGAACCCTATTATATATATATATATGCAACACAATTAATCACTTCCACCCAGTACACATGTACTAATGATTTTGTATGAATCATACAATTTTATATCTCTTTTAATAATCTATTCTTCCTCTCTACTACACCATTTTGCTGAGTTGTGTATGCAATTAAATGCTAAAGATCAATTCCTTTAAGAGCATAAATTTTTTCAAACTTGTTCATATATTCCCTCCCATTATATAAGTGGAGGATCTTAACATACTTTTCATATTATTTCTTTGATTGAGCTTTCAACTCTATAAATCTATCAAATGCTTCACTCTTGAGTTTCAAAAAACAAACCCAAGTATATCTATAATGGTCATCAATAAATGTGATAACATAGTAGGTTTTACTAAAATACAAAGTAGGCATGGACCTACAAAATCACTAAGAACAAGTTTGAGGACTTGTGTAGCCCTCCAAGCCTTCCCTTTATCAAATTTATCCTCTAGATATTTGCCTAAGGCACAACCATGACATACACCCCCTAAAAACTAAATTTGTGGAAGTCTTATAACCATGTCCTACTAACTAAGGTACTATAAATAGTGGTAGTTTAGATGACCAAACCGCTCATACCATAGATTGTTCACTAAATCAGTGTGTGAGATAAAATCTATAGAGGAAGACTGAGGCACAAAGTGGGATAATGAATATATTCAATTATTATTGTCAACTTTTCCTATTGTAACTAAAGCATTACCCTCTAATTTTTTGATTGAAATAGAATCAGTTGTGAACTCAACTTTCCTACTAGTATCAAGGTGGGTGATTTGGTAGATAGAGAAAAGTTTAGTTCATAATTTTGGCATATAGAGGACATCCTCAAATACATCACTATCAAAATCAAGTGTACCTTTTTCTATGATATCTACCTTATAATCATCACCTATGAAAATATGAGGCAATGAACTTGGTTCTAAGCTAGAAAATTGTTCTTGATTAGAACACATATGTTGTGAAGCACCTAAATCAAGTACCCATGACTTGGGAGAATTTACTAGTGCAACTAATGTCATAGCTTTCCCTTTCCTTGAATTTGAAGGAGTGGAAGAATCCTTTGAAGAGGATTGACTGTTGTTATTCTTCTTGAGAAGATTCTTAAGGTCGTCAATCTCTTTATTCCAGTAATCTTGTTCACTATGAAACCCCTTTTTGTAATAAGGGCAAGGAGTGCCAGTCCTTTTTTATAAATCCCATTTCTTATTAGTGTATTTATATTCTCCTTGTGAGGAATATTATTTCCCTTTATTATTATCTTTTTGTGACTTATTCTAATTATTCTACTTCTTTTTACTTCAACTTGTATTTGATGTTGATGTTGAAACTTGCTTATACTGAAGTTGACTTACAACTAGTGCTTGAGATTTGGATAGGTTGATTATACCCATAGCTATTAACTTTTATTTTTCAACCATTAGAATCTTTGAGAATACCTCAAAGATGGGAATTTTATATGTTGTGCCCAAAGTGAGCCTATGAGTCTAAAAACTAGAGACAAAGGATGAATATTTAGGAATTAATTTGTGTAAGGTATTAGAAATCAATTGAATATCCTTTTTTTTATCAATTTTTCATTCAAAAAGTTATTCTCTAAGATCCATGACTTTAGTGATGTATTCTTGTACTATAGCATAAATTTTAGGATCCAAACTAATGAGTTTATTGTCAATTTGGTAACCAAGAATCTCCTCTATTTTTACAAACAATGATGCTAATTTATCCCAAGCCTATTTTAAATTTGTACATTTGTCAAGATGAAAATTCAAATCTAAAGACATATAAGATCAAGTGCATCTAACAACCTTAGTAGTTTTAAATAAAAAGTGTTGTAACTCTTTTTCATTAGTAGGTGGAGCAAGAAGAGTTGTTGTATAAGGTGTATATCCTAGCATCATTAATGCATTATAAACATTTTATTTCCATGTGTTGTAGTTATATGCTGTTAATAGTGGGAACTTAAGATTCCTCATGACACCTTTGAAAATAAACTATCACAAAACATAAATCAAAGTATAGAACACACCACAAAACCCCCCTAAATTACTTAGTTTTATCCCACCCAACAAGTATTTTTTGGCACTCTATAATTAAGTGAATTTACAAGGTTGGATTATAATTGTTCCAATTTTTAAAAAGCTCAATTGGCCCTCTTGTCTAAAAGTAAAAAACATATGAAATTTGTTACAAAATTTCTATACCAATGATTTTTACTCAAAAAATATTAACTTTAAAAAAATGGGACCTCAATATAAGGTCGTATGTGAAAGTTATGGGCCTTTGAAGTTGTAGAAACAAGGATGGGAAAGAGATGCTATTGAAAAACTTGAATCCTATAAAAATATGGAAATTTTTGAAAAAAATTATAAGTAAAACATAGAATAACATGAAATTTAAACTTATTTCAAAAAAAAAAATCACTCAAAAATACCTCTTGGTGTTCAAATGGTGGGATCCCAAAGTTACCCTATCATTTTTTCCTGCCGATCCATAAGGCCTGCTAATTTTTTTTTTGCCTACCACAATCTATATGGTCATACCTAGGAGAAAAAAAATTTCCTTCCAGATGACTGTGTCCAAATTGGACAAATTTTATATGGATCTGTAGGTTTTGATGCCTTCTTAACATAATTTTGAGGTCTATTTTGCTCAAAAATGATTTGATTTTTAGGTATTTACCATATTTTGGCATGGTAATTTTAAATCAAACCCTTACCAATTTTGCCTTATGTACCCAATTTAGATAAAATTGTAGATAATTTTGATTATCTTGAGCACTCTAAACTTAATGGTGAGCTCAAAAATTCTTCACAAAGCTCTAATTTGTCCCTGTATACAAAATCAAAAAATTGATCTTATAGCTAGATTTTTTTTCTTGAATATTTTGTAATCTACAAATTCAAGATAGCTCTGGTACCATGTTAGAATTAGCTATAGGATATAATGAATCTAATAGAAAGCATAAATAAGAGACAAAATAGTAATAATAATAAATAATAACTGTATATCTGAGATAATAATAGAAATGAATAAATAACTTAAATATGATGAATTACTTTGATAATTCAATATTAACCTGATGTAGAATACACAAAAAGCTATTGCTTATATAGAGCAAGGTGTGCAAGATAAAGATCATAAAACTCACACAACACATGTAGTTCAATTGATATCTAACTAAAACAATAGTGGAGTGAAACTCCACACTAACAAGATAGGTGTCGAACTTGTGTAAATGATCAACACAAGTTGACTACTAGTTAAGCAACCTTATCCTATCTTACCTTGAATAGTGGAGTGGAACTCTACTATAACAAGATAGGTGTCTAAGTTGACTACTAGCTAAGAAATCTTATCTTATTTGGTGAAAATTATTAATCAATGTAATAAACTACTTACAATAAGTAATTAGTGTACCATTATAAATAATAAATACAAGTAAATGCAAAAAATCAAATAAATGCACCAACACCATCTAAAGATTTTCAAAGTTTTGAAAACATCCTTAAATGGATAGAGTTATTTATGGTTAAATTATTATTTCTAAAACAGTCATTTTAGCATAAATAAGAGCTCAAATGGAGTTTACAAATCAAGAGTTATGGCCTCTAAAAGCTTGGAATCCATATAATTTATTTTTCAAAACTCTTCAAAAGCCATACATTATTTTTGGAAAATATCCCCTAAATAGATAGAACTATTTATGACTGAATTATACTTGTTTTCAAAAGTTATGGGCTCTAAAAATTTAAACTCTACATCAGTTGTTTTTTTAAATTTTGGAGGCCATATGTGATAATATGAGGGTCTAAAAAGCTATAAAAACAAAAATAAATATATATACTTATTTATGGATGAATTATACTTTTTGAGACAATCATTTTGTCACAAATGAGATCTCAAATGGAGTTATAGATCAAAATTTTAGACTTTACATCATTTATTTTTTAGAAGTTTTTTGAGGCTAAACATAATCATCTGATGGATTGAAAAGTTTATAAAAAATCCCTAAATACATAGTGTTATTTATGGTTTAATTTTAATTTATTATATGGCCATTAATGTGCAAATGGGAGCTTAAATATAATTACGAATCAAAATTTATGGCCTCTAGAAGTTTAGACTTCACATAATATATTTTCAAAATGATTTAGAAGCCATGTGTGACCATCTAAGTTTCCAATTTTTTTATAAAAAACCTTTAAATATATGGATTTATTTATTTTTGAATTTCAATTTTCAAGATGGTCATTTTGGTATAAATGAGAGCTCAAACAAAATTACAGATCAAAACTTATGAGCTCCAAAAGTTTGGACTCTACATCAATTATTTTTAGAATTTTTTAAAGGCCATAAATGACCATCTAAGAGTTTGAAAAGTTATAAAAATATACCTAAATGGATATAAATATTTATTACTAAATTATACTTTCTAAGATAGTAATTTTGGCACAAACGAGAGCTCAAACAAAGTTATAGATCAATGTTATGGCCTATAGAAGTTTGGACTCCACATCATTTATTTTCAAAACAAATTGGAGGTCATACATGACCATATGTGGGTACAATTTTTTTTTAAAACATATATAAATTTAAATATATGTATATGTAAAAATTTTACTTTATGAGATAGTCATTTTGGTGCAAACAAAAACTCAAACAAAGTTATGCATAAGAAGTTGTGCCCTCTAAAAGTTTGAAACCTGCATCATTTGTTTTCATAAATCTTTAGAGGCCATACATGACCATATAAGGGTCTGAAAAGTTATAAAAATTTATCAAACAATTATATCTATTGATAATTTAATTATACTTTTTGAGATTATAATTTTGGCACAAATAAGAGCTCAAACAAAGTTAAAAATCAAAAGTTATGCCCTCTAAAAGTTTGGAATCCTTATCATTTATTTTCAATACTTTTTAGGGGCCATCATGACTTTTAAAATTTTATAAAAATACATATAAATGTATATAAATTTTACAATTTGAGAAATCATTTTGGTGTAAACAAGAGCTCAAATGGAGTTACAAATTAAAAGTTATGGTAAAAGTTTGGACTCCACATCATTTGTTTTCAAGGCTTTTTAGAGACCATACATAGCCATATAAAGGTCCAAAAATATTTAAAAATTCCTCTAAATAGATATATTTTTTTATGCATATATTTTATTTTTTAAGATGGTCATTTTGGTGTAAATCAGAGCTCAAATAGATTTATAGATCATAAGTTATGGCCTCCAAAAATTTGGACTGAGTTATGGTGTAAATCAGACCTCATTTATTTTTAGAACTTTTTTCAAGATATACAAGACCATATAAATTTATATTTTTTTTAAAAAAAATATTTAAATATATATATATATCTATGTATGGATAAATTATACTTTCTAAGAATGTTGTTTTGACACAAATTAGAGATCAAATGGAGTTATGGATCAAAAGTTATGGCCTCTAAAAATTTGGACTCTAAATCATTTGTTCTTAAAAAAATTTAGAGTACATACATGACCATTTTATGGTTAAAAAAGATCTAAAAACATTCACAAATATATAATTCTATTTATGGTTGAATTATACTTTTTAATATGGTCATTTTGACATCAACATGTGCTCAAACAGAGTTACAAATCAGAAGTTATTGCCTCTAGAAGTTTAGACTCTACATCATTTGTTTTAAATTTTTTTTAAAGGCTATTCATGATCATATAAGGGTTAAAAAAATTATTAAAACATCCATAAATGGATAAAGTTATTTATGGAAAAATTATACTTTCCACGATAGTCATTTTGTCACAAACAAGAGCTCAATCAAAGTTACAAATCATAAGTTATGGCCTTTAGAAGTTTTTACTCTATATCATTTATTTTTAAAAAATTTGATAGGCAATGCATTGCCATCTAAGAGTTTGATTTTTTTTTTGAAACATACCTAAATGGATAGATCTATTTATGACTGAATTATACTTTTTGATTTAGTCATTTTGGTGTATATGAGAGCTCAAATAGAGTTATAAATCAAAATTATGTCATCCAAAAGTTTAAAATTTGGATCATCTATTTTTTAGAACATTTTGGAATTCATACATGACCATTCAAGGGTATGAAAATTTATTAAAACATACCTAAAGGGATAGAGTTATTTATGGTTGAATTGTGATTTTTTAAAAAAAATTATGGCCTCTAAATGTTTGGATTCCACATCATTTATTATTTAAAACATTTTTGAGGTCATACATAATTATATAAGGGTATAATTTTTTTTGAAAACATCCCTCAGTGGATATTATTATTTATGGATAAATTATACTTTTTGATGTGGTTGTTTTAGCATAAACAAAAGCTCAAATTGAGTTAAGGATAAAAA
Organism: Torreya grandis; assembly: GCA_037957365.1. Lineage (NCBI taxonomy): Eukaryota > Viridiplantae > Streptophyta > Pinopsida > Cupressales > Taxaceae > Torreya > Torreya grandis. Next base: position 6,741,195 of record JARHVA010000191.1, on the reverse strand, counting down.
GTTATAGCCTCCAAAAGTTTGGGCTCCACATCATTTGTTTTTAAAAAAATTCAAAGACCATATTTGACCATCTGATTGTCTAAAATTTTCTAAAATTTTTCTTAAAGAGATATATTTATTTATGGGTTAATTTTGCTTTCCAATATGGTCATTTTAGAGCAAACAAGAGCTCAAACAGAGTTATGAATCGAAATTCATGGACTCCAAAAGTTTGGACTCCACATCATTTTTTTTGAGATAATTTCATAATTCATATGCAACCATATGAAGGTCTAAAATTTTATAAAAACATACCTAAATAGATAGTTATATTTATGGCTAAATTATACTTTCTAAGATGGTCATTTTGGCATAAATAAGAGCTCAAATAGAATAGATCAAAATTTATGGCCTCTAGAAGTTTGGGCTTTACATCATTTGTTTTCATAACTCTTCAAAGACCATACATAACCATATTATGGTTTTTTAAGTTATAAAATTCTCTAAATGGATGGATCTATTTATAATTGAATTATACTTTTTGAGATGATCATTTTGGCATAATTAAGAGCTCAAATAGGATTACAAATCAAAAGTTATAACCTCCAAAAATTTGGACTCTACATCATTTATTTTTAAAACTTTTTGGGGACCATACATGACCATCTAAAGATTTCAATTTTTTTTAAAAATCCCTAAATGGATAGATATGTTTATGGCTGAATTTTAATTTTTGAGATAGTTACTAAGTGAAAGTTATGGCCTATGTAATTTTAGACTCTACATCATTTACTTTTATAAATTTTTAGAGAATATACATGACTATATGAGGGTCCTAAAAGTTCTAAAACATAATTAAATGGATGTAACTATTTAAGGTTGAATTGTACATTTTGAGATGATCATTTTGGCACAAATGAGAGCTCAAATAAATTTATTGATTAGAAGTTATGGCCTCAAGAAGTTTGTACTCCCCATCATTTATTTTCATAAATTTTTGTGGGTCATACGTGACCATGTGAGGATCTCAAAAACTTATGAAAAAAATCCCCAAAGGGATAGAGCAATTTATGACTGAATTTTAATTTTTAAGCTAGTCAATTTGGCATAAATGAGAGTTCAAACATAGTTATGGATTGAAATTTATGGCCTCCAAAAGTTTGGAGACTACATCATTTGTTTTTAGAACTTTTCAAAGGCCATACATGACCATATGAGGTTCCGAAAAGTTTTGAAAACATCCCTAAATAGATAGATCTATTTATGGATGAATTTTACCTTCTAAGATAGTTGTTATCAAAAGTTATGGCTTATAAACTTTTGGACTCTATATTATTTATTTTCAAAAAAATTTAGAGGCCATGTGTGACAATTTCAGGGTTTCAATTATTTTGAAAACATACCTAAATTGATAGAGTTATATGTCATTAAATTATAATTTCTACTATGATTATTTTGGTTAAATTGAGAGCACAAATGGAGTTATGATCTAGAAGTTAGACCTTTGAAATTTTGGATTATATATCATTTATTTTCATAACTTTTCTAAGGCCATATTTGACCATGTGTGTGTGTGTGTGTGTGTGTGTGTGTGTGTGTGTGTGTGTGTGTGTGTGTGTGTGTGTGTCTATATATTTTCATGGCTGAATTTTAATTTTCAAGATGGTCATTTTGGTATAAATAAGAGCTCAAACAAAGTTATGAATCAAAACTTATGGCCTCCAAAAGTTTGGACTTCACATCATTTATTTTTAAAACTTTTTAGAGGCCATACATGACCATTTGAGGGTCCAAAAGTTATATAAATATCCTTAAATGGATATATCTATTCATGGTTGAATTTTAATTTTTAACATAGTTATTTTATCATAAATGAGAGATCAAACAGAGTTATAAAACAAATTTTATGGATTTTAGAAGTTTGGACTTCACATCATTTATCTTCCAAAAATTTTAGAGGCCATGCATCAACATCTAAGGGTCAATTATTATTTTTTAAACATCCTTAAATAGATAGAGATATTTATGGTTGAATTGAACATTTTGATATGGTCATTTTGGTATAAATGAGATATCAAATAGAGTTACATATCAAAATTCATGGCCTCCATAAATTTTTACTTTGCATCATTTTTTTCTAAACATTTTCATGCATGAACATTTGAGGGTTTGAATTTTTTTTAAAATACCTAAATAGATAGAGTTATTTATGGTTGAATTATAATTTTTTAGATGGTCATTTAATCATAAATGAGATCTCAAATGGAGTTACAGATCAAAAGTTATGACCTTTGTAAGTTTGGACTTTGCATCATTTATTTTAAAAAAATTCAAAGGCCATACATAACCATCTAAGGGTCTAAAAAGTTATGAAAATATCCCTAAATGGATAAATATATTTATGGTTGAATTTTTCTTTCTTAGATAGTCATTGTGGTGTAAATGACAACTCAAATAGAGTTACAGATCAGATGTTATGGCCTTTATAAGTTTGGACATCACATTATTTATTTTTAGACCTTTTTGGAGGCCATGCATGACCATTTAAGTGTCTAATTATTTTTTGAAAACATCTCTAAATGGATTTATTTATTTATGGTTGAAATATATTTTCAATGATGCTCATTTTGGTATAAATGAGATCTCAAATGGAGTTATAAATCAAAATTTATGGTCTCTAGAAGTTTTTACTCCATGACATTTTTTAGAAATCTTTCTAGGCCATACATGACCATTTCAGGGTTTGAAATTTTCTAAGACATACCTAAATAGATAGATCTATTTATGGATGAATTTTAATTTTCAAGACAGCCTTTTCGGTGCAAAGAGAGCTTAAAAAAAGTTATAGATTGAGAGTTATGGGATTCATAAGTTTGGACTTTGCATCATTTATTTTTACAAATTTTTGGAAGCCATAGGTGACCATCTGAGGGTACATTTTTTTTTAAACATTCCTAGATAGATATATCTATTTATGGCTGAGTTTTATTTTTTGAGACAATTATTTTGGCATAAACGAGAGCTCAAACATAATTACAAATCAAAACTAATCACCTCCAAAAGTTTGGGCTCTACATTTATTTTAAAAACCTTTTAGAGGCCATATATGACCATATAATGGTCTAAAAAGTTACAAAAACAATACTATATATATATATATATATATATATAGTATTGTTTTTGTAACTTTTTAGAATATATATATATATATATATATATATATATATATATATACACTTTTTGAGATGATCATTTTCATGCAAACAAGAGTTCAAATAGAGTTATGGATGAAAATTTATGGCCTCCAAAGGTTTGGACTCTACATCATTTATTTTTTATAGATTTTCATAAGCCATACATGACCATATGAGGTTACATAAAGTTTTGAAAATATATCTAAATAGATAGAGTTTTATATGGCTATTTTTACTTTCCAAGATGGTCTTTTTGGTGAAAAAAAAGGGTTCAATCAAAGTTATAAATCAAAAGTTATGGCTTATGGAATTTTGGACTTTGCATCATTTATTTTAATACTTTTTGAGAGGCTACATGTGACCATTTTAGGGTCTAAAAAGTTTTTAAAACATACCTAAATAGATATAACTATTTATGTATGAATTTTACTTTCTAAGATAGTCATTTTGATGTAAATTAAAGCTCAAATAGAGTTATAGATTAGAATCTATGTCTTCTACAAGTTTAGACTCCATGACATTTATATTCAAAAGTTTTCAAAGGCCATATGTAACCATATGAGGGTCTAAAATTTTCTAAAAATATCCCTAAATGGATATATCTATTTAGTTATAAATTATACCTTTGAGATGATAACTTTGGTGTAAACAAGAGCTCAAATAGAGTTACAAATCAAAATCTATGTCTTCAATATTTTTTTAACTCACATCATTATTTTAGAACTTTTTGGAGGCCATACATGAGAATCTAAGGGTTTGAAAAGTTATAAAAACATATTTAAATAAATAGAGATATTTATGGTTGAATTTTAATTTTCAAGTCAATTGTTTTGGCACAAATAAGATCTAAAATGGAGTTATGAGTCAAAATTTATGGACTTTAGAATTTTAGACTACACATCATTTATTTTTTGAACATTTCAGAGGTCATACATGACCATATGTGGGTCCAATTTTTTTTTAAACATCCCCAAATATATATAACTATTTATAGATAAATTATGCATTCTAAGATGGTTGTTTTGGCACAAACAAGAGCTCAAATGGAGTTAAGGATTAAAGTTATGGCCTCCATAAGTTTGGACTCTGCATCATTTATTTTTAAAACCTTTTAGAGGCCATACATGACCATCTAAGGGTCCAATTTTTTTTAAAAAAATCCTAAATATATAGATCTATTTATGTATTAATTTTAATTTATTAGATGATTATTTTAGTGAAAACAAGAGCTTAAATGGAGTTATGGATGAAAAGTTATGGCCTCCAGAAGTTTAGACTCTACAACATTTGTTTTTACAACTTTTTATATTCCATACATGACCATATAAGGGTCTTAAAAGTTTTAAAAACATCCATAAATAGATAAATTTGTATATGGATGAATTATAATTTTTAATATGGTAGTTTTGGAGCAAACTATAGTTCAAATAGAACTACAAATCAAAAGTTATAGCTTTCATAAATTGTGACTCTGCATCATTTATTATCAAAAAAATTTAAAGGCCATACATGACCATTGAGGGTATGAAATTTTATTAATATATATATATATATATATATATATATATATATATATATATATATATATATATATATATATATATATATATATATATAAATGGATAGTGTTATTTATTTCTTAATTTTAATTTTTTATATGATCATTTTGGTTTGAACAAGGGCTCAAACAAAGTTACGAATCAAAAGTTATGGCCTCTAGAAGTTTGGACTTGACATCATTTGTTTTCATAACTTTATGGAGGCTATATGTGATCATTTTATGGTCTAAAAAATTATGAAAATAGCTATAAATAGATATAAATATTTATAGTTGAATAATACTTTCTAAGACGGTCCTTTTGGGGTGAAAAATAGCTGAAATAGAGTTAAAAATCAAAAGTTATAACCTCTATAAGTTTTCACTTCACATCATTTGTTTTTAGAACTTTTAGAGGCCATATGTAACCATATAAGGGTTTTTAAAGTTTTAAAAATATCCTTAAATTGATATAATTGATATTGTATAAAGTTTTACTTTCTAAGATGGTCATTTTGGCATAAATGATAGCTTATATGGAGTTATGGATCAAAATGTTTAGCCTTCAAAAGTGTGAACTCTACATAATTTATTTTTCAAAACTTTTTAGAGGACATACATGACCATATGAGTATTTTAAAAGTTATAAAAACATCCTTAAATGGATAGTGTTGTTTATGGCTAAATTTCACATTTTCAAATGACCATTTTGATAAAAATTAGAGCTCAAACAGATTTATGGATCAAAATTATGGCCTCCATAAGTTTGGATTCTGAAGCATTTATTTTCAAAAAAATTTAGAAGCCATACCTGACCATATAAGGGTTTGAATTTTTTTGAAAATATTTTTAAATGAATATATATATTAATGGATGAGTTTTAATTTCTAATATGGTCATTTTGGCATAAACGAGTGCTCAAATAGAGTTACGAATCAAAAGTTATTGCCTCTAGAAGTTTCAACTCCACATCATTTATTTCTAAAAAATTTAGAGGCTATATGTGACCATATAAGAATCCTTTTTTTTTTTAAACATCCATAAATAGATAGAGTTATTTATGGCTAAATTATAGTTTTTGAGATGACCATTTTGGTGTAAATGAGATCTTAAATAGAGTTATGAATCAAAAGTTATGGCCTCTAAAAATTGAACTCTGTATCATTTATTTTCAAAAAAAATTAAAGGCCATACATGACCATATTATGGTTTGAATTTTTTTAAAATATACTTAAATGGATAGTGTGTTTATGACTGAATTGTACATTTTGAAATAGTTATTTTAGCACAAGTGAGAACTCAAAAAGATTTACTAATCAAAAGTTATAGCCTTCATAAGTTTGGCCTCTGCATCATTTATTTTTAGAAATTTTTAGAGGCCATACATGACCATATGAGGGTCTTAAAAGTTTTGAAAACATTTCTAAATGAATATATCTATTAGATGAGTTTTTTTTAAGATTATCATTTTGGCATAAATGAGAGCTCAAATGGAGTTACAGATCAAAAGTTACAGTGTCTAAAATTTTAGACTTTGCATCATTTATTTTCATAAATTTTTAGAGCTCATACATTACCATATAAGGGTATATATAATTAAAGGTTTTAAAATGTTATGGCCTCCAAATTTTTTGACTCAACATCATTTATTTACTTAACTTTTTAAACACCATACATGACCATATGAGAGTCTAAAAAGTTATAAAAATATATATAAATAGATATATCTATTTATACTTAAATTATACTTTCTAATACATTAATTTTTACATAAAAAAGATCTCAAATAGAGTTACAAATCAAAATTTATGGCCTTTATAAGTTTAGATTCTATATTATTTATTTTATAATTTTTTTAGAGGCCACACGTGACAATATAAGGGTCTGAATTTTTTTAAAACATATTCAAATGGATAGATATAATTTTTTATAAATTTTACATTATAAGATGATCATTTTAACACAAATTAGAGCTTAAACGGAGTTATGGATCAAAAGTTATGGCCTCTATAAATTTGGACTCTAGATCATTTATTTTTAGAACTTTTAGGATGACATACATGACCATTTAAGGGTTTTAAAAGTTTTAAAAACATTCTTAAATATATATGGCCATTTATGTCTTAATTATACTTTATGATATGGTCATTTTTTCATAGTGAGAGCTCAAAAAAAGTTATAAATCAAAATTTACAGCCTGTAAAAGTTTGGACTCCACATCAGTTATTTTTATAACTTTTTAGAGGCCATACATGACCATCTAAGGGTTATAAAAGTTAGGAAAATACCCCTAAATGGGTAGATATTTTCATGAGTGAGTTTTAACTTTTGAGATGGTCATGTTAGCACAAATGAGAGGTCAAATAGAGTTATGGATCAAAAGTTATAACACCATTTGTTTATAAAACTTTAAGAGGCCATACTTGACCATTTGAGGGTTTGAAAAGTTTTGAAAAGATCCCTAAATATATATATATATATATATATATATATATATATATATATATATATATATATATATATATATATATATATATATATATATATATATAATTTTACTTTATGATATGGTCATTTTGGTGTAAATGAGAGCTCAAAATAGAGCTATGGATAAAAAATTATGACCTTTAGAAGTTTGGACTCCACATCATTTATTTTTCAAAAGTTTTTATAGGCCACACATGACCATATGATCATCTAAAAAATTATGAAAACATCCCTAAATGTATATATTTATGTATGGATGAATTAAATTTTTTGAGATGGTCATTTTTGTGTAAATGAGAACTCAAATAGAGTTACGAATCAAAATTTATGGCCTCTATATGTTTGGACTCTACATAATTTGTCTTCATAAATTTTAGGAAGCCATACATGACTATTTAAGGGTCTGAAAAGTTCTAAAAACAACTTTAAATGGATAAATATACATATTTAATAATTTTAATTTCTAATATGGTATTTTATGCACAAATGATAGCAAAAATAGAGTTATAGACTAAAAGTTATGGCCTCCAAAAGTTTAGAATCCACATCATTTATTTTCATAAATTTTTAAAAGATATATGTGACCATATAAGGGTATAAAAAGTTTGAAAATGTCCCTAAATATATATATATATATATATATATATATATATATATATATATATATATATATATATGTTTGAGTTTTAATTTATGAGATGGTGATTTTGGTGCAAATGAGAGCTTAAACACAATTACAGATCAAAAGTTATGGCCTCTAAAATTTTAGACTCCATATTATTTATTTTCAAAACTTTTTAGAGGAAACACATGACCATATAAGGGTTTAAAAAGTTATGAAGACATATGAAGTGGATAGTGTTATTTATGGATGAATTATACTTTTGGAGACAATAATTTTGAAATAAATGAGATCTCAAACATATATATGGATCAAAAGTGATGGCCACTAAATTTTTTGACTTCACATCATTTCTTATCTAAATGTTTTAGAGGTCATACGTGACCATCTAAAATTTTAATTTTTTTAAAAAACATCCCTAAAAGATAGAGTTATTTATGTCTAAATTTTAATTTTCAAGATAGATATTTTGGCATAAATGAGAGCTCAAATGAAGTTACAACTTAAAAGTTTTTGCCTTCAAAAAATTATATTCTACATCATTTATTTTTGAAATATTTTGGAGGCCATACATGACCATATAATTGTCTAATAAAGTTTTGAAAACATACCTAAATGGATAGAGTTATTTATGGATGAATTTTACTTTTTGATACAATTGTTTTGGCATAAATAATAGCTCAAATAGAATTATGGATCAAAATTTATGGCCTCCAAAAGTTTGGAATCTGCATCATTTATTTTCAAAACTTTTCAAAGGCCATACATGACCATTTTAGGGTCATAATTTTTTTGAAAATATCTTGAAATGGATAGAGTTATTTGTGTCTATGATTAGAATTCCATATAGCTCATTATATCTAATACAAACTATCTCTAAAGTGTTTCCTTTGGTTATATATTTAATTGCATTTAATAGTTAAGGTCTTATCTAAGTAGGAAACAAATGTAATTTATCCTTTGTTTATATGTAATTCATTGTTGAATATTTACCTTATTATTTTGTCTAAATTAGATGAATGGAACAATTTTGAATACAAAAACACATCCTAATTGTGGGGTAATTTTGAAAAGATATCAAATAATTTTAGAAACTCTTTTTGGCTACAATTCTGAGGATTCAAATAATTAGATCTAAGGATATAACACTCCTAAGATGCTCTAGAAGTACTTCAAAGATGTTCTAAGGGTTCTCTAAAACATATATAGGTTGATCCAAAGATGTCTAAGCATGCTCCAAAGACCCGTCCAAAGTACTTCAAATACCTATATAAGATGCCCAAAGACACTCAAGAGGCATGATATAAAAACATCTAGCTAGATCCTACTAATTGAGATAATGATTCTAAAAATATCTATTAGATAAAAATATACTTTCTATATTTATATATCTTACTTTAGACATTTCCATTTATGATAATGGCCTAAAATAGTCTAGATATATTTATACTTATATTTTATAAAATTGGATAATTCTCTTAGGATTTATGTTAGTTATTTTTTATCTATAGTTAGTTGAGTTAGCTCCAATGCCTTCCTAGAAGCTTAGGATCTAATTAATATATTGTTTATATTTTGAATAAATATATTTTTGAATTAAAACTACCAAATTTTATACTCTATGAATATATGTTGAGATGTGCTTAAATACACATATCCTTCTCATTCCATATAATTAGAATAAATTAGAAAAATTAGCAGTTGATGAATTAGAAAGTTGTTAGAAATTAGAAGAAACATTTCATATACGTATTGTTCCTTTGAATGAAATAAAGTTCATCATTTTTTTTATTACTGAGTAAAGTAGTTCTTATTTTGAAGAAGGAGCAAGGTCCCACTTTTCTTCGAGGATCAGGATAAATTGGTACCTTTTTAGTTAATAGTTTAGAAGTATTTCCTTAATTTAAGTATATTTCATTTACTTCAAAGTGTAATTTCCTTTTAAATGCAAGAGTGATTTATTTTAAATAGGAGTGATTTACTTTCAAATTAAAAAGTGATTATTTTTAAAATCAAATGTGATTTCCTTTTCAAAAGCAAACATGAATTTCCTTTAAATGTAAGTGTGTTTCATTTACATGCAAGAGTTATTTCAATTCAATACAAGTAGGTTTTATTTATGCAAGAATATGTCTTTCAATTAAAGTAAGTTTTTTTAAACATCTCATATTCAAAATTCTTCAGAAGCCATTTAAGTGACAATAGACAACATTCTCAAATTCTTTAACATCATATTGTTCTACCCAACTAGGTAAGTCAAGTGGGGACATCTAATGCCTTATGCTAGATGTTTATGTTCTAGATGTTGATTGTGTGAATGCCAATAGGATATATTAAGTTAGCAAACCTTTTGTTAGGTTGTGGAGCTAAAAGCTTCAACCTTTGCAAACTGAGGAATAGATGGTTGCTGAGTTCTATAGTAACCGGCGTCGGCATCAGGACCGACGTCGGCAGAGTCCAGTGCAGAAGGCCACCGGCGGCGGCAGGAAGTCGGCCGATGTCGGCAGAACCAGACAAGCAGGGACCGACGTCGGTCGCCTGTGTGTTCCAGAACTGCTCGTTTCACGGACAGTTAGTTAAGTGAACAAAGAGTTTGCATGTTGAGACCAGTTAGAGTCTTGTGCTGCGAGGACTATTGTCTAAATTAAGAGTCTAAGTTAGTGTTTGAGTTAGGGATCTATTTATAGACCCATTGGCATGTATTGTATAAGGCATGAGATAGAAAGGAAGAGTTCCTTCTAGTTGTAAGATCTGTGAGTTGCAGGTTGTTGCAAGCTCATTGGGGATCTACATGTAAGTTTGGTCTTTGAATTGCAGGTTGCAGGTTCATGAGAGATCAGCTTGAAGTGCTATAGAGTGCTTGATGTACCGGCAGGGTTATTACTGACTGGTTGGTGAGGTGAACACCAATTCTGTGTGTGAGTTGGTTGTTGGGACCGTTTTTTGTGTAGGAGAGTGTGTGTGAGAAGAATTACTGAACACTTGAGGTGTGGCGAATCTCTGTAAGGTGAAAGAGTGTGGCGGCTCTTTGTTGTATTCTTTTCTGTTAGTGTTAATACAAGATAGTGTATTGTCTCTCATATTCTGTGCTATTGGTGAATTCTAGTTACTTGTGTTTCTGGTTATTTCCGCATATTCAATTGCTTATACTTGGTAATCATACTGTGCTTTTTCTGAGAAGCAAGATCCCAACTAGTGGCATCAGAGCATGTTTGTTGTTCTAGATTCCTGACAACTGGTATCAGAGCCTTGGTTGTAAGTTCTTAAGCTTGATACCATCAATCGGTATCAGAGCTTTTGGTTGGGATACTAACAGATTGGTGTAGATCTGGGTAGTGTGTTTTGATTACAGGTTACTCACAGGTTTCTGTTTGAGTGGGAGTTGAGCAATGACAGAAAGTAGTCAACTACGAATGGAGAAGTTCAATGGCAAGAACTACCAATTATGGAGGATGCAGATTGAGGACTATCTGTATCAGAAAGATTTGTACTTACCGTTGGGTGGGGTTGCTAGCAAACCCTTGGATATGAAAGATGAAGAATGGGAGGTTCTTGATCGGAAGGCTCTGGGATCTGTTAGATTGAGTCTTGCATCATCTGTGATTTCCAGCTTATCACAGTGTAAGACAACGGTGGAGTTGATGGAATCTTTGGCAAATTTATATGAAAAACCCTCAGCTTCGAATAAGGTATTTCTTATGAAGCGTTTATTTAATTTGCAAATGTTGGAAGGTGGATCTGTTCATAGCCATCTTAGTGATTTCCATGGTTTAGTAAACCAGTTAAGTTCAGTCAATATTGTATTTGATGATGAAATAAGAGCTCTCTTAATCTTGTGTTCATTACCTGAAAGTTGGGAAGGTATGGTAATGGCAGTTTCTAATACTGTGTCTCCTTCAAAAGTCTTAAAAGTGGATGATATTGTGAGTGTAATCTTGAACGAAGAGATACGCAGGAAAAGCACAGGTGAATCATCTGGAGATGCTTTGAGTGTTGAAGGAAGAGGAAGGCCAAGAGAGAAGATAGAGCGTGGGAGATCAAGGTCGAAGACGGGCAAGAGATCCAAGTCCAGGTATGGCAGAATAACCTGCTGGAAATGTGGAAAGCAAGGGCACTTAAAGAGAGATTGTAGATCAGGTACAGATCAGCATGAAGAACATGAAGAAGAAGCAGATGCTGCAGGTTACATTGCACAGGATGCTCTGGTATGTTCTTTGGATAAAGTAGAATCTTAGGTATTAGATTCTGGTGCCTCTTTTCATGCATCCCCACATAGGGAATTTTTTCATGAGTATGTCCAGGGAGATTTTGGAGAAATTTGTGTAGGGGATGGTAAGTCTTGTCAGATTGTTGGCAAAGGCAAAGTGAAGCTGAAACTGCAGACAGGTAACACATGGGTGTTAAAGGAAGTCATGCACGTCCCAGTTCTGAAGTAGAATCTGATTTCTGTTAGAAGTTTGGGTGAAGAGGGTTGCACAGTAACTCTCACAGCGGACTCTTGGAAGGTTACCAAGGGTACACTTGTTATAGCTAGAGGTAAGAAAGTAGGTACGCTTTATCTATCTACTTGTTTTACTGATTCTTCTTCTGGGTTATCTACTTCAGCTGTAGATTCGGAGATGTGGCTTGATAGGCTTGGTCACATAGATATGAAGGAGATGCTGGTTCTTGAGTCAAAGGATATGTTTTCGGATTTGGAAGGCATGGATCGTGGTTTCTGTATGCAGAAGAAAAAGGTGAGATTTCTTGAGGAATCCGATGTTAGTGACAAGAACAGGAAAGCCTTGGTTTTCAAGGAGAAAGTGACGGACAGAGTTCAGCACAAGGTGCAGGGGAATTCTAAGCAGAGCAAGGGTGTTTTGGACAAGGGTTTGATCTAAAAGGAGCTCGCGGGAAAAAGTTAGGTCTCACAAGAAAAACACAGAGACTGACGTCGGCAGGAAAACTGGCGTTGGTGTCTAGACAGGGACCGATGTCGGCTATGTGCAGCCCGACGTCGGTGACTCGGGGCAGATAGAGACCGGCGTCGGCCAGGGAAAAACGACGTCGGCGGAGAGGCAGTCGCAGGGAACCGACATCGGTCGGCTGTAGACTGAGATGTGATCAGCATCGGTCACTGAGACGAATTTTGGGTGGACAGCAAGCTGTCATGGAGTCTCAAGCGCCCATATGGAGGACTGAAGGTGTAAGTAAGTTCTTAAATTCGTCATTTCCCTTCTTTACACTACTTGTTGCTCACTTATGGCATAGGACCAGGGAGTTATTGAAGAAGCAGAACAGGTAGATCCAGGAAACAGTGGGAGCTAGGCTTGAATGAGGATGTGATTCCTTGGAGGAGAACCAAACAGGTGTTTTGGGTAGTGTTGCCAGCTGGAAGTAAGCACTGAAAGATGAATGGATGTTAAGGATAAAGAAGAGCGGAAATAGATACGTGAGATGGAAGATCAGGGTATTTGATCTTGTATTAGCTGCAGGGCAATGGAGGTTTGTTCATTGTGTTTCTCTTTACCAGGTTGGATAGTATTAGCTACACTATCCTATTTTTTGTATGATGTGCTTGTTGCAGGGTTACATATATAGGGATTGCTGAACTAAAGGTAAAGCTAGTTCAGGTGTTTGTCATGGAGGATCTGGGACCAGCAAGATTCTTTGGCAAGAGTGTGTTCTAGAGACATGGAAGGTCATGTGTTGACTTTGTTTCAGGATGATTGTGTGAAACCGGTTGGCACGCCGATGGTTGGACAGTTCTATGAACAGGGGTCTTGATTCACATAATGAGGTTGAGTGCATGGTATGTACTAAACCTGAGTTTTCCCAAGCAGTGGGAGTTGTCACAAGTTAGGAGCCAATCCGGGAGAGAACCATTGGAGGTCAGTTCAGTGGATTCTTACAGGGACTAGTATCAGGTGCACATGCTATGCAAGTTCAGGTTTATTTCTACATGGTTGTAGATGTGGATGTGGTAGGTAATTTGGATGACAGGTTTTGCACCACGGATTTTGTGGTGGTTGGTCTTCAAGGATGATTTTGAAGATGGATACATAGCCAAGGTAACAAACTAGATGGTGTACAGGTACATGTACAGGTTGCAGCTGTTTATCTCCAAGTGGGAGATTGTTAGGTTGTGGAGCTAAAAGCTTCAACCTTTGCAAACTGAGGAACAGATGGTTGCTGAGTTCTACAGTAACCGGCGTCGGCATCAGGACCGACGTCGGCAGAGTCCAGTGCAGAAGGCCACCGGCGGCGGCAGGAAGTCGGCCGACGTCGGCAGAACCAGACAAGCAGGGACCGACGTCGGTCGCCTGTGTGTTCTAGAACTGCTCGTTTCACGGACAGTTAGTTAAGTGAACAAAGAGTTTGCATGTTGAGACCAGTTAGAGTCTTGTGCTGCGAGGACTATTGTCTAAATTAAGAGTCTAAGTTAGTGTTTGAGTTAGGGATCTATTTATAGACCCATTGGCATGTATTGTATAAGGCATGAGATAGAAAGGAAGAGTTCCTTCTAGTTGTAAGATCTGTGAGTTGCAGGTTGTTGCAAGCTCATTGGGGATCTACATGTAAGTTTGGTCTTTGAATTGCAGGTTGCAGGTTCATGAGAGATCAGCTTGAAGTGCTATAGAGTGCTTGATGTATCGGCAGGGTTATTACTGACTGGTTGGTGAGGTGAACACCAATTCTATGTGTGAGTTGGTTGTTGGGACCGTTTTTTGTGTAGGAGAGTGTGTGTGAGAAGAATTACTGAACACTTGAGGTGTGGCGAATCTCTGTAAGGTGAAAGAGTGTGGCGGCTCTTTGTTGTATTCTTTTCTGTTAGTGTTAATACAAGATAGTGTATTGTCTCTCATATTCTGTGCTATTGGTGAATTCTAGTTACTTGTGTTTCTGGTTATTTCCGCATATTCAATTGCTTATACTTGGTAATCATACTGTGCTTTTTCTGAGAAGCAAGATCCCAACTAGTGGCATCAGAGCATGTTTGTTGTTCTAGATTCCTGACACCTTTTATATTTACCTTTATGAGAAATAGAATTAGAGTTTTATTTACCATTTTTAGGATTTAAAAATCATAACAAAAGTAAAACTCACCAAATAATGAACTGTATAACTCCAATATCAAAGAGTCTTATTGCATATAACTATCGACATTGCCCTGGTTGAAAATGACACCAATCTATTGATTGCTTAAATGAGAGGTATAAAAATAACCTATAATTTTTTGTGTCATTAATTGGGACACATTCATCAATAAGTGTTAGTGAGATACTACATTAGAGTTGTACAGATAAATTCAACAACATTCATAAAATTCAAAAAAAACAAAAATAATCCATGAATCTTTAGATTTATGAACTACCCAAGATATTCTCAAGGATGGTTATCTCTAAAGGATCCTAAATAAATCAAGAAGAAGAAAGGGTCCAATCCTTGCTAAAAAGATCAAGAATTGAAAAAAGGCACTTGAAAGCCATTTTTCTAATTTCTCTCCTAAACAAGGTTCATCTTCACAAACAGGTTCTACAAGAATAATCCTATTCAGAACATTTTCTCCTATAAGGAGAATTGATCATCAAAATCTTCTTTCTAGAATAGTCAAATTTGATCAACAAATTTTACAAGAAGAATATATAATCACCAAAAAATATTCCCCTCCTGAGATAAATGATAGATTGAGTACCTAAGAAGTGAATTTAAACTGGATTGATAACCAAAGTTGGGAAGAAAACATGGGATATGAACATGCACATGTGAAAAACCTTAACTAATAACCCTAATAGGATAGAACCTTTTCTTATCCAATTAGCTTTGGTCTTAGTGATATAAATTCCATGAAAAACATTTCACCTTCCATTTTACCTACTTTTAGAGGTAAATCCTTAAAGTATCTAGATCAATTCCTCTTTGAGTTTTAGGTTCTCTACCAAACATATGATTATGTTTTAGATTAAGGTAAAAACAAGTTTTGAAGGGACCCCAAAACCCTAAAACAAAGGACAAAGGATATAACAATAACATCCACAGGTGAAACCTATCACCTACATGCTAAGCAATATCAAAAATAGGTTTTATAGGGACCTAAAACCACAATACAAAATCATCAAAAGATAGACCCCAGGTTTTACAGAGACATGGAAACTCTAGTGTGAAAAGAAAATAAAGAACTAGATAATAGAACCGGTTATAACATCCAACTAAAGGGACTAGGACTGTAAGAACTCAAAGATCCTATTCTTCTAATTCCAAAATCATCTTCACCGCTTCCTTTCCAATCACAGCAGTGTCCTGTATAGATATAGCCACCGACATAGCAACCTCTTGCATTGCTTTCTTCCTTGAGCTCTATCTAGTTCTCTTGCTAGGCCCCTCCAAGGATTTAATTTCCTCATTTACTCATTTTCCAATGTTCACAGTGGCTGCACATATGCTAGAAGTTACCTCCTCCATCTTCATTCTGCTTTCCTTAATGAGCCCCCTTAGATTGTTCTCATAGTGTTTAAGTTTGATAGGTATATCCCTCATCTACATTTCTAGACTATTGTTTTTATTATGATCTACTTCTTGATTATGTTCCAATATTTCCATTTTCTTCTTGAGGCCCATTATCTCCTTATATATCCATGAGTCAACTTGAAGGATAGCGTCTGCTTTGCATTTGGCCAAATTCATAAAGGGATGCCTCCTGTCATTCCACCCTACATCACTTAAATCTTCTGCATTCTCTTTTGGATTGGCCAAATTCATAAAGGGATGTCTCCTATCATTCTACCCTACATCACTTGAATCTTTATGATTATGTTATAGATAATCAAAAGTTGAAATTATTCCCATCTAAACTCAAGGATGTAGACATGAGATGGTTCATGGGACTTGAGGTAAATTCCATAACCACATGAGATAAAATGAAAACTAAATTTATAGATAAATATTAGGATTATTTTAGAGTAAGATAATGGAAGGAAGAATTTTTCAAGATCAAACAAAATGAAGATAAAATCTTAGAAGATTACCTTGATAGGTTTATATTTACACATAAAAGGAGTGGTTACCAACTCACTAAGTAAGTTGTCAAAATATTCTTTCTTAAAAGTTAAATGATGATGCATGAGATGATTTGAACATAATGGGAAAATGTGACATTGATAAGTTAACCTTTCATCAAATTTTAGCATTGTGTACTAACTACTCCAGGATAAGACCTAGTATAAGGAAATCAAGGTTAGTAAAATCACCTAAAGTTACCCAATTAATAGAAGAATTTTTTAATTTCAAGATAAAAATTCTAGTATAATTTAAATATACCTTACATGGCCTCAAAATATAATTCAATGCTACCAATACTAAACAATTATCAATCTATTGTCCTAGATGAAAACTCAAACATGCAATAAAAGATTGCCTCTTAGAAAAAATAGATGTATGTGATATAGCTCTTGACACCAAGAATTTAAAACAACTTATTACTATAAAAAATGAAGTGAAATAATTATCATATGCCATTGAGGAAGTAAAATTTATTCAAAAATAAATAAACTAGTACTCCCAACCTCAAAATTAGTTTATTCTAAGATTTCTTCCCAATCTATGGATGGCACCATAGGTTGGTCAAGTAACACCACCAATGTGGGGACTGCCATAACTAAAACCATGTGGTACTTAATAATGGATGCCACAAATGTGGATAATGTCTCAAAATCAACCTTGAGTACAACATTAAAACTAATAACCACATTGGGTACAGTAGCCACCACCTCAATTGTCAAATCAATAATATCAAACACAAAAAAGGTTTCCTCTACAAAAATCCTTGATACCTACACAACATCATCCACCACCAATTTAAAATTATGTTAATCAACCACATTTATCTACCTAACTAGTGGTAAATCCAAAAAATTGGTAAAATGCACCTATTTGTGGAGTTGATCAAGAAAGTAATATTGTAAGTGGTTCAATTGAATGTAATAATATTCAACTTAGATCAGCCAAGGTAGTAGGAGATACACCCATTACCATAACTAAAATTCAAAATAATGAAAACACTCTTGAGCCACTTTTAGTCTAAGAACCAATTGAAGAAAAGGTATAAGCCACAACCACACTAACCAAAATTCAATATCCCCCTACTGTTCTATTTCCTGAGAGACTTAAGGAAGAGAAACCTAGGGAAGATTCTAAATTGTTGCATGGATTAAAGTATATGAAGATATAAATTATACTATTAAGATCCATTAAATATATTCTTGATCTAAATCAAATCATTAAGGCATTATGCATCAAAACACTAAGGAAAAATAAGTTATATCCCAAAATAATTCAAGTAACTAGAAAATTGGTTGATTTATTAGCAATAAATATACTTATTCCTAAATATAGAGATATTGATAGTCTTATGATGACTATGAAAATTGGGAATAAGTCCATTCCAAATGTGTTTGTAGATCTAGGTGCTACCATAAACATAATGACTATCAACATAGTAAAATTTTTATCTCTCATAGGGATTTAGCCTACCATAACAATCTTTCAAATGGTAGATTAATCTACTACTACCCTTGAAGGAACCATAGAGAATGTACTAGTCACCATAGAATCTTAGAAATATTCTATTGATTTCATGATCATTCAACCTAAGCTAAAGAGGGTAGGGTATCCAATCATTCTTGGTAGACCTTGGCTAGCTACAGTTGTAGCATGAATTGACTATAGATCTAGAAACATGACCATTTCTAATAAAATTCATTCTAAATAGATATTTATCTATCCACATGATAGACCTTTAGTGGGTGTTTTTTATCAACTATAGGTGGATCAACCTAAAAAAAACTTTATTATTGTGTCTTCTTTAGCCATGGTTACCATCAAAGAACATACCCAAGAGTTTGATGAAAAACTAATGAAAGATTTAGACCATGAGAGCCTAGCTCCAAAGTTTTATGGTTTTACTCTAAAGTCTAAAGGTTTTGTTCTAAATTCCAACAATTTTGCTATGAATTCTAATAGTTTTACTTTGAAGACTGATATTTTTACTCTAAATTCTAAAATCTTAGCTCCGAAGACTAGTAGCTTAGCTCTAAAGACTAATAACTTAGCTCTGAAGACTAGTAGCTTAGCTCTAAAGACTGAAAGCTACACTCTAAAGATGAACAATCATGAAAGGGAACAATCTACCTCCATTATTAAGAATAAAATCAATGTCATAATATTATGAAACATGTTATTTGGTCTATAAGACAAGCAACAAGCCATAGTTAATTGGGTTCAAAATGGGCATAATTCATTTTTACATAATTTTCATTGCCCATTAACCAATTTGCATTCACTAGTGAAACCTTTTATAAGGATGTAGCTACACTTTACATGTTACTACCACACAAATTTCCATTAAATTCCTTGATGAGTGAATACTTTCAATTGAATTACATTATGCCAGGTGCTAAATAGATTGCAATCAAACTAGGTAAACTATTAACTATCAATAGTTGGTTAACTGACCAACAAGAGAGAAAAGTATCTGATGTCTTGGTATAAAAAACAAAATATTTTGTTTGGTATTATAGTTACATGAAAGGAATAAATCTCATTATCTATACACATCACATATACATTGAAAATGTTAGACCAGTCAGATAACCACAATGGAGGATTAACCCAACCTTGAAAGAAATTGTCAAGAAGGAAATAGAAAAACTATTGGAAGATGATTTTATCTATCTTATATTTGATAACCAATGGGTTTCACCTCTAGTTATTATCCTAAAAATAATGAGAAATGGAGAGTTTATGTATACTATAGAGAATTGAAAAAGACACTATGAGAGACTACTTTCCCTTGCCTTTTATTAATCAAGTTTAAGATAATTTGGCAAGAAAATAATATTTTTATTTCTTAGATGGATTCAATGGATATAATGAAATTAGAATATGACCTAAAAATCAAGACAAAACAACATTTACCTACCCCTAGGGAATATATGTTTATACAGTCCTTCACTTTAGATTATGCAATGCACATACTACCTTTTAGAGAGCAGTGTTAGCCATCTTTTTTTATCTTACAAATGATTGTGTGAAAGTGTATATGGATGATTTCACTTTCCATGGTACTAAATTTGATGAATACTTGAATAACTTAGATAAAATGATTACTAGATGTGAAGATCATCAATTATCATTAAGTCATGAGAAATACATCATAATGGCTGATGAAGGAATAGTCTTAGGATATCATATCTCTTTTCAAATAATAAAAGTAGATCCCAAAAATATTTAGGTAATTTATAACCTCCCCATTCCAAAAACACAAAATAATGTTAAAATTTGTCTTGATCATGTAGGATATTATAGAGTATTCATTGAAGACTTTAGAAAGATAGCTGCCCCTATGTTTTCTTTGTTAGTAAAATATAGTGAATTTGTATGGATTGATAAATGTTAAGAAACCTTTGAAAAATTAAAGAATAAACTCATGATTTATCTAATATTGAAAGGACGTAATTGGTAAAAACCTTTTCATACCTATATTAATGCTTCTAATACTACATTAAGAGCAATTTTAAGATAAAGAGATGAGGATGGAAAGATGTATGCCATTTATTATATTATCCAGAATATTACTCGCATAGATAAAAATTACACTACCATAAAAAAATAATTTCTTGTTGTTTTCAATGTTATAAACAATTTTAGACATGACATTATTAGTTATTAGGTATTCATCTATACATACCATTCATAAATTAAGTACTTAATGAATAAATTGGTAGTAAATGGGAGAATAATTAAAAAGCTACTATTGTTGCAAGAATTTGACATAACTATCATAGACAAACCAAGGAATTATAATGTTGTTGTTGAATTTTTATCTAGATTGATCACTACATGTGAAGATGAACCTATAGAGGACTCTTTTTTAGATAAACAATTATTTTCCATATCCACACACTTCCCATAGTTTGTAGACATGGAAAATTACTTGGAAATAGGGAAGTTTCCTCATTATTTCACCTATAAATAAATAAAATATCTGGTTAGATCTAGTTCTCATTTAAAATTATTTAAAGACATCTTGTTTAAAGCTACACCTGATCATATACTTCATAGGTGTGTTAGAGAAGATGAATCAAATGATATAATAAGAGAATTCCATAATGAACCAAGAGGAAGACATTATTTAAAAGAAAGGATCATTCATAAGATCCTTGGTTCAAGTTACTACTGGCCATCTCTTTAAAAGACTATCAAAAGATTTGTATGGTAGTGTGATTTTTGCCAAAGGATGGGTAAGCCTACTCTATCCTTTGAAATTCTTCTTCATCCTCAAGTAAGTTTAGAACCATTTGAAAAATGGGGTTTGGACTTTGTTAGACCAATCAACCCACCATCTCAAGGAAATGAATATTTATTAGTGTGTATTGATTATGCTATTAAGTGGGCTGAAGTGCAGGCATTAACCTTTACTAGGGAATAAATGGTTACTAATTTTCTATACCATCAGATCATGCTAAGATTTGGAGCTCCTAGATCTATTGTTTTAGATTAAGGACCTTAATTCATGTCCAACATGATCAAAGCTTTTATATAGTTGTACTAGATTAATCATAGGAAATCTTCACCATATAATCCCCAAGCCAATGGGAAACTAGAAGTCACCAATTAAGAGCTAGAAAACATTATAAATAAAATAGTGAACATCAACAAAAAATATTAGACAAAAAATTACCTAAAGTAGTTTGGGAATATAATACATGGAAGACAACTACAAGATTTCTCGATATGAACTTTGTATATAGAAAGAAACCTTTATTACCAGTAAAATTTAAATTACAGACATTAAAGATAATAATTGATATGGGAATTGATCTTGATGAAGTACAAAAATAAAGAAACATACAACTAAATAGGTTGGATGTACTGAGAATGGATGCATTTATTCAAATCAACATGATCTAGAAATAGATAAAGTAGTGGGATGACACTCACATCAAAGAAAGATAGTTTTAAGAGAGAGATTGGGAACTTCTATTTGATTCTAAATTATATAATTTCAAGGGCAAGCTAAAGACAATATGGTTCATAACATACCTAATCAAAACCATTTTCAGCAATGGCTCTATCTAGCTTTAACCTATTAATGGTGACCAAATGACACTTTTGGTTAATGGTCATAGGATTAAGGTGCATAAAAGACCTCCCAGTAAAGAGGATTTTGTTGAGCATAATCAAGTCTAATTTGACCTTTTTGAAGAACCTGATTCTTTCACTAAGGATAAATGATCTTCATAGTAGACATCCATTAAAGGAGGAGTACTAACTAGTAAATGGTGGTTCTCCTCTCAAAATTCAAAAATAAAAAAATAATAAAAAATGAAAATTAAAAAAGGTATAAAATATAAAAATAGTAAAAAGTGAAAACCAGTAAATGGCACTTTTCAAAAGAAAAATTCTACAATAAAATATGAATTATTGTCAAAATAACCTATCTTCTCAGACTTATTTATCCTTCCAGGACACATGACACCTTTAGAATATAGGCATAGATTCATAAAGTAGAGGTACAATTGTATTCCTTCCCCAAAAAGTAAGGAATTTTCTATTTCATGTCATACATGTGTAATCATTAGAAACTCAACACTTTTCAAATGGATAAGTTTTGATTATGTCACATGGATATGATGAAGTCAACAACATCATCATCGGATTCAAAGATTTAATTTGATGATTTTTTCAAAATACCTTTTCCAATAGATTTGATGAAATGACATTTTAATGGACCTTTTCAAAAAATGATTTGATGTGATGTGTAATTAATTACAAATATTGTCTCAAGTGCTATCAATTATGGTCTTTACACCACATCATTGATAATGACCAGATAAAGTGCTTTCCCATTAAATCTCACATGATATGAAGTGATCACCATAATTTTTACCATAATTCTTGTCATAATCTCATAATATACCCTAATTTTTTATTTATTATTATACTATTTTTGTTATCCATTATTATGTTATATCCCTAATATCTTGCCTTCCCTTATTTATTATGAAAATTCAAGCTCTATTTTTTCACAATGTAATTAGGTTTTTAATTAAATATTTTTAGCTCTGAAGATGGGTACAAGCAAGAAGAAAAGAGAACCAAAATCATTAGATGCATTGTTGTAGGATGAGGTAGTCAGAGATATCTTTGAGTTAACAGGGTGGTTAAACTTCTTGAAAATGTTTTAGGATTTTCATGAAGAGATTGTGTAGGAATTCAGTAATAATTTTGATGAAGACCATTATGTTATCAAAGGTAAAAACATTCCAGTGAATCCCTCTATGATCAGTGCACTCTCCAATATTTTTGAGGATGGTGTAGTTGCTATTCATAAGATAAGTTTTACTAAATTAATTCACATGTTCATTAAAGGAAATGATACCTACTCTAGATTGGCCAAGTCCCCATAAGGAGTAGCCATAGTTATTACGAGAGACAACCTTCCATATCCTTATAAAAGTGTTGTATTTTGGATTATGAAATATCTTATTTATGATGGGCAATTTACAGTGATTGGTGGAAATGCCATGCAACTTCTCCTTCACCTAAGAAAAGGGGATGCCAGAGAAGAATACAAGGTAAACCTTCCATCTTTCCTTCATAATGACCTAATTAATGTTTCTCAAAAATTGAAAAGAGGTATTATGCCCAACACCATGGGTTAGTTTCCCTCATATATCAACATTATTTATTATAAAAGACTCGTGGTGAAAAAGATTGGTCCTCCTTCCTCCATAAATTCTCATAAGAATCTATCAATAAAAAACCATTCCCTGCCTCTCTTCCTTCTACCATAGTATAGATTGAAGAAGGCCCATCTTTGGTACCCTTAGCTCTAAAGATGTTGCACTGAAGATCCAAAAGACAAATGGGAGTTTCCTCAAATAACCCTAATCCTCTAGCTAAGCTCTGATACAATCACCATCTTATTCTATAATAAGAAGAATAATAATATGTATAGGCTACTGAGACTTTGAGAAGTTTGAAATATCCCATTGGCATTATATATGTTGAACCAATTGATGAAGAAGAACCCCATGAACAATAAATTGTATCTGAAGAAGAAACCCTTGAAAAAGAAGTTGTGACTCAAGAAGTAGAGAAAAATTTACCCTATATAATTGATAAGGGTCAAGCACCTTTGATAGAATAAGGTATATCTTTCCCCCATCTTGAAAATGAAGAAGAAGAGTTACAACATGTCATGGCTCTATCCTTACATAAAGAAACAATTTGGTAGTAATAAGCAGAATTGGATTTTCTACATTCAACACTTCAAGGTAAGGACTTGATTATTTCTAATTTAGAACAAAGATGTGAATAATATATCACTAGAGATAGATAAAAAGAGGTAGTTCTTACAACAATATAATATGAAAAAACTAGACTACATAATTTTATGTTTTCACAAACTCAAGAGTTGAGAACTTTAAAGAATTCTCTTAACATCATGGATATCTAAATTATTGATTTGCAAAATGCTAATCTTGATAAAAATAATCAGATCAATAATATATGATAGACTATTTTTGATAAAAATGCATTAATTAATTATTTAACACAATGATAGAATATGAGAGCTTACCACTCATATTTCTAAGTTATAAGATTATATATAAGCAATGTAGAGAGAGACAAGAAAAATATCATTCTAGACTAAGGGACCTACGAGAGTTGTTCCCTCCTTCCCCATTCCACTCCATGAAATGATCTTAGTTTGGAACATAACCTAGAATAAAATTTAGAAGTTGAAGGAAGAAAATACTAAGATAAAAGTGGATTCTTAGTAGAAATTAGCAAAGTCTAAACAATAATTTCAAAAAGCTCAAGCCTCCATCTAATAAATTTGTGTAATTTTTAATAAATTGTTAGCATGCAGGTAACCTTTCTTTGTTTATGTTATGTTTCTCCATGAGTAATTCTAAAATTAGTAGATATAATTGATTTCTCTTGGTTTCCTTCACATTATTTAAGGTGAGCACATGTTTATGGACATCTTTCTTAAAAAAACTATAGAAAGACAAGATGAAATTTATGAGTTTTATGTTTTTAACATGTTGTTAAGATATCAATATAATTTCTTAGTAAATTTATTTGTAGGAAAAACAAAATTTCATGCCTTTTTCTCTACTCTAAGAAATAAAACAACATGGTATCAAGCCAACAATAAATTTCTGGAATTGTAAAGCACCACTAGGTTGTGTATGAGACCCCAATTTCTTGAGGTAAAAAAGCTTCTTGTTACTTTTCAACCAATGTGCCACATGTAAATGAATAATAAATACCATGAGTTATTAAGAGCCAATTTTATAACCTTTAGAGCCTTTTTGAGCTAGCATTTTACCATTTCCATTAATGCAAGCATCATCAAGTGGGAAACATAGCCCCACCACCATCAGATGTAGTCTTAGGAGAGCCCAATAAATTATATAGTTTATCACTCAGCTCTTAAATGAAGGAGGTTCATATGTATGGATTGGAATGAGATTTAGGACTTTAATAATTCTTTGTCCTCTATCTCCATGGTAGATTTGGCATACTTAGGTAGAATTTAAGTTTCAAGCTTGGATGCACATAGTTGTATGAGATTTTGGATTCTTACCCAGAGGACACCATGACTAGGGCCACCATTTTTAGGTTTATGATCTTAGTCAGCAACTAGAATTAGGAATTTTAGATTGAAGTCCAATTATCCCACTTGTTTGAAAGAGGACTTGTAAAAGGTAAAGTGTCAGGGGAGAAATAATGAACATTTCATATATCTCATTATATCTAATAAAAACTATTCATAAAGTGTTTCCCTTGGTTATATATTTCATTACATTTAATAGCTAAGGTCTTATCCAAGTAGGAAATGAATGTGATTTGTCCTTTGTTTGTATGTAATTTGTTGTTGATTCTTTATCTTGTTATTATGTCTAACTTGGATGAATAACATAATTTTGAGTACATAAACACATCTCAATGGTGGGGTAATTTTGAAAAGATATGAAAAATTTGGTAATTCTTTTTAGCTATAATTTTGAATATTAAGTGAATGAGATCCAAAGATTTGATGCTATGAAAACACTTCAAAAGTGTTACAAAGATGCTTTAAAGGAAATCTAAAGACCTATATAGGTTGCTATAAATATCTCTAGGAATGCTCCAAAGACCTATATAGAGTGATCTAAAGAATTGTACAGGATGCTCTGAAGACACCTAGGAGGCATGCTCTGAAGACATCTAGCTAGATCCTATTAATCGAGATAACAATTCTAAAAATATTTATTGTATAAAAAAAAACTTTATATATTTAGATATCTTATTTTAAACATGACCATTCATGATAATGGCATAAAAATTATGGATATATTTGTAATTATATTTTTTAAAACCAAATAAATCTCTTAGGATCTATGTCAGTTATTTTCTATTTATAGTTAGTTAATTCAATTCCAACACCTTTCTAGAAGTGTGGGATATGATTCCTAGATTGTCTATATTTTGAATAAGTAGATTTGGGAATTAAAATTTATATATTTTATACTCTATGAATATATGTTGAGATGAATTCAAATACACATCTATTTCTAATTCTAGAAGTTATTATAAGTTGGAAAAGTTAGCAGTTGATGAATTATAAAGTTCTTAAAAATCAGAGTAAGCATTTCATATTTGTATATGTTCCTTTGAATGAAATAAATTTTAGCATTTCTTTTTATTACTAAGTAAATCAATTCTTTTATTGAGGAAGGAGCAAGGGCCAACTTCTCTCTGAGGATTAAGACAAATTAGTACTTTTTTAGTAAATAGTTTAGAAGTACTTCTTTAATTTATGTATATTTCATTTACTACAAAGTGTAATTTCATTTTAAATTAAAGAGTGGTTTATTTTAAATGTAGAATGATTTCATTTCAAATAAAAGAGTGATTGTTTTTAAAATCAAGTGTGATTTCCTTTTCAAAAGCAAGTGTGAATTTCCTTCAATGCAAGTATGTTTCATTTACATGTAAGAGTTATTTCAATTCAATACAAGTAGGTTTTATTTATGAAAGAGTATATCTTTAAATTAAAGTAAGTTTGTTAATACATCTCATATTCAAAATTTTCTAGAAGCCATTTAAGTCATAATAGACAACATTCTTAGATTCTAGAATATCGCACTATCCTACCTAGCCAAGTAAGTTGAGTGAGGACATCAAATAACTTATGCCAGATGTTTAAGTTCTAGATTTTGATGGTGTGAATGCTAATAGGATATCTTCAGTTAGAAAAAAAATTAGATTTACCTTTCAATAAAATAGAGTTAGATTCTTATTTACCATTTTTAAGATTTAGAAATCATAGTAGAAGTAAAACCCCCTAAATAGTGAATTGTACAATTCTAATATTAAACAGACTCATTGCTTATAGCCATCAAACATTTCCTTAGTTAAAAATGACACTAATGTATTTATTAGTTAAATTATAGGTATAAATACATCCTATAAATCTGAATTATACTTTTTTAGATGGTCATTTTGGCACAAATGAGATCTCAAAAAGAGTTATGCATTAAAAGTTATGGCCTCCAAAAATTTTCACTCCACATCATTTATTTTAGAAAATTTAGGAGGCCATACATGACCATATAAGGTTTATAAAATTTCTAAAAATATATATAAATAGATATAACTATTTATTCCTGAGTTATAATTTTTGATATGTTTGTTTTGGCATAAATGAGAGCTCAATCAAAGTTACGAATCAAATGTTATGGGATCCAAAACTTTGGACTATGCATCATTTATTTTTAAATTTTTTTGAAGACCATATATAACCATATAAGGGTCATAAATTTTTTTAAAATATTATTAAATTAATATATCTATTTATGGATTAATTTTAATTTATGAGATAATCATTTTGGCACAAATGAGAGTTCAAAATAAATTATGGATCACAAGTTATGGCCTCTATAAGTTTGAACTCTACATCATTTGATTTCAAAACTTTTAAGAATCCATATATGATAATTTAAGGGTTTAAAATTTCCTAAAAACTTCCCTAAATGGTTAAAACTATCTATTTTAGAATTTAAATTTCTGAGATGGTCATTTTGGTGCAAATGAGAACTCAAATAGAGTTATAGATCAAATGTTATGGCCTTTAAAAGTTTTAAATTTTTTGACTCCACATCATTGCTTTCAAAAATTTATAGAGGTTATACATGATCATTTGAGGATCTAATTATTTTTAAAAATATATCTAAATAGATATAACTATTTATGGGTAAATTATAATTTTTGAGTTTTGGTGCAACCAAGAGATCCAACTAAATTATGGATCAAAAGTTATGGCGTCCAAAAGTTTAGTCTTTGGATAATTTGTTTTTAGGAACTTTTAGAGGCTATACATGACCATATAAGGGTCAAAAAATTCATAAAAACATATATAAGTGGATAAATCTATTTATTCCTAAATTTTACTTTCTGATACTATGTTTTGGTGTAAATGAGAGTTCAAACATAGTTATGAATCAAAAGTTATGGCCTCCAAAAGTTTGGACTCTACATCATTTATTTTCAAAAAAAATTTGAAAGCCATATGTGATCATATAAGGGTATAAAAGGTTATAAAAACATCCTTAAAATGAATATATCTATTTACTATTTCATTTTACTTTTTAAGATGGACATTTTGGCATAAACAAGATGTCAAATAGAATTACATATCAAAAGTTATGGCCTTTGAAAGTTTGGACTCCACATCATTTATTTTTATAAATTTTTAGAGGCTATACTTAACCATATTATGTTTTTAAAAGATCTTAAAAATTACCTAAATGGATAGATATTTTTATGGTTAAATTTTAATCTTTTAGACATTCATTTTCATGCAAATAAAAGCTCAAACGGAGTTAGAGATTAAAATTTATGGCCTCCAAAAGTTTGGACTCTCCATCATTTATTTTCATAACATTTTGGTGGCCATATGTAACCATATAAGGATCCAAAAAGTTTTAAAAAAATTATTACACTTATAGAGCTGTTTATGTGTAAATTGTAATTTTTGATATAGTCATTTTGACATAAACGAGAGCTTAAACAGAATTACAAATCAAAAGTTATGGCCTTTAGAAGTTTCAAATCCATATCATTTATTTTCAAAACTTTTTAAAGGTCATGCATGACCATATAAAGTAATAAAATTTTATGAAAATATCCCTAAATGGATTGAGTTGTTTATGGTTGAATTGTACTTTTTGATATAGTCATTTTTGGTACAAATAATAACTCAAACATAGGTATGTATAAAAATTTATGGCCTCCAAAAGTTTGGAATCCACATCATTTATTTTTAGAACTTTTAGAATTCCATAAATGACCATTTAAGGATTTAAAAGGTTATGAAAATATTCTTAAATGGATATAGTTGTTTATTGTTGAATTTTACTTTTTGAGATAGTCATTTTGGTGTAAACAAAGATCTCAAATGAAGTTACATATCAGAAGTTATGGCCTTAGAGAGTTTCGAATGCATATAATTTATTTTCAAAACTTTTCAAAGGTCATACATGACCATATGAGGGTCTGAAATGAGAGTTGTTTATGGCTAAATTTTACTTTCATAGATGATTGTTTTAGCATAAACAAGAGATTAAACAGAGTTACAGATCAAAAGTTATGGCCTTCATAAGTTTGGATTCCACATCATTTATTTTGAGAACTTTTCAAAGGATATAAATGACCATTTTAAGATCTAAAAAAATTCAAAATATCCCTAAATAGATATAACTAATTATTATTTAATTTTAATTTTGGATATAGTCATTTTGGCATAAATGATAGTTCAAATAGAGTTACAAATCAAAAGTTATGGCCTATGGAAGTTTGAACTCCATATCATTTATTTAAAAAAAATTAGAGGCCATGTATCACTATATGAGGGTCTCAAAAGTTTTAAAAACATCCCTAAATGGATATAGGTAATATGTTACCATATAAGATGGTAATTTTAATGCAAAAGAGAGCTCAAATGGATTTATAGATCAAAATTTTGGTGTTTAGAAGTTTACACTCTATATCATTTATTTTTAGAACTTATCAAAGGCATGAGTGACCATTTAAGGGTCTAAAAAGTTTTAAAAACATCCATTAATGGATAAATATGTTTGTAGCTAAATGGTACCCTTTGAGATGGTCGTTTTGGCATAAATGAGAGCTCAAATGGAGTTAAAGATCAAAATTTATGCCCTCTAGAAATTTAGACTCCATATTATTTGTTTCAATAACATATGGAGTCCATACATGACCATCTAAGGGTTCAAAATATTATGAAAACATCCTTAAATGGATAGAGATATTTATGGTTGAATTATATTTTCTAAGATGGTCATTTTGGCATAAATAAAAGCTCAAATGTATGGATCAAAAGTTATGGCCTTTGAAAATTTGGACTCCAAATCATTTGTTTTCATAAAATTTTAGAGGCCAAATATGACCACTTGAAGATTTGAAAAGTATTGAAAACATCCCTAGGTGGATAGAGCTATGAATGGCTAAATTATACTTTCTAAGGCAGTCATTTTTGCATAAATGAAAACTCAAACAAAGTTATGGATCAAAATTTATTGCCTCTATAAATTTAGAATCTACATCATTTATTTTTTAGAACTTTTTAGATTTGATACATCACCACTTAAAGGTCTAATTTTTTTTGAAAACATCTATAAATGTATAGATCTATTTATGGATAAATAGTACTTTCTAAGATATTCATTTTGATACAAATGAGAGCTCAAAGTTATGGATCAAAATTTATGGCCTCTAAAAGTTTGGAATATATATTATTTATTTTAAAAAAAAAATTAGAGGTTTTTCATGACCATATAAGGGTAAATTTTTTTAAAATATCCCTAAAAAGATAGATATATTTATGGCTCAATTGTATTTTTCAAATTGTCATTTTGGTGTAACCAAGAGCTCAAACAGAGTTATGGATCAAAAGTATTGGCCTATAGAAGTTTGAATTTTGTATCATTTATTTTATTTTTTTTAGAGGCCATACATGACCATATAAGAGTACAATTTTTTTTTAAAACATCACTAAATAGATATATCTATTTATGGTTGAATTGTACTTTCTTATACAATCATTTTGGTGTAAATGAGAGCTCAAATAGAGTTATAAATCAAACGTTAAGGAATCTATAAGTTTGGAATCTACATTATTTCTATTTAAAACTTTATAGAGGCTATACATTACCATTTTAATATCCTAAAAGTTTTGGAAAATATCCCTAAATTATTATATATGTCTATGGTAGAATTGTAATTTTTGAGATGGCCAAATCAAATAGAGTTATGGATCAAAAGTTATGGCCTTCAAAAGTTTAAACTCTACATCATTTGTTTTTAGAACTTCTTAGAGGCCATAAATGACCCTCTAATGGTTCAAAAATTTCTAAAATCACCCCTAAATGGATAGTGTTATTTATGGTTGAATTGTACTTTATAATATGATTATATTGGTAGAAATAAGAGCTCAAATGGAGTTATGAATTAAAAGCTATGACCTCTAGCATTTTAGACTCCACATCATTTATTTTAAATTTTCTTAAGAGGCCATAGATGACCATCTAAGGTTTTAAAAAAATTGGAAAACATCTATATATGGATAGATATCTTTATGGATTAATTTTACTTTTTAAGATGATTATTTTGGTGTAAATGAGAATTCAAATAGAGTTACGTATCAAAAGTTATGGCCTTCAAAAATTTGGACTCTATATTATTTATCTTCAAAACTTTTTGGAGGCTATACATGACCATCTATGGGTTATAAAATTTATAAAAACATCCTTAGGTTCATGTTTGATTTATAATTTTTGAGATGATAATTTTAGCATAAATGAGATCTCAAATAGAGTTATAGATCAAAATTTATGGCCTTTAGAAGTTTAAACTCCACATTATTTATTTTAAAAAAATATAGAGGCCATACATGACCATTTGAGGATATAATTTTTTTTTAAAATGTCCTTAAATAGATAGATCTATTTTTACTAAATTAAACTTTCTGAGATGTTTATTTTGGTACAAATGAGAGATCAAATAGAGTTACAAATCAATAGTTGTGGCCTCCGAAATTTTGAACTCTGCATCTTTTTTTTTGAAATTTTCAAAGTCCATACATGACCATATAAGGGTCTAAAAAGTTTTGAAAACATCCCAAAATAGATAACTCTAGTTATGGTTAAATTGTGTTTTATACGATGGTATTTTTGGAATAAACAAGAGCTCAAATATAATTAAAGATCAAACATTATGGCACCTAAAATTTTGGATTCCACATTTTTGTACTTTTTTAAGGCCATACATGATGATATAAGGGTCTAATTTGTAAACAACCCTGAATGGATACGTCTATTTATGGTTGAATTATAATTTTTGAGATAGTTATTTTAGTATAAAAAAGCATTCAAACTAAGTTATGGATCAAAATTTATGGCCTTAATAAGTTTATAATCTACATAATTTGTTTACATAACTTTTTAGATCCATATATGACAACATGAGGGTTTAAAAAGTTCAAAAAAAATCTTTAAATGCATAGAGTTATTTAATATTGAATTTTACTTTCTAAGATGGTCATTTTGGCATAATTGAGAGCTCAAATAGAGTTATAGATCAAAATTTATGGCCTCTATATGTTTGGACTCCACATCATTTATTTTCAAAACTTTTCAGAGGACATACGTGACTATATAAGGGTTTGAAATGTTTTGAAAACATTCTTAAATGGTTGGAGCTATTTATGCCTAAATTATACTTTCCAAGATAGTTATTTTGAAGTATAGAAGAGCTTAAAGGTAATGGCCTTCAAAAGTTTAGACTTTGTATCTTTTGGTTTATAAAATTTTTAAGGCCATAAGTGACCATTTGAGAGTCATTTTTTTTTAAAAAAAAAAAATCCTAAATGGATATGGTTATTTATGGTTGAATTTTAGTTTCTAAGATGATTGTTTTGGCACAAATGAGAACTCAAACATAGTTACAGATAAAAAGTTATGGATACTATAAGTTTGGAGTTTGCATAATTTATTTTTAGAATATTTTGTATTCCATAAATGACCATACAAGGATATGAAAATTTCTTAAAATAATTCTAAATGGAGAGAGATGTTTATGGCTAAATTATTCTTTCTAATACAAACTTACAAATCAAAATTTATGGCCTCCAAACATTTAGACTCTGCATCATTTATTTTCAAAACTTTTTATAGGCCATATGTGACCATATAAAGTTTTGAAAACATCCCTAAATGGATAAAGTTGTTTATGGCATTTTAATTTTCAATATGGTCATTTTGGTGCAAATGAAAGTTGAAACAGAGTTACAAATCAAAAGTTATGGCCTCTAAAAGTTTGGAATCTACATCATTTATTTTTGAAAAAAATAAAAGGCCATACATGACCATATAAGAGTCCAAAAAGTTTTGAAAACATACTAAAATGTATAGAGATATTTATAGTTAAATTGTACTTTTTTATAAGGTCAGTTTGCCATAAACAAAATCTCAAACAGAGTTACAAATCAAAAGTTATGGGATCTATAAGTTTATATTCCACATCATTTATTTTTATAAATTATTAAATGCCATATGAGACTAGCTAAGGGTTTTAAAACTTATAAAAACATCCCTAAATGGATAGAGATATATATAGTTGAATCATACTTTTTGAAAAAGTCCTTTTGGCACAAATGAAATCCCAAATGGAAGTAAGGATCAAAATTTATGCCTTTATGTACCATACACACATTCTAAAAAGTTTATAAAATATCCCTTAATGGATATATATATTTATTTTTGAATTATACTTTTCAAGATGATCATTTTGTCCTAAATGAGAGCTCAAATAGAGTTGTGGATCAAAATCTATGAGCTTCAAAATTTTGGACTCTACATCATATATTATTAGAATTTTCAAAGGCCATACATAACCGTATAAGGGTTTAACAAATCTTGAAAATAACTCTAAATGAATAGATCCTATTTATGGCTAAATTATGGTTTTTGAGATAGTCATTTTGGATCAAATGACATCTCAAATGGAGTTATAAATCAAAAGTTATGGTCTCTAAAAGATTGGATTCTGCATCATTTATTTTCAAAACTTTTCATATCCTATATGCAGCCATATAAAGGTCTGAAAAGTTTTGAAAACATCCCTAAATGGATTTTTTTGGTTGAATTGAAACTTTTTAGATAGTCATTTTGGCATAAATAAGAGATCAAATAGAAATATGAATGAAAAGTTATGGCCTCTAAAAGTTTAGACCCTGCATCATTTATTTTGAGAACTCTTTTGAGGGAATATGTGAAAATCTAAGAATCTAAAAAGTCTTATATACATCCATAAAAAAGGAGTTGTTTATGACTGAATTTCATTTTTGAGATGGTGATTTTAGTGTAAATGAGAGCTCAAATAGAGTTATGGATCAAAATTTGTGGCCTTCAAAATTTTAGAATCTACATCATTTGTTTTTAGAAAATTTTAAAGGCCATAATAACCATGTGAGGGTACAAAATGTTATGAAAATTTTATTAAATAGATATATTTAATTATGTCTAAATTTTACTTTTTGAGACAATCATTTTTTTGTAAACAAGAGCTCAAATGGAGTTACAGATCAAAGTTAGGGACTTGAGAAGTTTGGACTTTGCATCATTTATTTTTAAAACTTTTCAAAGGCCACATGTGACCATCTAAGGGTCCAATTTTTTTTTAAAACATCATTAAAAAATATATAGTTATGTATAGATGAATTTTGATTTCTAAGACTATGATTTTGGAGAAAATGAGAGCTCAAACAAAGTTACAAATTAAAATTTATGTCCATCAAAATTTTGGACTTCACATAATTTATTTTTTAGAACTTTTTAGAATCCATAAATGTTAATATAAAGGTCTAAAAAGTTTTAAACATCCCTAAATGCATAGATATATTTATAGTTGAATTGTAATTTTTAAGACTATCTTTTTGGCATAAAGAAGAGATCAAATAGAGTTATGGATCAAAAGTTATGGCTTCCAGAAGTTTAGACTCCACATTATTTTTTTTAGAACTTTTTAGAAATGATAGATAACCATATAAGGTTTCTAAAAGTTTTGAAAGTGTCCATAAATAGTGTTTTATTATTTTTGAGAAACTAGGTTTTTGTTCTTAAACAATAAAGGGTCTAGATAAAGGGGAAATTTGAAATTAAATATAGTAAATAACAGAGTTATATCAATTTGATTAAATTATTTACATAGGAGAGAGAAGTGACTTATCTAGAAAAATAGACTGAGATGACTATTTCAAAGCCTAAAATCTATTGTGCAAGATGGGGAAGATGTCAATAACTTAGATCTAGATTTAATTTTGTGAAAGGATAGGACCACCAAAACAAGACACCCTAGGGTTTGACATTGTTTTCTTTTTTACCTCTATAGTCCAAACTACTCATAGAGACCTAAGTTTTTTGGGTTTTGTCCACTGTCCCTATGTAAGCCAACCTATGAAATTTTTGATGTTGAATGTTAATGGAACTCGTTATAGATTTGTTTAAATCTTAAAACCCTAGGTATACACACATAAAATAATAAATACATCAAAAGTAAAAGGAAGAAAACTTGGGTTAAGGGAAGAATGATTAATGATCTAGAACCCCTATTGTCCTAATCACTTCTTATATTAACCCTCAGGCTAGGGTCTCATATCAAATATATTTCTCCCTTAGGGAACATGAATAATCAACATGCATGATAGATGCAAAGAATGAACTTTCACCTAGTCCCTTCCTTGATCAAACATACAAATCTAGATGTGATGTAGAATGTTAGACTATACTATTGACTAATTTTAATTATTTACTATGCCAAAGTATTAAGTTCTAGATATAAAATGCCTTGTGAAGTATTTTATATAGGAGAATTTTTTTTTCAAATTTGGGAACTGTATTCACATTTGGCTGACATTATAAAGATAAACAAAACTTAAGGGTGAAGTTAATAAGGGCTTAAAACTCATTAAATGAGGAAACCTAACTATTGGGACTCAAAATGTAATTAGACAAGAGTGTTATAATGGGATGCCCTACAATTTAGTGATATAGTCTAAATATAACACTCTTATCCTATAGACTTGAGACCTGGGGGATAAGATTGGCCTAGGAAATCTGACTTGGCTGAGGTGGAATAAATATTTGAAATTCTACGAATGATTGGTTATGAACAAAAAGGTGACTCAAACATAAAACAAGACCATGATAAGTAAAACAAAAGACATGGCTAATGTGAACAAGGGTCATATTCTTTAGTCAGAGTCTCTTATAAAAAATACTATGAAAAAACATGATGTGTGGTTTCTTGACCAATTTAGGGTGTATACAAATAGATAGAGTTATTTATGGGTGAATTTCACTTTTTGAGATAGATGTTTTGGCACAAACAAGAGCTCAAATTGAGTTAAGGATCAAATTTTATGGCCTCTATAAGTTTTGACATTGCATCATTTTTGTTAGGAATTAATTTCAAAGTCTTAACTTAACTTAGGGTTTTGGTAAGTTTATTTAATTTAATGTAAATGGGGCTTGCTTATGTTTATAAAGACACCCCAAAAATAAATTAACTTAGATTTACTAGGTTAGTTTTATCTTTTGATTTAAATAATTAGAAATACCTTTCAGGTGGAATTTTCACAAGAGTTGGTTAGTAGGTTAGTTGGTTTTTACCAATATGTGGTGAAAACTTATGAATATATGTTTTTCAATGTAAAAGGGTTAACAACATATTGGCACCCTCTCTATGTATTGCATTTTTTAAGATTAATAAAATGCTTGTGGACCTACACTTAGTGGGCATAAGATTCAACCTAATTATTTTATGTTATATCAATGGTATTAGATCATGGTTTTGAAGAGCTCAATGAATTTGGGTGAAAGTAAAGGTGAAAAATTTATTCATGAGGACACAAAGAAGCCTCACATGAAGTCATCTTTAGAAAAATATTAATGGTATAAGGTATGCCTTAGTGAATTTGGTCTAAGGTTAATATGTTTGAAAAAATATTAAAATATTTTACTATGACTTATGAGTAAATATCAGTGAATAAGCTTGTGTTGTATAACCATGCACCTAGAGAAGTTTTTATTTCACCTCAGATCCTTTATTTTCAGCACCTTAGATCTATTTGGCATTATAGAATGAGTTTGAACACTATAATTTGACCATATTTAATTTTAAAACCCTTTTTTCTACCCAAAATCCATTTATATGACTTTCTTAAATTTGGAAACTTCTATTTTTATATAATATGGATTCCATTTATTAAACATTGAATTTTCTCATATTTTCCTATGATTAAAATTACTAAAACATCAAATCTAGAATTCAAATGCCCTGAGATGTTAGCTAGGATGTCTTTTTGAATTTTTCAAGTCATATCTGCACTTGTATAGCGTCAGCACCCTATCATTCAAAAACTAGTTTTTCCTTCATCAAAATTCTCATGGAGAGTCTTAAATAATGGTAAATCTAGAATAATAGAGCTTGGTAAAGATTAGTATGACTTGGTAGTAGTAAAAGATCAAATTCAAAAAAAATTCAGAGAGTCATGGCATCCAACATGGTGTTGGAAGTCTCTGGAAAATATTTGTTTCTCTAAAGTTTCCAATATAATTTTTTCTCAAAATATAGGGTTTTTTGGGTCTTAGTCAAAGATAAGTAAAGTGCTAGATTTTTACTTGGAAGTCTTTCTAGATGAATTAATTTTACCATGTCAAAGTATTTTTTTTTTATTCACACAAAGTAAAAAATCTGATTTATATATATATATATATATATATATATATATATATATATATATATATATATATATATATATATATATATTTCTATCTTTATGGCTTTTGAATGGTCATAGTGAATTAGAAGGTTATTTTGTGTAGATCTTTGTAAGAAGGAGGTCAAGGGTTCAAAACTCCTTTTTAGAAGAATATTATTTTTGATATATGCACTTTGAAAGGGAATATTCTTTTTTTGAAATCTTTTTTATATGTTTTTAAAGTTTTAAAAAGCATATTATATATATATATATATATATATATATATATATATATATTGTAAAATCTTGAAATACTAGTTGGAAAAATGCAATAGAAATTTGTTTCGTTTGCTTTTGGTGAAACAAGGTTGCATTCTTGATGAAATAAGGGTGTATTTTAGTGAGATAAAGGTGTAATAATTTGATTTTTTGGTGAGGTTAAGTGAAAAACCCATAAAAAAATCTTTTTATTTTGTGTTCTATGTGGAGGTTAAGTGGAAAACCTCGTAGAAGCGTTGTCTTATGGAAAGTGCTATCAGTGAGTGTGTTTTTTATTTCATTTGTCGCATTTATTTTGCATTATGTCCCACTTAATTTAATTTTTCACACTTTTTTTCATTAAATATTTCAAAGATTTATAATTTGCTTTTAGATGGTGATAGATTAATGATTTATAATTATGTAGATTAGAAATGTTTAAAGGAAGCTTCATTAGTTTTTAATGAGTTATGGGATGTTGTAAAGAATAAAAATCCTACATTACCTATAGAAAAAGCCAAACTTGATCTTTTTAATCTATGATTATAAGGCCCTAGATTTAATCAAGTGTTTTTGTACTCAAGATACTTACATATATAATGAAAATTCTCCTCATAGTTACACTACATGGAAAACCTTATATAATTTATATGATAAGGAAGCTAAGCATAAGAAGATAGACATATGCATGAATTTGTTTACATTATCATTATAGGAAGATGGGGATATGGCAGATTACATGTCTAAGTTTAAGAATATTGCTATTGAGTAAACTAACACTATTTTTGGAAAACTAGATGATGATCTCATAGTTACTGTTGCATTAAAAGGACTACCTAGATACTATAACAACATTGTAGAAATTTTGCATGTCTCTAACAAGATCATAGACATCAATTTTGATAAATTGGATAATATTTTTATTCAACATGACCTCTCTCTACCTAATAAATCTAATAAAATCAAGGAATCCCATGTTTCAGAGTTTAATCCTAGTTCATCTTCTTCTGGTTAATAAAATAATAGAGGGAATAGTTATAGAGGGGGTCGATGTTATAAACAAGGTAGATATAAAAAATGAGGTAGAGGTTACTCAAATAAAAAATATATCTATTCTCATCCAAATGAGACAAATGATAGAGGACATAGTCACAACTCTTATAGAGGCAAAGGTTAAGGTAGATCAGACATTTAGTGTCATAAATATGGGAAATTTGGTAACATTACCTCTTAATGTAGGTTTCCTTTTGAAAAAATTTAGAGGCCACAAAATTTGACTAATTCTAACTCTACTCAATATGCTAACCATGACTATGATGAGTCTAGTAATGTTTCTCATGAATCTACATTCACTACTTTAGGGAACATTAATTATATGTAATATGAGGCTAGAGATGAGCTCACAGATGTATGGGTTTTAGATACAAGAGTAACCAAACACATGAGATTTAGGCAAGACTTATTTGGGACTTTCAAATAAGTTTATCTCACTCCATTATCCTTGGAAAATAAGTCTTTGCATACTCATAAGGTCTTGGGTCAATTCAGATTCTCCTTCCTAATAGATTTATCAAATACTTGGAGAATGTTTGGTATGTTCCCACATTGAAAAAACATCTTCTTTCTTTGGTAACTATTTGAAATAAAGGTTATCAAATTATGCTTGAAAATGGGCTCATTTATATCAATTAAGTTAAGGATGGATACAAAACCATGCATACAAGATATGAGGATGGAAAATTGGTTAGATTGAATTGTAAAGTGCTTCCTCCCATAGTGGAACTTATGGTAGTTATTGAAATAGGTATAGGTACTATGTCTACATAGTGATTGTGCCATCTCCTTTATGTACATTTGAATTTTCACTCTTTATTGGAATTGAAAAGATATGGTATGGTGAGTGGGTTACCCACTTTTCATGAAGATAGTATTTTTTGTGAATCATGTGTTTTAGGCAAACAAAATCAAGAAAAAATCTTAAGAATTCTTCATGGAGAACTAAAAAATGTTTGCAATTATTTCATAGTGATGTATGTGACATGAAGAAGTCATCCATTAGAGGGTGTAGGTATTTTATGTTGTTTATTGATGATTTTTCTTGGATTTTTTCATGAAAAACAAGTTAGAAGTTTTTGCTAAGTTTGTTGATTGGTTACACTTAGTTGAAAAAGAAATAGGTTCACACTTAGCCACTCTTCATTCAGATAATGGTGGTGAGTATACTTTGAATAAGTTTTTATATTATTATCAAGAACTTGGAATTCATCGACAATGCAATAATGCTTACACTCTATAGCAGAATGGAGTATCTAAATGAATAAATAGAAATCTAGAGGGCACACCATGAGCTATATTGCACTATAAACAACTCGATGATAATTTTTGGGTTGAAGCCATTGGTACTATTTTGTATTTGAGAAATAGGTCCCTCATAGCTACAATTTCGGTACAAACTCCATATGAGGCTTAGTATGGGTTTAAACCAAAAGTTAAACACTTGAAGGTTTTTGGATGCCTTTATTTTTCTTTATTTCCCACTAAACATATAACTAAGTTGGAACCAATATGAAGTTGAAAATGCATCTTTATTAGATATTCAAAAAATAAAAAGGGGTATCATTTGCCTACATAGGATATAGGTGAATTCACATTGAGTTGGTATGTTGTATTTGATGAATTTGGTACTATAAACAATATAGAGATTGATTCTCAATTTGATAGGTTAGAAAGGAAGATTGCAAAATGTGATAAGGGATTGAATAATGAGGAAAATTCTAAAAGATTGTGGTATGATACTAATATCCCTTCTATTTTCTCTCCTTTATCTAGTAATTTATAGGTTGATGACTTAAAAAATGTTGTAAATTCTCTAATTCTTCCTTCAAATGGTGCACATGATGAGAATTCTGGTGTTATTGATTTGAATAATTTGAATAAGTATCCAAAATGGGCTCAAAGTACTTTTTATAACTTGAAATTAGATGAAATTGGGTTAACAAGTCCCAAGAGTTATCGTAAATAGGTGAACTATGCAATAATTATTACTACTTCCACTAAGCCATCTACTTTTGAGGAGGATTCTAATAAACTAGTTTGAAAATAGGTAATGAAAAGTGAGTATGATGTAATACTTAACAATAATACTTGGGTTTTAGTTGATCCTCCTCCACGTGTTGAACCCATATGATGAAAATGGGTTTATAAGACTAAGTATAAGTTAGATGGTTCCATTGATAAACATAACGGAAAACTTGTTACAAAAGGATATGCACAAGAAGAAGGTATTAACTATGAGGAAACATTTACACCAACTACCAAATGGCACAATATTCATATGGTACTTGCCTTAGCAACACAAAATGGTTGGAAAGTACATCAACTAGATGTTAAAAGTAATTTTTTGAATGGTTATTTATAGGAAGAAGTATACATGAAACAACCTCAAGGTTTTGAGAAAGTGGGAGCAAAACAAAAAGTGTGTAAATTGATAAAAGATTTGTATGGGATCAATAGGAACCTAGGGCTTGGTATGAGAAAATGGATTCCTACTCGAAGAAAATTGGCTTTTAATGTAGTGAATCCTATGATACTCTCTATTTTTGAGTGTGGGGTAAGAAATTTGTGATTCTTGTTCTCTATGTTGATGTCTTATTTATCACAAGAAATGATGAAAACCATAACAAGTCTATTAAGAAGGAATTAAAATATGGGTTTGACATGATAGATATTGGACTTCTTCACTACTACCTTGGCATAAAAATAACTCAAAAAGAGCATAGTATTTTCATTACATAGACTAAGTATATTTTTGAGTTATTAAATAGGTTTGGCATGAGTAATTGCAAACATGCCCTCACTCCCATGGAAAGTAACTTGAAATTGTCTAAGAATGATGGCAATGCCTTTTTTGATGGCACCAAATATAGATAGTTAGTGGGTTTTTTTATATATTTGATGACTACTAGGCTCAATATATCATTTTTAGTTAGAATTTTATTTGGGTTTATGCATAAGCCTAGATAAATTCATTAACATGTAGTAAAAATAACACTTCATTAACTTTAGGGAATGAAAAAATATGGCCTTGAGTACTACCATAATAATAAATTCAAACTTGTTAAGTTTTGTAATGTTGATTTTGGTGAATGTGTGGATGATAGAGTGTAGTCATATAAAATGCAAAAATGGGTAACTTGAGCATGGATAGTGACACTCAATCCTTAGGTCCCTCTTGGTTCCTCTCATGACCCTCTTAAGATTACTTTCATTGATTCCTAGTCATCCATGGCCTTCCATACTTGACCCTAGCTAAGCCATGACCCTCTCTTTATGACTAATCCATCCCCCTAAGCCCTGCTAGTTTAGGATAATAACACCCAACTTGGACACTAGCACTAGACCCTAGGGTGTCCAAATTTTAGTGCTATTGTCCAAGTGCATTTTAGGCCTTAATGATCATTTCCTTCTAAATCCTTATCTTTAATCATGTTAGCCTAGCATGAATTCATTTAACCCATGACAATAGATCCATAAATAATACCATTCAAATATAATTTAGAAAGGGTTGGAAAATACCATTCAAGAAATCAAGAATACAAGCAAGACCACTCAATAAATCTTCCCTATATCTGCATACATCCAGCCTATATAGTTTCAATCCAATTCAAGTCCTTACACTAGTCCCTAGTCATCTCAAGCATACCCATTTTTAGCATTTCTTATATTTCATTCACTATTTCACTAAGCACTCTTGAAGGGAGAATTACATATGGCTTGATATTTCCTCAAAGTATTGGTATGTAGGCAACATGCCCACACACATGGTGTGAATAATGTACAATGCATCTTACACACACTAAACCCTTCTCCCCATTTACCAAATTTTATTTCAATTACATAGAAGATATAAGTACATGAAGAATCAACTCTATAAGGAGATTTGTTGATAGTGAAGACCTAAAAATTGATACATAGGCTCACACTGAGCAGGAAAACAAAAACCAAAAAGATTAAATCCATAGGACAATAGTGCCAAAGAAGGACTACAGTGTTGGATCCTAGGGTGTCTAGTTTTGACACTCCTATCCAATCATAAAATGAATTCCAAGATCCTATTTATGATAGTGTCCCAATCCTACACGCAAATTTCTAGACCCTATCTCAATCAAAATAGTCCAAAATGAGTTTATTTTAATTTTCTCTCTCTCACTAATATTTTAAGAAAAGGTATAATTACAATTTAATTGCACAAATTAGTAACTTTAATTAGGAATATTAATTACTATTTTATCTTACTCAGACCTTGTTTATTTAATAGGAATAAAACTTTATTATTCCCAAAAATAATAAATCATTTGGTGAACCTGACCTACTTTGAATTGCACATAAAAAACCTAGAAACCCTAGGGTAAATTCCTATCTAA
The DNA here is from genome assembly GCA_037957365.1 of Torreya grandis. NCBI lineage: Eukaryota > Viridiplantae > Streptophyta > Pinopsida > Cupressales > Taxaceae > Torreya > Torreya grandis. Next base: position 6,697,823 of record JARHVA010000191.1, on the reverse strand, counting down.
TTTTTCCCATTAATTTCCAAATTTCTTCTTGAATATTAAAATTATAAATTCTTCACAAATTTTAAAATTTTACAGTAAATTTTAAATTTAATTTATTTCAAACCTTAGTTGCATACATGTCCCAATAATTTTTTAGCATTAATACAATAATTTCTTAATTTTTTGCTTGCACATATAGATCAAAAATTTATATCAAATTTCAAAATTTTATAGTAAATTTTAAATTAAATTTATTTCAAACCGTAGTTGCATCAACTAGCTCCTAGTAATTTTCCAATTATTTTCTAAATTTTTAGTTGCATATTAAAATTAGAAAATCACTTCAAATTTTAAAAATTCATAGTAATTTTCAAAAATTTATTTTTCTCAAACCCCTAATTACATCTACTAGGTCCCATTAAATCAATAACTTTCCCATAAATTTTTGAGTTGTTTATTGAATAATTAACTCAAAAATTCAATTTCAATTTCAAAAATTCATAGTATTTTGCAAAAATGTTTTTTAAAAATACTTAGTTGCATGTACTAGCTCATATTATACTTCTTGAGGTATCACCTTACATCCATAATCAAATTGCAAAAAAGATTCTCACTTATGTAAAAAAAATTCTTACATTTCTTGCAAATAACAAGGAAACCATAATGGGCCTTATCATGTATATGAATGATGAAGTATATCATATGTTAGTACAAAGCTTCATCCTTTGTAGTTCATGTTTATGTTTCATTATATGGGATGATATTACAAACTTCATTACAAAAAATGTAAAAGACTTCAAAATTCTTTTTGCATATTCTCTTTTGCTCATATGGAATAATTGCCAACTCTATTTTATTAAATTCATTTGAAATGTTATGTTGCATGTCAAACATTTATATGCCTTTATGCAAAAATTTATGTTCTCTAAACTTTTATTTCTATTCCTCATGAGGAAAATTATTCATATTTATCATGCTAAATGTATTCAAAATGTTATGTTGCATATCAAAAATTTATATGCCTTTATGCAAAAATTCATGTTCTCTATCCTTTGCTTTCTATTCCTCATGTGGAAAATTGTTCAAATTTATCATGCTAAATACATTCAAAATGTTATGTTATATGTCAAAAGTTTCTATTCCTTTATGAAATAATCCATACCTTTTATCTTTTGCTTACTATGGACTGCTCTTTATAAAAATATTATTGCACAATTCAACACTGAAAATTAATGCATTTTATTTCACATTCATGCTTTTTGCCTAAATATGTATAATTCATTAGCTACTTTTAAGTATCTTCCTACCACTAATAGACATAAGCAAACACTAGCTATTGTATCTATCCCTCCTCCCTTTAAAATTGCTACATTTAGCTCTTATCCTGCATCTACTACCAACTCTATGCCTATAGTAGATCATGAGGTCCATGCTATCACCCAAGTTTATGAAGATAGACAAGTTTATTACACCCATGTCTATAGTTTTTTCACTTAGGCTAGCACCCCTTTAGATACAATTTCTATTCTCAAGCTCCTTGTATATAACCCTTTATAATACTAGAATTCTTATTTTAGTTGAACTAGCTTATGTTGCATCTATCCTCAACACAATACAATGGACTGAAGAGCATATTTCTTTTGAAAAAGAGGATTTACCCCTATAACACATCATTAAACAACATCTACCTTTGTATATTCAATTGATAATTGATGATGTGGGGGTAAAAAGAGTGTTAGTTGATAATGGTTTAGGACTTAATATTTATAACATATCTTTTCTTAAATTTCTTAATATATAACCTCAAGATCTAAACCATTCTGATATGAACATTAGAGGTTTCAACAACATTCCATGAAAAATAATGGGTCAAATAATACTCAATCTTAACTTAGGACCTAAGACACTACCAACTACTTGCCAAGTCATGCCAAATGACCTCAATTATAATGTATTACTTAGTCAGCCATGGATACTTGATATGCACACAATCCCTTCTACACTCCATGCTTGTCTAAAATTTAGTCACAAAGATTACATATAGATAATGAACCTTTCAAATATTTCTAAGTTGCTAAATCTCCAAAGAATTATATTCTACACTTTAATCTTGGTAGTATACCTATACAACCCACTACTCATAATGCACCCTTAAACCATACACCACTGTTTCTAACTATTTTTTTGCTTTTCCACATTCAAAATAAATAAGAAACTAGAGTATTGATCAAGGGTTAGATGATACCTGGATGAGGTTTGCACACCATTATCTAGACGTTGTAGGGACTCCTCTTTGGCTATGGAGGATGACACCTACAGATAAGAGGGACTTAAACAAGAAAACTGTTAGATAGATAGGTGGTGGACTGCCAAGCAATGCTTGATTCTAGAAGTGCAAAGACTTCCTGGAAGGATGACAGTCCACTGATTGATAAAGAACATAATGTTGCTAGAAAAGGAAATGATAAAAGATTAAATAAAAGAAATAGAAATAAATGCGTACCTATATGTGGCAATCTATCTTCCACAGTCACCAATGTTGGTGGTTCTACCAGCATCAATTGGTTAAGGTCTCCAACATCAGTTAGTCTGCCGATGTCGGTAGGGGCAATGGGCCTGGTGGCTAGCATCGGTTGGGGCAATAAGGCTTTGGATGAGTTTTAGGGCTGTTTGTGGTCAGCAAAGTGGTTTGGAGTGTCTATGGGATTTTTAGTGGCTGGTTTTGGGTCAACAGGATAGAGAGTGTGGCTAAAAAGGGACATAATGGATGACAGGGGAAAAAAGAGAGATAAGAGTGAGAGAAGGCTTTTCAGCCTCTTTGGGAAGAACAAACTGGGTTGTGTCAAGAATGCTTGGAAATGTGTAGTAATTTGATTGCTAAAGAATTTAAAAAGACAGTAAAATAAGACCAATGCAAATACTTAGCTATGGGTGGAGAGGCAGAGGTGCAGGAGGCTTGTTTCCATTGTGGCTGATGCTAGAGGTGTCATGCAACCTTCAATCTAGTGTAGAATACTGGAGTAGAACCTCTGAGCCTAGAGAGTGTTGTTGAAACACTAATGCCTGCAAGAAGTTGAAGAGCGAGGGAGCTTGAAGTCTGGAGCTAGAGAATTCACATTTGCGGAGGGGGAGGGACAATAATAGAAGTAGAAATGTAGTCTTAAAGGAACTGATGTCGGCAAAACCATCGACATTAGCTGAATAATGACCGATGTTGGTGGCTAAAGAATGGGAAAAGAGGCTATTTTTAGCCTTTTTGCCCATTCTTCCAATTTCCAGGGCTAACTGTCATTGGAAAATGGTCCAAGGTGGATTAAATGAGCACGAGAGGTTAGTGGGAGGGAAGAAATGGGGTTTAAGTAATTAAGATTTGGCATAGGGTGAGGGAGGCATAGGTAATGTGTCAAGGGGGTTATTAATTTAAAATAGTTAATTTATTTTAAATTAATAAGTGTGTGGGTTAGGAATGTTTAGGGGGTGGACCAAGGAGACTAAGGGGGAGGATGACCAAGGGATAGACATGATTTCAGTGTCTACATTTACCCCTTTTTGTCTTGTTGGTTGTTCTTGACAAACTACAAGACAAAAATAGGAGTTGGTTGCCCCAGGTATGGGATGAGGTGTTCCCCCCTCAGAGTGGGAGTCAAGGGAAGGGAACCTGAGATCAAGTGTCAATTTGACAAAGAGTGGATGGAAAAGGTGAAGGTTAGGGTGTGAACACTACAAAGGGTGGGATTGCGCATATGCCACACCACGTGATAGGTAGGTCAAATTGTCATGGTCAAAGGTCAAGGAGTGCTAAAATTGAAATATCTGGGCCCCAACATTTAGTCGTAGCTGATTGGGTTAAATGATCTAAGTTGTAGCTCTAATGGTCATCATGTTCCAAGTATCCTGGGCTTAAGAAGTGCTTTTAGAAAACACAAAAAAGGCCACAAGTAATGGGGATCAACTGGAGCGTGATCCAATACTTGTGGGGGTCATGAAAAATCTGCTAACTAGTCATGAGCTAGCATAAATGCAATCAAAACAACCAAGGCATAGTTGTCTTGGAAGTGGTCATGGTCTGAGGAGATAGTCACGATCTCCAAGGTCATTGGTCGAGGACAGACAAAGGAATGGCCGAGCTAACATCAGAAGACCCCATGTCAACTAAGTGTTGCCTACATAATCCCTATTGTTAGGGCCTCAGGCCAATGTAGTTCTCCCAAAAAGGGAGGAAGAGGGTCAAAGTGGTTGATGTGGTTGGTGTGGTCATGAGAACGAGTTAGCACATCCCATATGTCTGATGGTACATGCTTAAAATGATGAGGGGTAATGTGATGTTACAGCCTTTTCCATATGGTGCAATGGTGTATTTTGTAACATTGGTTGGGGTTTTTCATCCCTAACAATTGTCCATTTTAGGTGATGGATGTATGCTAAAAATGAAATGAGTCTGTTTATGCTTCAGCAAGTAATGGCTTATGTTTAACATAAATTGTTTGGTCGATAGTTTCCATGTGTATTGGTGTCCACAGAAACTAGTGTGAATAGGCTATGAGAATGTTAGTGGTCTAAAAAAGGGTTTGGTTGGTTTGGTTGGCAAATGATTTGGTTGAACGCGACCAAAGTGAAGGAAGTGAAAGGCATTGTGCCCTTTCATTGACAAGAACCATAATGATAGGATAGGTAGGGGGTTTTTAGAAACAAAATCCCCATTCATGCATTACGTTGTTGACCATTGGTTGTGTTAGAGAAGTAAGTGAATCACTTTGACATTAAAATGAGCTCAAAGTCCCTTGAGTAGGTGATGTGATGTGGTAGGATAGGATAACCCTTTTTAGTAGGAATAACTTTGCCCCTTTTTATAGGAGACCCTGAGATGACTACAAGCTAAGTCCATGACCCCCCTTTTTTTTTGGTAGACTGATCAATGCAGGAAGTCTACATAGGGATGTCATTGTGCTTTGTGGTCATTTGTGAAGCTGATCGATGCGAGAAGCTTCTAAGAGAGTGTTATTTGTAGCAAGATTTTAGGCATAGCCATCCTTCGAGGGAGTGGTCTATATTTTTGCTTTGTATATATTTGAGGGCTTTGAATAGCTGTCCTTCAAGGGAGCAGTCTATTAGCTACAATAATGGTAGTACAGTTGTCCTTCGAGGGAGCAGTCTGCATTTAGAGTTTATGACCTTTTGATATTTTGACATCAATTTATTTTTGACAGAATTGTGAGTCATGGACAAGACTATAGAAGTTTAAGGGCTCCCTTTTATTAGGACAAAGCATGCATACTTTATAAAAGGGTTGCATAGGGTTTGTTTTAGGGGAATAGGGTTGAAAGAAATGAGGATTAAGGGGATAGGGATTGTTCAAGGGATGAGCTCAAGTTAAATGTCAAGTGAACGAGTACTTGACTAATAGTAGAATGGTCATAGATGTAAGGCATTTAGAGGCTCAGGTTCTGGTTGGCCTTCGAGAGAAGATAGATGATAAGTCCTTGATCCATACCTGTGCATGATGATGTAAGGTCCGAGCCAATTAGGAGCAAATTTGCCTCATTTGCTTCTTTTTATATTGGTCATGTTTGATTGAAGTTTGGATGTGAAGATGATTAAGGAGTTGGTCGATGTTTGGTTGGTTAATGTTTGGTCAATGCTTGGTCAATATCTGGTCAATGTTTGGTCGATGTTTGATAGTCAGTATAAAGTCAAACTCCTCCCAGTCATTTTGTGGTAGGGAAAATGTCTAACACCCAGTGTAGATGATTAATGGGTTGGATGAATGAGGTGGAGAGAAGATGAGAAGGAGAGACCTAGGTACCCCACTTGGTTGATAGGTTAGAAGTTCCAAGCGAATGGCATTTAGGTATTGAAAAAGCTAGGAGGGATGGAAACCACCGACTCCATAGGTGAAGATGGGAGAATAGGTGAGCTTGGCAGAGATTGGTCTATGATGGGTTTGGGGAAAAAGTTTTTAGAAGCCTCGGTAGGTTCTTGGAAACCCAAACCATATCATTTCTTGGCATTTTCATCATTTAGTGGTTTGATGGGCTGATGGGAGCCTTGTTCATAGCGCCCAAAGCCAAAACCCTTCCATGCACACCTATAGAGATAGGTATGAGCAAAGGCAGGGTCGTCAAGAAAAGAGAAGTTGAATGTGAATGGTTGAGGTGAGTAGAGAGGATTCCCATAAGTAGGAGCTCAATCTAGCCCCCCATAGATGAGATTTGTTCGAAGGTTAGGAGGACCATAAGGGATGACCATTCTAATTTGATGGTCATAGCTTGGACTATGATGAATTTTCCTATACTATTATGGAGTCTAGAACATGTCTAAGGTAAGTAAACGATACTCCCCAATTGAAAGTCTTTGGAAGATATCTTTCATGGGGTCCTTGGTTGTCGCTTGAGAAGGTGATGTGAGGTCGACCACCATTTGCATACTGGTTAAAGCTTTTGCAGATGGAGGTGGTGTTTGGGTTGGTGTCTTGAGAGGAATGAGAACATCGTTTGGTTGATAGGTCATGTTACAAGTCTTGAAAGGGGATGGGTTAGTGGGAATGACATGGACTTGCACGTCGTGTTCAAATTTGACACAACGGTGCAGTGTAGAAGGAACACAAGCCATGGCATGGATCCAAGGTTGTCCTAGTAGCATGTTATATTGTAACTCTCCCTCGATGATGTAGAAGAGCTCTAGGACTATGCACAGGTTGACATGAATATGGAGGATGATGGTGCCAATGGTGGTAGCAGTGGTGTCATTAAAGATCAAAGGATTGCATCAATTTTTGATACACAATTCTTAAGGAGGGCTAATTGATCAAAGGCATGGGTAGAAATGATATTAATGCTGGTGCCTCCATCAATCATGGCTCACTTAATATGGGTATGATCAACATAGGCTATGATGAAAAGAGCAACATCCTGATCTTTCGAATTAGAGGTAGGAATTTTAGAATCACTAAAAGTGATAAAGGTGACAGGGGATAATGAGTGGACCAGGGCAGCTAGTGGTTGGGGGTCTTTAAGTTGGACCTCTGCTGCCTATAAGGCTCTGATTAGAGCTTGATGATGTTGGGGTGAGCTTTGGATGAGGTCATACAAGGTCATCTTGATGAGTGTTTGGTGAAGCTATTTTAACATAGAGTCATGGATTGCCCTTGAAGAAGAGGGTTGGGATGTACCCAGAATGGAAATCTTGGGCTTTGGTGGTTGAGGTGGCTTGATGAAAGGGTAGGTCTAAGGAATAACAACTTTTTCTTTTGCCTTATCCTTTTGTGACCTAGTGGTTACGTGGATGGCATTAATTTTGAAGAGAGGGGGTGAAAGAGGTGAAGGGACCATAGTCTGTTGATGAGATGCTGATGAGGGTGAAGAGGTTTGAGAGGTACGGGAAGGTGTCAGAGGTCTATCAACAGTATCCTCAAGAAGGGTATCTTTTCCTATGTATTGGTGAATGACAGCCTTGAGGGCACAATAATTCTTGGTATCATGTCTCGGTGTGCGATGATATAGGCAAATTTTGGTATCATCAAACTAGGAAGGTTTTGACCTGAGAGGTTGGAATGGCTTGATAGGCAGAAGGGTTATGCCAGAGGTTTGCAAAAGTTAGCACAATATCAAAGCGTATGAACCTATTAAGGGGTTTGTGCTTGTTGATGCATGAGGTGTTGATGACTTCTACTTTGGGGGTGTTAAAGGAGACTTTCATACCACCTTTTCAGTTGGTGGTGTCGTCAGGTGCATAGACGACACTTTCTTTGTGAGAGGTGCCAAATTTTTTAGAGGTGGTAGGCTTGTGGTAGGTAAAGGAAGTAGTTGAGGTAGCTTGTTTTGGTTAGGGGGTGGAGTAGGGAGCACTCCTATTAGAGTAGAGGGATGAGGGCCCAAAATGGAGGGCAAAGGTGATGGCGGTAGTGGAGGAGGAGTTTGCCACCATGGTTTAGCAGTTATCTTTGGTTTGCTTTTAGGACCACTATTGGGCGAGGTAAGGTTCAAGTCTACCTTCACTTACGGGTGAGTGAGGTTAGTGATGGGGCAAACTCTGAGGGATTTGATCAGTTTTGATATGGTGGATGAGTGTTTAGGTTCTAATGTGGATGGTTGAGGTTTTGAAGGTTTAGAAGTAGAAGTCTGGTCTGTGTTGGAGACTTTAGGGGATTTTGTCACAAGAGGGTCAGCGGCATGAGATGAGACAGGTTGGGTAGGATGAGGAGCTTTGAGTCACTCCCATAATGCCTAATGCTCCAATTTCCTCAATTGGAGAAGTCCTAGTTTCTCCACCAATCAAGAGAATGGTTAGGAAGATGTTGGATGAGGCTTTGGTCCTTTAGAAGATGTGGATGGTTGCAGGGCCAAAAATGTGTTAGGTATGGCGATCTCAGACCCAAGGTGTGAGGGAGTCATTATTAGATCATCTTTGGTTGAAGAAGGTGGAGAGACAGGTTCTTCTCTTGGTGGAGAAGGAACTAGAGAATGTGGCTCCTCAAGAGGATAGAGGGCAGGGATGATTGTGCCTTCTACTTGTGGTTGAGGAGTAGGAAGGGTAGGGTCCTCCATTTGTAGCAAGAAGGAGGAAGGTGAGGCTAGCGGTACTGGTATAGTCAAGGCATCCTCCAATATAAGGGAAGTCGATGGACAACTAATAGGGGAAGAGGGTTCATCCATGTGAGATGGACTGATGGGTTGACTAACCTCTTGAGACTGTGAGAGAGGTTGATCAGGCATGAGAGGCAAGACTGTGTTGACTATGTGTATATTATGCTCTTGAGAGTCATCAGTCATGGTCTGCACGTTGTTTTGGCTAGGAGGATGGTTGGGAAAAGGTTGTTTGAAGATGTCTATGTTTTGATTGGGTGGCACATTTGGGTTATCCAAAACAAGATCACCTTTATCTAGCATGTCTTGAATGATGTTCTTGAGAGTCTTACAGTTGGCTATGTCATGGCCTTTGACATGATGATAATTACAGAATTTATTCTCCTTATACCATGCAAGGATAGCGCACAAGGGATCAAATTAAGGGGGAAGTCAAATTTGGGGGAGATTGAGGACTCCCTATTTGATAAGTTTATCCAACACATATGCATATGATTCTCCTAGTGGAGTATACTGATGCTGCACATATCTTTGTTGGAATTGTCACGTGATACTTTGGGATGTGGAAGGTTTGGGCTAGTTGGTTGTTGTTGAAGATGATGGTCTAATGACTAAAACATTTGCTGATGCCTTAGATTTGGAATTAGAAGAAGAAGGTTTAGAGGAAGAGTCATTGGACTTGGTGTTGGGGTTTTTACTCCACAACTTGACTTTGTTTTCCTCAACGGCAAGTAGTTTAAGCTTCCTAGCCATCGTGAAAGCTTCATCAAAGGTGCGGAATGTTTAGACCCGCAAGGTAGAGGAAATATGTTTGGCACACGCCTAGAAAAAGAGTTTGATGAGCTCAAGTTGAGGCAAAGAAAAGGAGAGCTGGCTGATTAAGCCTTTCCAACGGACAACAAAATCAGCTATGGATTCATCGTCAAACTGTCTGATAGAGTATAGGTCTGTGATGGAGACCCTTTTGGTGATATTGATTGAGAAGTGGTCAAGGAAAAGTTGGGCTAGTTGGGTGAATGTGAAAAGAGAGTGTCTGGTGAGAGAACTATACCAATCGAGGGTAGCACCAAAAAGTGACATGGGGAATGTGCATAGCAGTAATGCATCATCATGTGCTATAAGATAACAAACATGTTTGAATGCTCGTAGATGCTGTTGTGGGTCTTCCTTACTCTAGAAGTGAGTAAACTTAGGAAGTTCCCACTGACTGGGATACGGCCAAATTGGGACAGAGGGATGGATGGGTTTGTTACAAATTTGGTCATATGTAAGGACGTTTCTTGAGCCTGAAACTGAGGTCTCAAGATTAGACATTTTGTCTATCAGCATTTTGATTAGATCAGCTAAAAAATTTGTGGGTGGGGTGCCCCCTAGGTTGTAAGGTGCTTGGAAGGTACTAGAAGGGGCGTATGATGTAGTTAGTTGTGCTTGTATAGGTGCAACATATTGATAACTAGTCATTAGGATAGATGTGGAAACCAAGGGTGGTTGTGTAGTAAAGGTGGAAGGCATGACTAGGATTGATGTGGCCATAGGTGGTTGGGTTGTGGCAACACTAGCCAAAGGATGAGTAGCCACCCTGGTGTTGATGGGGGTGAGGGTAGGCGAGATGGAGACAACTAGATTTTGGAAAGGGGTAGAACTTTGTTGAATAGTCTATTGTTGATGGTGGATAAAACCACAATGGAAGTGGTCCCAGAGATAGAAGGAGAAGCCACACTTAGAAGATTAGTCATGTTCTAGTCATTAGTCGAGGTGACAACGTGGGTGTTTATGGGCTAGATTATAGACGCTGTCGATATGATGGCTGTCTCAACTAAAGAGGTTGGCATCCCATAAATTGGATTGCCTAAAGAGTCTCGTGTTTGACTTCATGTGAGATAATGTTGAAGGGCCTTGACATTGAGGTCAAGGAACCTTTCGAAGTCTTGGTCCCCCTCAAGGACGATGGGAGGCTGAGTTAGGGTCGGTTGGGTAGGAGTTTGTTCGGTCTCTGAATGATACTCCATTAGAGGACTGGTTATGGAAGGCAAAGGTGGGAGCAGTTGTTGCCTCATGTGGTCAACAAGATTCTTGGTTTGACTATGTGTCAAAACCATTCAAGGCAAAAAGGGTAGGTTCCAAAAACTGTGTTTTTTAGTCTCAAAAAACTAGAATGGGTGTTAGACAGCAAGAAAGTTAGGTTTAAGTTTGCTATTTGGGAAAAAAAGTTTTGGACAGTGATCGATGTCAATAGAAAGACCGATGCTAGTGAAATAGGTTGTCGATGTCAGTCAGATAACTGATGTCAGTGAAGGTAGTTGCTGACATCAATAAAAAAATCGATGTCAGTGACTGTGTTATTCCAAATACTCAAAAAATTTAAAAGTTTTTGGAAAAAGAAGAAAACATCCTTACTAGTTCAAAAAACCAGATAGAAATAGAAAAATAGATGAAGATAGGTAGATCCTAAGCGTTAAATCCTAAGAATCAATTTTTAGAGTCTTTTTGGCTTATGCCTTAGAAGAGTGTTTAGGAAGTTGGCTTTTAGAATGGGTCCTAGAAGAAGTAGTCTAAGGTTGGTTTTGGGTAGTTTTGGTGCTCAATGTCTGTGTTAGGTTCCGTACATGGCCTGGTGCTAGGAGCTTATTCCCCTCACTTCACAAACCCAAAGCTGAGTTGGGCCGCTTAGCCAGTATATACTTCCCCTAGAGTTTATACTATACCAGAGAACAGAGTGGGCTCTCTCCTTGGTAGTGAAGTCCAAGTAGGATTACCGAGAAGGGTAAGGTATCCACTAGGTGATGAAATCCTAGTCAGACCTTGTCTCAAGTATGTTTTGATGTTTGATTTGTGAAAGTGGTCAGGTCATGTAACATAAGTGTGCTATGATTTATTCATGATGCAGTTTTAATTACTAGATGTGTGGACTAAATATGCATTCAGGCAGAAATGAGATGCAATAGATTTTAAGCCCAAATTGAAATGTGTGTTCGAATGCAAACAAATAGAGAAGAGGTCGAAGAGTATGATCTCACTACTCTAAGATGCAAGAAAGAAAGAAAAAGAAGGATTCTTTTTAACTTTGCTGATGGTGTCTTTTGGAAGAGATAGAATAAAAAGATGCAAGAAGAGACCTAATGCACCTATATAAAAACTAGAGTATTGGTCAAGGGTTAGATGATACCCGAATGAGGTCTGTGCACCGTTATCCAGACATTGTAGGGACTCCTCTTTGGCTATGGAGGATGACACCTATAGATAAGAGGGACTTAAAAAAGAAAACTATTAGATAGATAGGTGGTGGACTGCCAAGCAATGCTTGATCCCAGAAGTGCAAAGACTTCCTGGAAGGATGACAGTTCACTGATTGATAAAGAATAGAATGTTGCTAGAAAAGGAAATGATAAAAGACTAAATAAAAGAAATAGAAATAAATGTGTACCTGTATGTGGTAATCTATCTTCCATAGTCACTGGCATCAGTGATTCTGTCGGCATCGATTGGTTAAGGTCTCCAGCGTCAGTTAGTCTGCCGACATTGGTAGGGGCAATGGGCCTGGTGGCCAGAGTCGATCAGGGCAATAAGGCTTTGGATGAGTTTTTGGGCTATTTGTGGTCAACAAAGTGGTTTGGGGTGTTTATGGGAGTTTTAGTGGCTAGTTATGGGTCAATAGGACAGAGAGTGTGGCTAAAAAGGGACCGAATGGATGACAAGGGCAAAAAGAGAGATAAGGGTGAGAGAAGGCTTTTCAGCCTCTCCGGGAAGAACAGACTGGGTTGTGTCAAGAATGCTTGGAAATGTGCAATAATCTAATTGCTAAAGAATTTAAAAAGATAGTAAAATAATACCAATACAAATACCTAGCTGTGTGTGGAGAGGTAGAGGTGCAGGAGGCATGTTTCTGTTGTGGCTGATGTTGGAGGTTTCATGCAACCTTCAATCTAGTGCAGAATGATTGGAGCAAAACCTCTGAGCCTAGAGAGTGCTGTTGAAATGCTAATGCTTGCAAGAAGTTGAAGAGCGAGGGAGCTTGAACTCTGGAGCTAGAGAATTCATGTTTGCAGAGGGGGAGGGCCGACAACAGAAGTAGAAATGTACTCTTAAAGGAACCGACGCTGGCAAAACCACCAACATCAGCTGAATAATGACCGATGTTGGTGGCTGAAGAATGGGAAAAGAGGCTATTTTTAGCCTTTTTGTCCATTCTTCCAACTACCAAGGCTAATTGTCATTGGAAAATGGTCTAAGGTGGATTAAATGAGTGCAAGAGGTTAATGGGAGGGATGAAATGGGGTTTAAGTAATTAAGATTTTGCATGGGGTGAGGGAGGTAAAGGTGATGTGTGAAGGGGGTTATTACTTTAAAATAGTTAATTTATTTTAAATTAATAAGTGTGTGGGTTAGGAAAGTTTAGTGGGTGGACTAAGGAGACCAAGGGGGAGGATGACCAAGGGATAGACACGATTTTGGTGTCTATAACCACATCAGACAATTCCAAAATTTATTATAGTACCAAAAATAAATCACCAATTTACTTCACCTTTTGCACTTAAATATCTTAATAAGATGTGCTACTAGGGCAAAGGATTTGGAAAGCATGAATAAGGAATAGTCAATCCTATCAAGGCATCCACACAACATAGAATACAAGGGCTTGGATATCATTTTAGCAGTAATCATGATAAATCTTTTCCCACACTTTCAAAACACATTAAATTTTATCCATCCATTGTACGTACCAACAATACAATTAATCATACCTCTAAATTATCATTGGTCTATCCTAATCTTATCAACATTACAGTTTCACCCAATATGTTTACACTAGATGAATTCTCTAATGATGAATCCCTCCTACAATTCCTTGGAGCTTATGAGGACCTCCCATCCTGCTATCATAAAAATGGATTTCCAAATCACATAAATTCCCATATGTACTTTAGAGAAAATATAGATTCTTCCCTAGATATACTAGTTAACTCAGATGATACTATTCTTAAAACTCCATATACACTTGATCATTCCACATTTATTAATGAAGAAATAGTAAATTTCAATGTTGGAACTAATAAGTATCCTCGCATCGTCTTATTATCCACTTCCCCAAAAAAGAAAGGGGATGTAAATATTCATCAAAATTTAACAAATTTTCAAGAACTCTTTTCTTGGTGCTATTCAAATATGCTAGGAATTGATACATCCATAGTAGTCCATCAAATTTATTTATACCCTGATGCTAAACTAGTTAATCAAAAAATTCACAAAATGCATCCTAAGGTGGATCTCCTAGTCAAATATGAAATCCAACACATCTTAGTTGATGGTTTCATTCAACTAGTAACACATCCTAATTGGATTTCCAATATAGTTCCCCTAGTAAAACCCAATGGACATATTATATGTTTTTCTAATTCTCAAGATTTAAATAAAATATGCCCCAAAGATGATTTCCCTTTACCAAATATCAACATGATCATAGTTTCAACAACTAAATATGAATTGTTACCATTTATGGAAGGTTTTTTTATTACAACCAAATCAAAATTGTTGAAGAATATTAAGAAAAAACATCCTTTACAACACCTTGGGGTATGTTTTGTTACATTTTCATGCCTTTTAGATTAAATAACACTGGTGCCACATATCAATGTATTATGATGCCTATTTTTCATGAATTTATTCACCATACTATTTAAAATCATTTACACCAAATCAAATAATTGGACCATACACAAATTTAAATAGTAAAACATCTCAGAATCTACTAGTAATGTATACAATGCTCTTACAATAAATGAGTTCACACTAGAGAATTTGAAGTAAATGATTTCATTCTCAAATAAAATATTCATAATGTCAATGCCAAAGAAGAAATCAAAGGAAAATTCAGACTAAATTGGTTAGGTCTATACATCATTACCAAAAATCTTATCCCTAAATTGTATCATCTAACCTCACTTAAAGGAAACAAACTTAAAAAACCAATGAATATTATGCATTTACGTAGATTCTATGTATATTATGTTATTTTACACATTTTTTGTATGTAATCTCTTTTCAACATTTCTTTTACATAATATCTTCTTATTGATTTTATATAGTTCAAATATTTCAAAAATCTAAAAACATTCAAATATAACAAAACACCAAAAAACATTTCAATTATATGCATCATCCATGTTTTACATTGCTAATATCATGCTAAGACATACATTTACTATTTAATGCTATTGTATGTTGATATATCTAAATTACCATGCTTCACTTGATCTTCTTTGAGTGTGTGTAGTGACATCTAGCTACTTGATTACTTCACTCTACCCATTGAGGGGTCATCCTACTTCTAAATTCAAGAAACACTTCAATATACATACCCAATGGAGGCATCTTCTACATGACTACACCTTCCAGGTTATGTCATTCCTACACTACACACTCTAAGTTATCATGTTGATGTACATTACATACTAGATTACATAGATTACTATATCAGCATTTCACTAGTATCTAGCACTTATGTATCTCTTAGAATATACCTAGTCTTGTACTAAACATGTCTTGCATAATTTCACTCTTGTTTAGATTAGTTAGATGTGATTCTATCTTTATATTCATTACATGATTTCTATTCTTTCTTAGTGTAGCTTGTTGGATTGTATTTATAATTACTACTTTTCTCCTATATGTGCCTTAGGACATTTTCCAATGTTCTTTGCTTCTATTCATGTGTGTTCCTTAGGACATTTACTAATGTCCTTTGCTTGTACTCTTTTATGATCTTGTGGCCCTTTTGCCAACATTATTTGTTTCACTTGTTTGTGTATGTGGCATTTGAACATGCCTTGTATGATTACTTTCTTGTTTGAGTGACATGTTCCCATGTCCCTTATTTTCATGGACCCTTGGCCACCCTTGTATGTTTTTTTCTTCTTACTTTGTGTGCTTGTTGTTTGATTTATTATCGATTATTATAATGCCAACTAATAAACTAAAAACTAACATTTCTACTTTTAATTCAATTCCAGTACATTGCACATGCTATTTCTTTGTTATATCTATCTAGGTATACCCCTATTAATCTAACAATCTCTCAATTCAAACCATGTTATATCTTGATATATCTTATTTATTATATTTACTATATCATGTATATTTCTATCTTGACACACTTTTAGGGCTTATTTTTCTGAGGGAAGTCATTACATGATATCTATTCTTACCCTTAGAAGAGATGGAAACAAATAGGGGTTTTACTATAGAGATTAGAGCTTCTAATCAGTTAAAAAATCTATTTTTAGAACAAATAGAACAATAACCAATCATCAAACCAATTAGAACAAACTAGGTAGATAATTGAGATTCTAAAATAGTGATCAATTTTAGATCAAGACAATAACATCGAGGTTGGACTACAGTGTCAAACACTAGGGTGTCTAATTTTTGCACTTCTATCCAAATAGTAGAAAAACCAAGTTTTTTAGAAGTAAGTAGACAGGTAGGTTTAGCTATAATTTTTCACAATCAAACTAATTTAGATCATTAGTTTGTAGTATAATTTTCGTAGATATTCTATACATAGGGGATATCATGCACATCATGATTGGTTCTTACTTCTAGTTTTAGATATGATAGTTGGTATAAATTTTTAATCAAAATCCATGTTTCAAACACTAGTGATTGGGGGTAGATTTCACAACACTTTTGCTTCTTTTCTTTCATTTTTTAGCATTACCCAAGCATTCTTAGTATTTACATGCCTTATTTTATCTACAAGTGGTTATCATCATTTCTGAGTGGCTTTTATACAATCCTAACCTTCACATTCTTGAGTACCCATGTTCTTGAGTGGCTTCCACATAATCCAAATTTTTAGTTTTGGAGTGGCTTTCATACAAGCCTAATCTCCATCTTTTTTGAGATAGCCAATATTGGCCTAGTTCTAGCACACATTCAGCTATCCACACCACATTTTCATATTTATAGATCATTCATGGTCATCATAAGACCTCTCATATAGCATACACATTCATACATATTGGTATCAATTCTTATCTTCACTTTATGGGGAAATAATGGAGCCAACGGGTCATCCTTTGTATTCTTGAGCCACCTATTTAGAGAGATTGGACACATAGTCTAGACATCAATTAACACATGCTTGATCATATAGCTTCACTTAGTGGCTAAAGATGGAGCTAAACGGCTAGCCTTTACATTCTTGAGCCACTTTTTGATGAATTGAGCACTCAACTTCATTTACAATATAAATTTTGGTATAACATCATCTAACACATATAACATTACTCAACATCATAACAAGTTTTGTATTGGTTCACATACCCAATGAGGTGTATTCATTCCTTTCTCTTCCTTTTTCTCTTACTCAAATTTGTACATTCTTGTTTTATATCACATATAATAAGAGCTGATCTACTCTTTATTATCTTTTTGTAGATTCACACTTGCACAACATGCTCTCTATGCACTATCCAACACTACTCAACATCACAAGCTTCATGGGATTAACATTTGTAGGTAAGTTTAGGTATGTTTTCTATTTTCCTTTATCTTAGTATTTCACTTTGATACATCACTAAAATAAAGTGGGGGAAATGTAATCATATAAAATGAAAAAATTGGTAACTTGAGCATGACTAATGACACCCAATCCTTAGTTCCCTCTTATGTGATCTCATGACCCTCTTTAGATTACTTTCACTGATTCTCAATCATCCATGGCCTTCTAAATTTAACCCCAACTAAGCTAGACACCCTAGGGTCCAATGCTAGTGTCCAAGTTAGGTGTTATTATCCTAACTTGGACACTAGCATTGGACCGTAGGGTGTCCAGCTTTTGGTGGTATTGTCCAAGTGCATCTTAGGCCCCAACGGTTATTTCCTTTTGGATCTTTATCATCAATCATGTCAGCCTAACATGAATTCATTTAACCCATGACAAATGGATCCATACATAATCCCATTCAAATATCATTAAAAAAGGGTTGGAAAATATCATTCAAGTAAGCAAGAATACAAGAAAAAACACTCAAGAAATCTTCCCTATTCTCTGCATACAACCAACCTATACAATTTCAATCCAATTTAAGTCCCTACACTAGTCCCTAGTCATCTCAAGCATACCTATTTTTATAATTTCTTAAATTTCATTCACTATTGCACTGATCACTCTTAAAGGTAGAACTACATATTGCTTGATCCCTCCTCGAAGTATTGGTATGTAGGTAGCATTCCCACACACAAGGTGTGAAGCACATCCAATGCATCTTTACACACACTAACTCCTTTTTCCCATATTCCAAAGTTTATTTTAATTACATAAAAGATATAAATACATGAAGAATCAGATCTATAAGGAGTTATATTGATAGTGAGGACCTAAAAATTGGTACACAAGTTCATACTAAGTAGGCGAACAAAACCCAAAAAGCCTAAATCCCTCGGATAATAACACTAAAGAAGGACTACAGCATTGGAGCCTAGGTTGTCTAGGTTATTTTCTCTTATCCAATTAGAAAATGAAGTCTAAGATCCTATTTGTGATAGTGTCCTAGTCTTACACATAAATTTCTAGACCCTATCTCAGTCAGAATAGTCTAGAATAAGCTAAGTTTAATTTTCTCTCTCTCACTAATATTTTTAGGAAAGTTCTAATTACAATTTAATTTCACAAATTAGTATATTTAATTATGAATATTATTTACTAATGTATCCTACTTAGACCCTATCTATTTAATAGGAATAAAAATCCATTATTCCCAAAAATAACAAATCACATTATGCATATGGGTTTAACTACCATAGTTTGGTGTTTTAAGAAGCAAGATATAATGGAAAATTCATCAAGAGAATCAGAGTACATTATAACATGGGATTCTTCTAAATAAATTGCTTATTATAATTCATTCTTGAATATCTTCATATTTCTTAGATTGATCCCACACAATTATACATTGATAATTAGAGTGCAATCAAGATGTCTAAGAATCTAGTATTTCATGCCAAAATAAAACATATGGATGTCAAATATCATTATCTATGAATGATGGTGGCAAAGAAAACACTTGATACAATATATTTCCCAATTTCTAATTAGACAACTGAAATTTTCACAAAACCCGTTAACATAATCAAATTTTAAAAATTTTAAAAAATGCTTGGCATGTGTCCAAAGAACTAACTTTGGATCATAGGGGTTTTGTTAGGACTTGTTCCAAAATCTTAACTTAACTTAGTATTTTTTTAAGTTTTTAATTAATAAATGTAAACATGGAATGCTTTATTTTATAAAGACACCCCCATAAATAAATTAACTTAGATTTGCTACGTTGGTTTTATGTTTTGAGTTAAATAATTAGAACTACCTTTTGGGTGAAATGCTTGTGAGAGTTGGTTAGCAGGTTAGTTGGTTTTTATTGATATGTGGTGAAAACCTATAAATATATGTTTTTCAGTATAAAAGGGTTAATGACATGTTGGTACCCTTTCTATGTATTTTATTTTTTGAGATTAATAAAATGCTTTTGGACCCACACTTAGTGGGCACAAAATTCAACCTAATTGGTTTATGTGATATCAATTTTTTTTTTAACAATTTGGAGGACATATGTGACCATATAAGGGTTTAAAAAGTTTGGAAAATATACATAAATAGATAGATTTATTTATGATTGAATTTTAATTTATGAGACATTATTTTTATTACAACCAAGATCTCAAACCAAGTTATGAATCAAAATTTATGGCCTCCAAAAGTTTGGATTCTACATCATTTATTTTTATAACTTTTTGGAGGCCATACATGAGAATCTAAGGGTTTGTAAAATATTAAAAACATTCCTAAATAAATAGAGTTATTTATTGCTGAATAATACTTTCTAAAACAATTATTTTGGCACAAATGAGAGCTCAAACAGAGTTATGGATCAAAATTTATGGCCTCCTAACATTTGGAATCCGCATCATTTATTTTTAAAACTTTTCAAAGGTCATACATGACCATATAAGGGTTTTTAAATCTTCTAAAATCATCACTAAGTCAATAAATATGTTTAAGGTTGAATTATACTTTTTGAGATGGCTATTTTCACGTAAATGAGAGTTCAAATAGAGTTATAGATTAAAATTTATAGCTTCAATAAATTTTAACTATGCATCATTTGTTTTTATAACCTTTTAGAGGTCATACATGACCATATGAGAACTCAATTGTAATTTTTGGGTGATC
This sequence comes from Torreya grandis, assembly GCA_037957365.1. NCBI lineage: Eukaryota > Viridiplantae > Streptophyta > Pinopsida > Cupressales > Taxaceae > Torreya > Torreya grandis. The sequence goes on along the minus strand of JARHVA010000191.1, from coordinate 6,678,035 downwards.
ATTCTAGCATAAATGAGAGCTCAAACAAACTTACAAATCAAAAGTTATGGCCTATAAAATTTTGGACTCTGCATCATTTATTTTTAGAACTTCTTGGAGGCCATATGTGACCAGATAAGGGTCTAAAAAGTCTTAAAAAATATTAAATAAATATAATTATTTATGGCTCAATTGTACTTTCTAATGATAGCTCAAATGGAGTTATCGATCAAAAGTTATGGCCTACAAAAGTTTGGTCTTTGCATCATTTATTTTTTAAAATTTTTAGAGGCCATATATGACCATATGAGGGTACAAAAAGTTATAAAAACATCCCCAAATGGATAGATATACTTATGTCTAAAATTTACTATTTGAGACTATTGTTTTGGTGTAAAGGAGAGCTAAAACAAAGTAACAGATCAAAAGTAATGTCCTTCAAAAGTTTGGAATTTGCATTATTTGTTTTTAAAACTTTTCAGAGGCCATATGTAACCATATGAGTGTCTAAAAAGTTTTAAAATGTCCATAAATGGATAAATCCATTTATGTATGAATTTTAATTTATGATTTAGTATTTTTAGAATAAAAGAGATCTCAAATAAAGTTACAAATCAAAAGTTATGGCAACCAAAAGTTTGAAATCTACATCATTTATTTTCAAAACTTTTTAGAGGCCATACATGAAAATTTAAGGGTCTTAATTTGCTTTGAAAACATTACTAAATGGATAGAGCTATTTATGTCTGAATTACACTTTTTGAGATAGATGTTTTAACACAAGCAAGAGATCAGATGGAGTTACAAATCAAAATTTATGGCCTCTAAAAGTTATAGACTTTGCATCATTTGTTTTTAAGACTTTTTGGACGTCTTATATGACCATATAAGCATACAAAAAGTTCTAAAAACATAATAAAATGGATAGAGTTAGTTATAGTTTAGTTTTAATTTTTGAGATGGTCATTTTGGTGTAAACGACAGATCAAACAAAATTACGGATCAAAATTTATGGCCTCCAAAAGTTTAGAATTCATGTCATTTATTTTTATAACTTTTTAGAGGCCATACATGACCATACAGGGGTTTGAATTTTTTTCAAAACATCCCTAAATGTATATAGTTATTTATGGTTGAATTTTAATTTTTGAGATAATCATTTTGGCATAAATGAGAGTTCAAATGGAGTTAAAAATAAAAAATTATGGCCTCTAAAAGTTTGGAATCTACATCATTTGATTTTAGAAAATTTTAGAGGCCATACCTTACTATCTAAGGGTCTTAAAGGTTTGAAATATTCCTAATTAGATATAGCTCTTTATAGATGAATTGTACTTTCCAAGATAATTGTTTTGACATAAACAAGAGCTCAAACAGAGTTACATATCAAAAGTTATGGCCTCCAAACGTTTAAACTCTACATCATTTTCTTAAAAGATTTTAGAGGACATAAATCATAATATAAGGGTATCAAAAGTTATAACAATATCCCTAAATGTATATAGTTATTTATGGCTGAATTTTACTTTCTGAGATGGTCATTTTGGTGCAAACTAGATCTCAAATAGGGTTATAAATCAAAAATTGTCGCCTTCAAAAATTTAAAATCTACATCATTTATTTTCAAAACTTTTTTGAGGCCATACATGATCATATAAGGCTATAAAAAGTTTTGAAAACTTAGAAAGTACCATTCACACACACACACACACACACACACACACACACACACACACATGAATGAATGGTACTTTCTAAGATGGTCATTATGGTGTAAATGAGAGATCAAACAAAGTTATGGATCAAAATTTATGGCCTTAAAAAAAATTGGATCATGCATCATTTATTTTTTAAAATCTTTGGAGGATATACTAATAGAGGTACAATCACTAAGAGGGTGGGGGGGGTGAATTAGTGAGCCCAAATATTTCAATTTCAATTGTAGTCCTTTAAATTATAACCAATCAACATATATCAATTTGATCAATTAAAATTAATAAGAGAGCTCATTTATTTAATGCATACACAAGATCAAACACATAACATACAGTTCCTATGGGGAATCAAACCCACTCTCAAGTTTTTAACACATGGACTAATGTCTTATAATAAATTATAAACAAGAGACTGGTTAACTCCTTTAGACCAATAAACCTTGATCATATCCTCCTGACCAAAGGTCTTTAGTGAACACCTATTTCACAAGGAGAAACTGCCCCTAAGAAAGATTAACTCCTTTAGACCCTCCTTTGAACACTTCCACTTTAGTACTTCAACACTTAATGATGGATCTCTATTTATCACTCTTTACCTTCACTCTTTCACCCAATAATCGTTGTTGGCCAAAGCACATTACATACTTGTACCAACACATAAAGATCAATTAGGACACATTACATATCATAAATAACCCCACTCTCCAAATATTCACTCAGACTCACTTCAACACACCAATAAAAACTCTATCACCATAATAAAAACTTGATCATGAGGTCATTCACACAAACCATAATCTGATCTACCTCACAACTAAACCTCTAATCCCACAAAAACATCACCTATCCTTCACTCACACTTCAAAGCATCAAACCTACAAGAATGCTTGTTATGACATATAAATATGACCTATAAGTCAAACACACAATCATGAACTATATTTACTCATTAACCCATCCACTGGGCATACTTCCTCTCTTTGCTCATCAACTCTTCATTCTATTCCACTCAAACAAGTTTCTTTACTCATCTTTAACCTATAAGAGGACTATTCTTCCATCAGAATTATGACCTATAGGTCATACACATAGTACTCAATCTTTTATGCTCATCAACCTAACCATTGGGCACACTCAGTCTCCTATTTTCTTTGATTCAATGAATATTTTCCACACTCAAGCCTCTACAAATCTCTCCCATTTAAAATCTAAAAATAATTATCTTTGATTTCACTATTTTACAGAGCATTCATGTTCATCACCATCTTAATCAGCTATTTAGACATGTTTTAACCCTTAAGACATATACCATATTTAGACATAGCTCAATACAATCTTCATCAGTCACCCATAGAATCTATGGATCACCCTTAAGTAGCTACATTTTTTAATAAGGCCCTTATAGCTATGATAGGCCTTATGGAGACCTAATCACCCATTTAGCACATCATCAAGAAAAAAAACACAAGCTCACTTTCAAATATATGGTTCCATTCCTTATGTCCCCTTTGACATCCTCAAATTATCATAATCATCTTTTCTCACATTTACATATGCTCAAACAACTCAAACATTGACATGGTACATAGGAACATTATGAAAAAATACATAGTCAACTTATTAACCTCTGTTCATATAAAAAATAAATTGATAAAACCACCAAAGACCATATAAAGCACCCTCATGGAGTCTAAAACACTCTCAAATAGTTAATCCATCATGACACATTACTCACATCTCATGTCCTCACTACTCAGATCAATTGTGCACCATTAATCTTGTCCAAAATTTAATACATAGGCACCAATTTTCAAATGTTAAATATTAGTCACTTTGACCTCATCTTGTGCACCCTTGTAATGTTGAATCAATATGCACTATTGATCTCTACAGATCAACCAAGTTGTTAACTAGCAATGCTCACCATTAGATCAATCTATATGATCATGTACTCACCATTAATCTTTATCCTTTAACTTTTCTTAATCACTAAACATTGTGCACTTCTTGCCATCTCACTACTTCCTGACATCTTGGAGCAAACATGCTCTATCAATCTCCTTTAGATGTTCTTAAACTTTATCTCTTACATATTTGACTAGGGGAACCTTGCTTATCTGGCTAAATAGCCATTTTTGAACATTAATAACTTCTACACATAGATGCATGATCTAAAATTTGGACCATATAATCACTTTTAAAGGGTAACCCAACCATATACCCAACTTCTCCTTAAAACTTCACATGAGTGAGATATATCACCATTAAAATGCCTTTTCAAATTTTTCTACCATAGAGCCAACTATGTCAAAAACTACCTGGGAGGCCAACTTTAAACATGCATATCTTTTGATTCACTTTAGTGCATGACTTGAAATTTAGTGAAAATTAACTAGGCTCAAAATTTAACAAACCCATGTGATCACCTTCTCTATAAATCTCCACATGTGTAATATATGCCACCATCAAAATGACTACTCGACTCTTTCTTATCTCATGCAGATTTGACTATGGGAAAACATTGTCAAAATACATGGGAGCCCAACTTTGCACTTACATATCTTTGACTACACTTAGGCACATGACCTAAAATTTAGAGCATAAGAACTAGGGACTAATTTGTTCACAACTATATGACTAACTCCCCTTGAATCATCCACATGTGGTAATGGTGATATCATCAAACTACCTACTCAAATTTTCTTCCACTAAACCCAAAGTGTTTAGATAAAAACTATGGACAACCAAATGAATTAAACTTATGCACACAAGCACCAAAATCTTATAAAACATTTTAAGGAATTTTTTCATATGCTCAAAAATCTATTCTCATTTTTTAACATCTTTAACCATGCCAAAATAGAAGATCAACCAAGCCAACTACAAGCACACCAAGACAAGCATATTACACACTTTGTCATTGTTACGTAGGTTATTAAAGAACTTCATCCGCTCACAAGACATCTCCATGACATCACCATGACATCATTGACAATACTCCAAAAAATTTTCCCTTTGCAATATATAGCTCAGCTTCTCTCTCTTTAAGCACTCTCAAAATAAAAACGTTCTCCTCCATTGACACAATGACAAAGTGGGAGCCAAATGATATTCAAGACTTGAAAATTCTACCAATACCACCTTATAAATATGATATAAACTCCCCCTTACCTTGAGCCTACCTCTTCTTGCCTTGACAACTTCCTCTTACTCCATGCCAACACTCTCTTCAACCAAGCACTACAATTAATGAAGAAAGAACACACAAAACCATTGGAATTTGATGTAACTCACCAAGAATCATTTTAGATGGACTCCCATTAAGATTTATGAGCAATTACACCACTTGAGCATCTTCATATTTCCATACACCATGAAGAACCACCTCACATATTTACTAGCCTTCTCTCTCAAGATACCATAAGGACCATCAAAAAAACTTCATGCCACTCACCAAATAGGAAAAATTCTCTCAATCAACTTGAGAACTCTCCATAAAACAAACATTCCTTTCTATTTTTAGATAAACTGAGTAAAAATCACTCTTATTCAAACTAGGTCTATTTAGCCTCCTTATAACCCTACCTAGAATTTGTAAAGCCTAAAAATTTTAATAGACACATATTAAAGACACAAAATTTCATATCTGAAGCACTCTCATATGACCACTCAAGCACATCAATATGCAATAACTAGCTCAACTTTTGCAACGTACTTCCTTTAGAAACTAGCTTGCCAATTACGTCTTCATCTTGACAAAATCTTCAATAACTTTAAAATATATAAACCTTAAATAATTGTGAAAAATTATTTGACAACCATTTTATCCCATTCAACATATTAAGAATCCTCAAACCATAATTCACAAGGTAAACCATTTTTCTAGCATAACCCAAAACCCTAGAATTTCAAAGCAAATAAATTCAACAAACCTCCTTCTGGTCAATGCACACCTCTAAAACTTCGTTCACACCTAGATATAGTTATCACACACTCATGGAACAAAAATTTATACAACATACCTTTGGGAACATGGAATTCCTATAACCCATTTTAGAACCTGCATACTCTTAAGCACAAACTATGAAACCCAAGAGCAAACAAAAAATCTCTAATTTTTCTTCAACATACCTTTAGACCAAAAAATCACCTAAAGCACATCAAAAAGAAGTTCATAGACCTTTCTAAGAACCAAAATATTCTTGGAATTCCATCAATCTCATTAATCCACTTGGAATCACCCATTCTAACTTTGTACTTCAGCTCCTTCACAAAACTCTAGATCAAGCTCATGAAATTGTTGTTCCCCATTAACCAAAGACCTCTAATTGGAATTATCATATTTATCACATAAACATGATTTTACACACCTTCTTTCTTATATTCAAATATTCAATCCTCTGATCCTAGGACCTAACCAATTACAAATCTCCCCTTAACTTCATGCTTTATCAGGAGCATGACATCCTCAACAAGTCTTCAAATACTATCCAATCATAATCAATACTCATATAAAGTAACTCATATTTAGAAGACTATGAACTTTTATGTCATACACAACTATTCAACAAGCCTTTAATAGGCTTAAAAAGATATAGAACATAAGCCTAGAAGAAAGGCCTTCAATTTATAGGATTACTTTGCATCTACCACAAACTGATATGCAGATAGATATTTGAAACTCACCTTTATACCAGAGCATCCAAACCATGACCAACAAGCTAAATCTTTCTCAAGATAGGATTATTGATATTCTTTACAAGATTATTTTCTCCAACAAAATATATATATATATAAATGATTTAAAAACATATGTTTTTTCATACCTTCTCATCAAACAATATCTGATAGCCACCAAGCTTCCTTTGACCGACAAGTGTCTTCTTAAATCCTAGATAGATACACATTACCATGATATGGAGAGACTAAAAGTCTTAAAATTTTGGAGATTCCCATATCTCTATACCCCTTTCTATCTTTCATTCCTACCTCATTGTTAAATTGATTTTGAAAGGATGTTTTGCTTTAGATTTGTCAACAAATGTTAACAACATAAACTCTTGACTCTCCTTCATTTTTGATTCCTTTTCCACCTTGGTAAATAATCCATAAATACTCTTAGACTAAATAGGGTTATTATTCTTAGTATTTACTACCTTAGGTATCCATACCATAGTGTAACCCTTATTGTCTTCTACAACCATCTTACCTACTTGATCCTTGAGATTATCCTAATCTGTAACATAACCTTCTAGAGAAACTTTCTTATCAGCCTTATGACTGGAAGAATTGGTAATGATTACCTTTGGTTTCCATACTTGATTTTTTCATTTTTTATAACCTTCTATAAGCTCTATATCCTTTGGCATACCTTGAAGATCTTTTAATACCATTTGGATAAAATCTAGCAATATGTCCACTCTTATGACAACTAAAAACAATAACATCATTCAACATACCTCTTGACTGATCTAAGTTATGATTTCTCCAAGACCAATTACTTCTTCTTCCAAGGCTCTATAAATACATATTATCGACTAATTGTTTTTACAATCCTTAACTCTATGACCATATTTATTACATGTATAATAATGACCATGAAATAAATTAACATAACTTAAAGCATTTAGTTGTCTAACAGACCTTCTTGTATTGCTCTTGACCTGATCTAAATTCTTTTGATCTTCTTCAAGATTGATTATCTTAATAATAAATTGATCGTTTTCATCCATCAATGAACCTATCTTGTTTTCCAATTGAATCCTCTCATCTTCTTTAGCTATTACAATTGAAATTGCATCCATTAACTGACCTCTGAGAACTTGAATAGTCTCCTTATCACTCTTAGCTTATTTATCCATGTCATCCTTTATTCCACATGCTTGCTCTATCAATCTTCCCTCAATATAATTGACTTGTGATTCAAGACCTTTGATCATATTTTCATATTATAATTCTTCTTATTTTTCTCCTTTAGTTCACCAAGTGCACCCATGAGCTCAAATTCTAGATCAACTTCTTCTTCACTATCATGGAAAACTTATTTATCACACATGATGTCCTTTTTTTTAACACAAACTTATGTTGGCATCTACTAGATGAACATTTATATCATTAATACTATTCTCATCCTCTTTGGCGTCTTTATTCAAAGTACATATCTATTCTTCAAGTGCCTTGATCAAAACCTTCCACTATTGATTTTATTTCTTCTACTTATCCTTCTTCATAACTACTCAGGATCACCTTCAAGCTATTAGGCTTCATCCAAAGGACCCAATCTAATACCAATTGTTAGAGGTAAAATCACTAAAAGAGGGGGTGAATTAGTGAGCCTAGATATTTTAATTTCAATTGAAGTCATTTAAACTATTAACCAATCAACATATGTCAATGATCAAACAACATTGACAAGAGAGCTCATTCATTTAGTACATACATAAAATCAAACACATAACACATAGTACATGTGGAAAATTCTCATGGGGAATAAAACCCACTCTAAATTCTACAACACATGGACTATTATCTTATAATAAATTACAAAAAAGAGACTGAATAACTCCTTTAGGCTAGTAAACCTTGATCATATACTCCTGACCAAAGGCCTTTAGTGAAACACTTGTTTCATAAGGAGCAACTACCTCTAAGAAAGATAAATTAATTTAGACCCTAATTTAAACAATTACACCTTAGTATTGATGTTTTCAACACCTGATGATGGATCTTTGTTTATCACTCTTCACCTTCATTCTTTCACCCAATACTCCCTATTGGCCAAAGCACATTACATACTTGTACTAACACACAAAGATTAATTAGGATAGATTACATATCCAAACTAACCCCTCTCACACTCACTTTATCATACCAAAAACTATATCACCATGAAAATGACCTAACCATGGGGTCATTCACATAGACATACTTTGATCTACCTCATAAATCAAGCTCTAAGCCCACACAAACATCACCTATCCTTTGCTCACACTTCAAAGCATCAAAATTGCAAGAGCACTTATTATGACATAGAAATATGACCTATAAGTCATACACACAATCATGAACTAGCTCTATTCATCAACCCATCCACTGGGCACACTTCCTCTCTTTTCTCCTCAACTCTTCATTTTGTTTCACTTGCATAAGATTTTTTGCTCATCTTCAACTTGTAAGAACACTTTTATGCCATAAAAATTATGAACTATAAATCATACACATAGTCATTAATCTAATTTTTTAATCAACCCAACCATTGGGCATACTTATTCTCCTCTTTTCTTCACTTCAATGAATATTTTACACACTCAAGCCTCTACAAATCTCTCCCATTTAAAATCTAGAAATCATTATCTTTGATTTCACTATTTTATAGAGCATTCATGATCATCACCATCTTAGTCATCCATTTAGACATGTATTAACCCTTAAAACATCTATCATATGAATACATATCTCAATACAATCTTCATAGGTCAGCCATGTCAGGGAACCTACAATAATCAATATACTCTGATACCAGCTATTAGGTGACCCCTTATCCAACGAAAGCACAATTGATTACTTTCTTATAAGCAATTAAACACAAAATTATACCAGAATGATAAAGTAACTAGAAACTTGAGACAACAAAGAATTTGAGAGATAATACACACTCTTGTATTAGATATTACTAGAAGAAAAATACAATAAGGAAGATGCCACTTCTTCCTCCACCTCAAAGGCTTGCCACACCTCAAGGCTTTCTTCCCTCTCTCTTTTGCTCAACACAACATCTCTATAGCCTAAGTTATTATCCCTCCTTGAATGCTTCAGCTGATCTCCTTAACCTTACACCTGTAGATCTCCTTGACCTTGCTTGATTCAATGCTTTTACTTGCCTTCTTGATAATTACAATACATGCCTTATGGGTCTTTAAATAGGATCCCATGCTTACAAAAATAGAACTCTAACTACAATAATTAGACACACAGCTCGTGACTATAATTAGTCATTTGACATGCAAACACTCGCTTCACATAACTAACTGTTCGTCAACAACAGTTTTGGAAATACATAGGTGACCGACGTCGGTCCCTGCTTGCCTGGTGCTGCCGACGTCGGCCGACATCCTACCATCACCGGTTTCCTTCTGCACTACACCTAACTGACGTTGGTCATGATGCTGATGCTGGTGCTTCTGGTTCTACAACATCTTCTTTGTGTCTGCAAATAGTTGAAGCTTTTAGCTCCACACCCTAACAATCTCCCACTTGGAGATAAATAGTTGCAACTTATACCTATACTTGTACACCATCTATTTTGTTTCTTAGGCTCTGTATCCCTCTTGAACATCACTCTTGAAGACCAACCACCACTAAACCTGTGATGCAATACCTGTCTCTTATGCCAAAAGAATTTTACTGCTCCCAAATTCTCCATGACATACTTCTGAACCAACTCTACCCTTAGCTCAGAAAACACCCTGTATATGAAACCCTACAACAAGTAACATAATACAATAACAGGATAATGTAGCTAATATTATCCAACCTAGTAAAGATAAAATACAATGGTCAAACCTCCATTGTTCTGTAGCTTACTCAAGACCATATACCATACCCTTCTATCTCATGTGTCCATCCACTCTCTTCTCTAAAATGGGAATCCATCCCTCTATCCAGTGCTTTCTTCCAGTTGACAACTCTACCAATAAATACCTGTTTAGTTCTTCTCCAAGGACTCACACTCCTCATCCATGCCAAGCTCCCACTGTTTCTAGATTCTGCCTGCATTACTTCTTCCATCTTCCTAGTTCATGACTATCAGTAAGAAATATAAAGAAGGTGAAAAATGAATATGAGGTTCACATACCTTTTCTAACCTCCATATGGGTGTTTGAGACTTATTGATCCACCCAACATCCGTTTTAGTGACCGATATCAGCCATCTCCTAGTTTGCCTTTGATCGATGTCAGTTCCCTTCACTGCCCCTGACTGCCGACGTCATTTCCTTGGCCGACGCCGGCACCCCCCTACTGACATTGGTCCTTATGACTGATGTCGAACTTCTCCTACCCAACCTATCGACTTACTGGTCTGCACATGACTGATGTTGGTATCTGGCTGACTGACATCGGTCCCATGTGACCAACATCAGTGTCTGTGTGTTCCTATAAGTGATGAAATTTTCATCCATGAACTCTTCTTGAATCAAACCTTTATCCATTATGCCTTACTCAGATTTATTCAACCCCTGTGACTGATCTCTGTCCTTCATCTCCTCCATAAACACCAAGGCTTCTTTGTTCCTGTCAAAAGCATCAAATTTCCTCTTTCTGTAATGAATTCTATCTATGCTTTCTGAATTTGAACACATACCTTTTGAATCAAGAACTTCCATTCCCTTTTTATTCATGTGACCAAGCCTATTAGACCACATTTTTTAATCTACACCAGAAGTAGAATCAGTAATATAAGTAGATAGATAAATAGTATCTACTTTCTTACCTCTTGCTAGAACAAGTGCTCCCTTGGTAACCTTCCAAGAATCTGATGTGAGGGTTATTGTGCATCCCTCATCACCTAACCTTCCTATAGAAATCAGACTCTAATTTAGAATTAGAACATGCATGACCTCTTTCAACACCCATGTGTTGTCAATCTACAATCTCAACTGCACTTTCCCTTGGCCAACTATTTGACAAGGTGTACCATCCCCTAAATAGAGCACTCCAAAGTCTCCTTGTTCATACTCATGGAACAAATCTCTATTTGGGGATTCATGAAAAGATGAACCAGAATCTAAAATCCATGATCCTACTTGACTATCCAAAGAAAGTATGAGAGCATCCTATACCACAATATTTGCATCTTTTGCTTCTTCAATACCTGCATGTTGATTCTCTTTAGCTCTCAACCAACACTCCTTCTTTGTATGTCCTTTCTTTCCACAAAACTAGCAGGTAATACCTTTGGACCCAGATCTCCTTCCTGACCTTGATTTCCCTTGCTCAATCTTCTCCCTTTGCCTTCCCCTGCTTTCTACACTTAGAGCATTCCCTGATGATTCACCTGTGCTTCTCCTGCATATTTCCTCATTCAAGATCACACTCACAACATCATCAACTTTTAATATTTTAGAAGCAGATGCAGAATTACTTACTACCATAACCAAACTATCCCAACTTTCAGGCAAAGAACATAAAATCAAGAAAGCCTTTACCTCATCATCAAAAACAATATTGACTGAAGCTAATTGGTTTACCAAACCATGGAAATCACTGAGATGAGTATGTACCAATCCACCTTCTTGCATTTGCAAAGTAAATAGCTACTTCATAAGATATACCTTATTAGAATCCAAGGGCTTTTCGTATAAATTCACCAAGGACTTTATCAACTCTTCCGTTGTCTTGCACTGTGATAAGCTAGAAATCACAGATGATGCAAGGATCAACCTTATGGAACGGAGAGCCTTCTGATCAAGAACACTCCATTCTTCATCCTTGATATCTGTGGGCTTGCATGCAACCCCACCCAACAGTAAGTATAAATCCTTCTGATACAGATAGTCCTCAATCTGCATCCTCCAATGTTGATAATTCTTGCCGTTAAACTTCTCCATTCGTAGCTTACTTTCTTCTGCCATTGTTGAACTCCCACTCAATCAAAAAACCCTATGAATGACTTGTAATAAAAAAACAATACCCTGCTTCCTCTAAACTGTAGCTCTGATACCACTTGTCAGGGAACCTACAATAATCAATATACTATGATACCAGTTGTTAGGTGAGCCCTTATCCAATGGAAGCACAATTGATTACTTTCTTATAAGCAATTAAACATGAAATTATATTAGAATGATAAAGTAACTAGAAACTTGAGACAACAAAGAATTTGAGAGACAATACACACTCTTGTATTAGATATTACTAGAAGAAAATACAATAAGGAAGATGCCACTTCTTCCTCCACCTCAAAGGCTTGCCACACCTCAAGACCTTCTTCCCTCTCTCTCTTGCTCAACACAAAAACTCTATAGCCTGAGTTATTATCCCTCCTTGAATGCTTCAACTGATCTCCTTAACCTTACACCTGTAGATCTCCTTGACCTTGCTTGCTTCAATGCTTTTACTTGCCTTCTTGATAATTACAATACATGCCTTATGGGTCTTTAAATAGGATCCCATGCTTACAAAAATAGAACTCTAACTAAAATAATTAGACACACAGCTCGTGACTATAATTAGTCATTTGACATGCAAACACTCACTTCACATAACTAACTATTTGTCAACAACAGTTTTGGAAATACACAGGTGACCGACGTCGGTCCCTGCTTGCCTGGTGCTGTCGACGTCGACCGATATCCTACCATCGCTAGTTTTCTTCTGCACTGCACCTGACTGACGTCGGTCATGATGTCGACGCCAGTGCTTTTGGTTCTACAACATCCTCTTCTTTGTGTCTACAAATAGTTGAAGCTTTTAGCTCCACACCCTAACAAGCCATAACATCTATGGGTCACCCTTAAGGAGCTGCACCTTCTAATAAGGCCCTTGTAGCTCTTATAGGTCTCATGGAGACCTATTCACCCATTTAGCACATCATCAAGAAAAAAAACACAAGCTCACTTTCAAATATATGGGTCCATTCCTTATGTCCCCTTTGACATCCTCAAATTATCACAATAATCTTTTCTCACCTTTACATATGCTCAAACAACTCAAACATTGATATGGTACATAAGAACATTATGAACAAATACATAGTCAACTTATTAATCATTGTTCATATAAAAAATAAATTGATAAAACCACCAAAGACCATATAAATCACCCTCATGGATTCTAAAACACTCCCAAATAGTTAATCCATCATGAGACATTGAAACAACATCAACACAAGCTCAAATATCCTTCTCAGGTCACTTGCAGAACAAGCATGAACACATAGTCAACTTTGAACCTTAATATATTTTAATTTACACACTTATAGATATTTAAATTTGGTTCATTATATGTACCATAGATTCCTATTCAGATTTCCTTTTTACAACATGAGAAAATTCTGCTAAGATCAAAAGATATGGCCCAGAGACTAGACACAAGTTTTCCCTTGTTAAGTTTGAATATTTAAATGACAATGGTCACAGTTAAATTTCAACTACTTTGCTCACATCTCATGTCCTCATTAATAAAATTAATTATGAACTAATGATATTTTTTAAACTTTAATGTATGATCACCAATTTTTAAATGTTAAACCTCAGTCATTTTGACCTCATCTCGTGCACCCTAATAATGTTGACTCAATATACACCATCGATCTCTATAGATCCACCATGTCTTTAAATATTAATGGTCACCATTAGATCAATATGTATGATCACATACTCACCATTTATCTTTATCTTTTACCTTTTCTCAATCATTAAATAACATGCACTTTTTACCATCTCATGAGAAAATGCACTCCATTGATCTCCTTGAGACCTGCTCAAACTTTATCTCTTACAATTTGACTATGGGAACTTTGTTTATCTACCTGAGTAGCCATTTTTGAACCTTAATAAATTCTTTTGTGCTTAGATGCATGATCTAGAATTTGGGCCATATGATCATCTTTCAAAGGGAAAACCAATCATATATCAAACTACTCGTAAAACCTTCATGCAAGTGAGATATGTCACCATTGAAATGCCTTCTCAAAATTTTCTACCACAGAGCCAACTATGTCAAAAACTACTTGGGAAGCTAACATTGAACATGCATATCTTTTGATGAACTTCAGTGCATGGCCTAAAATTTAGTATACATTAATGAGGCTTAAAAATGAACAAACCCATATAATCACCTTCTTATGAAACATCCACATGTGTAAGATATTCCACCATCAAAATTCCTACTCAACTCTTTCATACCTCATGAAAATTTGGCCAAGTATGGGAAAATATTATCAAAATGCCTAGGAGCCCAACTTTTCACTTGCATATCTTTGACTAAGCATAAGTGTATAACCTAAAATTGAATGCATAATAATTAGGGACTAGTTTGATCACAACCATATGACTAAATGCCCCTAACTCATCCACATGTGTTAATGGTGATGTCATCAAACTAACTACTTAGATTTTCTCCCACTGAACCCAAAGTGTTTAGATGAAAACTATGGACAACTAGATGAATTTCACTTATGCAAACAAGCACTAATATATTATAAAACATCTTAGGGGCCTTTTGCACATACTCAAAACTCCATACTCATCTCTAAACATCTATAACGATGCCAAAATAGAATATCAACCAAGCCAACTACAAGAATAGCATATTGCACATTTTGTCATTATTACTTAGGCTATTAAAGCACTTCATCCACTCATTAGAACATCTCCATCACATCATTAAAAATACTCCAATATATATGTAATAATTTGAGGGTCAAAAATGTTTTTTAAAAATATATCAAATTTATGACTAAATTTTACTTTTTTAGATGTTCATTTTGGTACAAATGAGAGCTTAAATAGAGTTACTGATCAGAATTTATGGTCTCTAAAATTTTGGACTAGTCATCATTCTTCAAAACTTTTCAAAGGCCATATGTGACCATATGAGGGTATTAAAATTTCTAACAACATATGTAAATGGATATATCTATTTATGGTTGAATTTTACTTTCTGAGATGATCATTTTGGTGTAAACAGGAGCTTAAATGGAGTAATGGATCAAACCTTATGGCCTCTAAAAATTTAGACTTTGTATCATTTATTTTTAGAACTTTTTGGAGGGCATACATGACCATATAATTGATTTGAAAGTTTTTAAGACATCCCTAAATGAATAGAGTTATTTATGGTTGAATTTTAATTTCTAATATAGTCATTTTGGTGCAAATGAGAGCTCAAATGGAGTTATAGATCAGAATTTATGGCTTCTGGAAGTTTGGACTTTGTATCATTTATTTTCAAAACATTTTGGAGGCCATAGTGACCATTTGAGGGTCTAAAAAGTTTTTAACAAATTCATATACACATATATCTATTTATGGATAAATTATACCTTTTAAGACAACTATTTTTGTTTAAATGAGAGCTCAAACAAAGTTAAAAATCAAACATTATGGCCTTTAGAATATAAATCATTTATTTTTATAACTTTTTAAAAGCTATGCATTACCATCTAAGTATCCAAAAAGTTTGTAAAACATCCTTAATTTGATAGATCTATTTGTGGGTGAATTATACTTTTCAAGATTGTTATTTTGGTGAAAACAAGAGCTTAAATAGAGTTATAGTTTAAAATTCATGTCCTATAAAAGTTTATACTCCACATAATTTATTTTAATAACTTTTAAGAAACCTTACATGACCATCTGAGGGTCTAAAAAGTTCTAAAAACATCCCTAAATGGATAAAGTTGTTTATGGCTGAATTTTAATTTTTGATATGGTAATTTTGGTATAAATAAGATCTCAGATAGAAATAAAAATATAAGAGTCCAAAAAGTTTTTAATGGATGAATTTTACTCTTTGAGATGGTCATTTTGGCATAAACAGCTATAGATCAAAATTTATGGCCTTCAAAAGTTTAGACTTTGTATCATCTATTTACCAAACATTTTAGAGGCCATAGATGACCATATGAGAGTATTAAAAGTATTAAAAACATTTTTAATTGAATAAAACTATTTACGGTTGAATTTTAATTTTAGATATGGTCATTTTGGTGTAAACTAGAGGTTAAACAACGTTACGGATCACAAATTATGGCCTTTAGAAGTTTAGACTCCACATCATTTATTTTTATAAATTTTTAGATGCCATATATGAAAATTTGAGGGAATTAAAAGTTATAAAAACATCATACGTAGATATAGTTATTTATGGTTGAATTTTGCTTTCTAAGATGATCTTTTTGTCATAATCTAGAGCTCAAATAGAGTTATGAATCAAAACTTATGACCTCTAAAAGTTTAGACTCCACATCATTTTTTTTCAAAAATTTTAAAGACCATACATGACCATCTAAGGGTCTTAAAAGTTTCTAAAATATAACTAAATGGATAGAGATATCAATAGTTTAATCTTACTTTTTGAGACATTTTGGCATACATAAGATCTCAAACAGAGTTATAGATAAAAATTTATGACCTCTGAACATTTGGATTCTACATCATTTATTTTACAAACATTTAAAAATTTATACATGACCATCAGAGGGTCTAAACTATTATTAAAATGTTTTTAAGTAGATATATCTATTTATGGTTCAATTTCACTTTTTGAGATAGTTGTTTTACTGTAAATGCATAAATGGAGTTATGGATCAAAAGTTATGGCCTCCAAAAGTTTGGACTCTACATCATTTATTTTTAGAACTTTTTGGAGGGCATACATGATGACCATATTAGGGTATGTAAATTTATGAAAACACCCTTAAATTGATATATCTATGTATGTCTAAATTTTACTTTCCAAGATGTCATTTTAGTAAAAATTAGAGCTTAAATAGAGTCACAAATCAAAAGTTATGCCCTCTAAAAGTTTGGAATCCACATCATTTGTTTTCAAAACTTTTTGGAGACCATATATAACCATATGACGGGATAAAAAGTTTTCAAAAAATACCTAAACTTATATATCTATTTATGGTTGAATTTTAATTTTGAAATGGTCATTTTAGTGCAAACAGGAGCTCAATAGAGTTACAGATCAAAAGTTATGGCCTCTAAAAGTTTGGACTCTACATTATTTGTTTTCACAATTTTTTAGAGGACATACATGAAAATTTAAGAGTTAAAAAAGTTTTTAAAACATCCCTAAATGGATGGATCTATTTATGGATGAATTTTACTTTTTGAAATGGCCATTTTGGTATAATTGAGATCTCAAATGGAGTTACAGATCAAAAGTTATGGCCTATGAAAGTTTATATTCTGCATCATTTATTTTTATAAATTTCTAGAAACCATACATGAAGATATCAGGGTTTTAAAAAGTTATAAAAACATCCTTACAAATATATATCTATTTATGGTATAATTTTATTTTCTAAGATGGTCATTTTTACACAAATGAGAGCTTAAATAGAGTTATAGATCAAAATTTATGTCCTTCAGACGTTTGGACTCCACATCATTTATTTTTAGAAAATTTTATAGGCCATACATGACCATTTAAGGGTCTAAATTTTTTTGATAACATATATATATATATATATATATATATATATATATATATATATATATATATATGTATGTATGTATGTATATATATGTATATATATGTATGTATGTATGTATATGTATATATATGTATATATATGTATGTATATGTATGTATATATATATGTATATATATATATATGTATGTATATGTATGTATGTATGTATGTATGTATTTATATACATATATATATATGTGTGTGTGTGTGTGTGTGTGTGTGTGTGTGTGTGTATATATATATGTATATATGTATATATGTGTGTGTGTATATATATATATGTCTCATTTTTACTTTTTGAGATGGTCACTTTGGTGCAAACAAGAAATCAAATAGAGCTAGGTATCATAAGTTATGGCCTCCAAAAGTTTGAAATCCATATCTTTTGTTTTTATAAAATTTTGGAGGCCTTTGTGACCATATGAGTGTCTGAAAAATTCTAAAATTATCCCTAAATAGATAGATCTATTAATATCTAAATTTTACTTTTTTTCATGGTTATTTTGGCACAAATGAGAGCTCAAAAAAAGTTACAAATCAAAAGTTATGATGTACAAAAGTTTGGACATTGCATTATTTGTTTTTAAAACATTTTAGAGGTGACACATGACCATATAAAGGGATGTTTTTTTTTTAAATATCCTAAACAGATAGATCTATTTATGTATGAATTATACTTTTTGAGACAATCATTTTGACATAAATGAAATCTCAAATGAGTTATGGATCAAAAGTTATGGCCTCTAGATGTTTGGAATCGACATTATTTATATTCCAAAAATTTTGAAGGCCAAATGTGACCATTTGAGGTTTGAAAATTTCTAAGAACATATTTAAATTGATAAATCTATTTATAGCTGAATTTTACTTTTTGAGATAGTCATTTTGGTGAAAATGAGATCTCAAATAGAGTTATGGATCAAAAGTTATGGCTTCTAAAAGTTTGGACTCTGCATAATTTATTTTCATTTTTTTTGGAGTCCATACATGACCATACAAGGGCCATAAATATTTAATTCATCCCTAAATGATATATTTATTTATGGATAAATATTAATTTTCAATACGATCATTTTGGTACAAAAGAGCGCTCAAACAAAGTTATGGCCTTCAAAAGTTTGGACTCCACATCATTTACTTTTAGAAAATTTTATAGGTCATACATGACCATTGAGGGTTTAATAAGTTTTGAAAACATCCATAAATAGATATATTTTTTTATCATTGAATTTTACTTTTTGAGATAGTTGTTTTGGCATAAAGTAGACCTCAAATAGAGTTATAAATGAAACATTATGGCCTTTGAAAGTTTAGACTCTGCATCATTTATTTTTAGGGACATTAGTGACATCTAAGGTTTTAAGAGTTATAAATCATCCATAAAAATATATATTTGTTTATGGCTTAATTATAATTTTTTAGATAGTTATTTTGGCACAAACGAGAGCTCAAATAGAGTTATGGCCTTCAAAAATTTGGATTTTACATCATTTTTTTTAGAACTTTAGGAAGGCCATATGTGACATATATATAAATTTAAATTATACTTTTTTATATGGTCAGTTTGTTTCAAATGAAATTTCAAATAGAGTTACAGATCAAAAGTTATGGCTACTAGAATTTTAAACTCTACATCATTTATTTTTAGAACTTTTTAGAGGCCATACATGACCATTTAAGGGTTTAAATTTTTTTTTGAAAATATCCCTAAATGGATAGATCTATTTATGGTTGAATTTTACTTTCTGAGATGGTCATTTTTGTTCAAATAAGAACTCAAATAGAGTTATAGATCAAATGTTATGGCCTCTAGTAGTTTAGACTCCATATAATTTATTTTCACAAGCTTCTAGAGGTAATATATGACCATATATAATGGTACAAAAAGTTTTAAAAACTTATCTAAACTGATATATCTATCTATGTCTCAATTTTACTTTGTAAGATGGTCATTTTGGCTTAAATGAGAGTTCAAATGGAGTTACAAATTAAAAGTCATGGCCTTCAAAAATTTAGACTCCACATTATTTATTCTCCAAAAATTTTAAAGTCCATACATGACCATATGATAGCCTTAATTTTTTTGAAAACATACTTAAATTTATAAAAGTATAATTATGGATAAATTTTACTTTCCTAGATGGTCATTTTAGTGCAAATAGGAGCTCAAACACAGTAATAGATGAAAATTTATGGCCTCCAAAATTTAGGACTCCACATCATTTATTTTTAATATTTATTTGGATGCCATACATGACCATCTAAATTTTCAAAAAGTTTGAAACTCATCCCTAAATAGATATATCTATTTATGGATAACTTATACTTTTTGAGATGATGGTTTTGGTATAAATGAGAACTGAAATGGAGTTATAGATCAAAAGCAATGGCCTTTGGAAGTTTGGAATCTACATCATTTATTTTGAGAACTTTTAAGAAGACATGCATGACTTATCAGACTGCCCAGGATCTTAGATATTTGCACAAAAGATTGAGCAAATCTATGTATGGAGAAATGAAATCACAAATAAATTTCAAAGGAGGAAGAAGCTTGTCTTCACACAATAATATTGTAAAATATGACCTTCTTACATAAAATCACATTAACTTGTCTAACCTTCCAAAGTGAAAAAGTGAGGTATATATAGGGGAAATTAAGGAAACATGAGGAAGCCTCTATTTTTCCTAATTAGATAATTACACTTAAATGAAATTAACCTATGTGACCCTTTTATAACTAACCTAAGGAAGCTTAATTGACATAGAATGGACATAAGGCCATGTAGGCAAAACCCAATGGGAAAAATCACTACACTAACATGACCATCCAAGGGTCTAATTTTTTTTAAAAGATATCTAAATGGATTTAAATATATATGGATAATTTTTAATTTTTGAGATGATCATTTTGGCATAATCAAGAGCTCAAATGAAGATATGAATCAAATGTTTGGGCATACAAAAGTTTGGACTCTAAATTATTAGTTTGCCTAACTTTTTGGAGGCCATACTTGACTATATGAGGGTCTAAAGTTTTTTGAAAACAATCATTAATGGATAGATCAATTTATGGATGAATTTTTTGAGATGGCTACTTTGGCACAAATGAGATCTAAAACAAAGTTACAGATCAAAAGGTATGGCCTCCAAAACTTTAAACTTTGCATCATTTATTTTTAAAAATTTATAGAGGCCATTGATAACCATATGAGGGTTTGAAAAATTATAAAAACATTGTTTTAAATATATATATGGATAAATTTTACATTCCAAGATGGTCATTTTGGTGCAAATGATAGTTCAAATAGAGTTATGGATTAAAAATTTATGGCCTCTAAAAGTTTAGAATCCCTATCATTTATTTTTTAGAATTTTTTGGATGCCATACATGACCATATAAATATCCCAAATATTTTTAAAACATCTCTAAATGGATATATATGTTTATTTTAGAATTATACTTTTTGATACAATATTTTTGGTGTAAATGAGAGTTCAAATAGAGTTACATATCAAAACTTATGGCCTCTAAAAGTTTGGACTTCATATCATCTTTTTTCAAAAAAATTTGGAGGCATTATGTGACCATATAAGGTTTATAAAAGTTTTTAAAATATATCTAAATGGATAATATATCTATGGTTTAATTGTAATTTATAATACAATGGTTTTGGTGCAAATGAGAGATTAAATAGAGTTACAGATTAAAAATTATGGCCTTTGAAAGTTTAGACTTTGTATCATTTATTTTATGAATTTTTTTGGAGGCCATACATAACCATTTGAGGGTATATTTTTTTTTAAACATCTCTAAATAAATATATCTATTTATGGTTTAATTTTACTTTTTGATATGATTATTTTATCATAAATAAGAGATTATATATATATATATATATATATATATATATATATATATATATATATATATATATATATATATATATATATAAATATGGCCTCTAAAAGTTTGGACTTTGCATCATTTATTTTCAAAACTTTTTAGAGGCCATACATGACCATATAAGGGTCTAAAAAGTTTTGAAAACATCATTAAATTGATATATCTATTTATGAATGAATTATACTTTCTAAGATGGTCCTTTTAGCATAAATGAGAGCTTAAATGGAATTACATATCAAAATTTATGGCCTCAAGAATTTTAGACTCTACGTCATTTATTTTTAGAACTTTTTAAAGGCCATGCATGACCATATAAAGGTCCAAAATTTTGAAAAATGTTCTTAAAAAGATAGATCTATTTATTACTAAATTATAATTTTTGATATAGTCATTTTGGTGCAAACCAGAGCTCAACAGAGTTATGAATCAAAATTTATGACATCTAGAAGGTTATACTTTGCATCATTTATTTTTAAAACTTGTTGGAGGCCATACATGACCATATAAGGGTCTTAAGAGTTAAGATAACATAATTAAATGTATAGATCTATTTATGGACGAATTGTACTTTTCAATATGATTGTTTTGGTGTAAATAAGAGCTCAAATAGAGATATTGATCAAAATCTATGGCCTCTAAAACTTTAGAGTCTACATCATTTATTTTTAGAACTTTTCAATGGCCATATGTGACCATATGAGGGTCTAAACTAAATGGATAGATTTATTTAAGGCTGAATTTTCATTTTTGATATTTTCATTTTTGTATAAATGATAACTCAAATGTAGTTATAGATCAAAATTTATGGCCTCTGAAAGTTTAGACTTTGCATCATTTATTTCTAGAACTTTTCAGAGACCATACATGACCATCAAAGGGTTTGAAAATTTTTTAAAATAACTAAATGTATATAGCTATATATGGATAAATTTTAATTTAAATGATGGCTATTTTATTGAAAAAAAGAGCTCAAATGGAGTTATAGATCAGAATTTATGGACTATGGAAGTTTGGAATCCACATCATTTATTTTTAAAACTTTTTGAAGGCCATATGTGAACATGTAAGTTTCCATTTTTTTAAAAATATTCATAATTGATAGAGCTAATTATTGGTTAATTTTATTTTTTTAGATGGTCATTTTAGTTTAAATGAGATCTCAAACAAAGTTATGGGTCAAAACTTATGGCCTCCAAAAGTTTGAACTCTGCATCATTTGTTTTCAAAAAAATTCATAAAATATACATGACCATCTGAGGGTTTAAATTTTTCTAAAAACATATTTACATGGATAGTGTTATTTATGTCTGAATTATACTTTGTAAGATGGTCTTTTTGGTTTAAATTTGAGATCAAATGGAGTTATGAATCAAATGTTTTAGAATCTATACATGACCATTGAGGGTTCAAAAAGTTATGAAAACATCTCTAAATGGATAGAGCTATTTATGGTTGAATTAAATTTTTTGAGATGGTCATGTTGACCAAATTTTGACCCCAAGTCAATATTGGTCAACCTCACTAGGTTTAAAATTTCATAGGATTGTCAAAACTTGTATGTGGTCTTTTCATGGTCCTAAATAGTTTCATATGGTCACTCTTGTCCTTGTCTACCCTTGTCCAAAGTTTCTTTCTATCTATATTTATCTAGTCATTGGGGTCAATTACATGTTCTTGATGTTTTCAAACATGGTATAAGTTTTTTTTGGTTTAAATTCATTATAAAAGGTTATTTATGTGTCAATAAGGTCATAATATAATGCATTAACCTTTTATTTGGTTCTTATGTGCTAAAATGTCATTTTAGTCACCTTTTGGCCTATTTGGAGGAGTTACACATACCATATTCAATTGAAAACATTTTAAGAAGACTCCTAACATACATAATGTTATAAATAGGTCAAATAATGTTCAAAGATGGTCAGATATAGACAAAATCTATAATATAATGCCTAAACAAGGTAAAATGACAATTTACAAGCACTTTTGGGAACTTGTACAACCTTACAAGATCATATTTTAGTTTTAAATTATTTAATAGTGTCCCTTTGGATCCCTTAGATAATTTTTAGGATTTGGAACAAGTTTTAGGTCATAAATATACTTTATATATTCTCTCTCCTCCATCATTGCCTTCATAATCTTAGAAAGGCAAAATTGAAGTGGATGGTACCACTAGGAGAGAGAGAGAGTTATGAGATGAAACTTTATTAATTATTAGGAGTAATATTAAAATTAAAATTAGTTAAATTATTTTGTATATTCATGGCCCCTCATTTATGAACAATCACTAAAAGTGATAATAGGTTGTTATGACTTGTCCATCCAAGGTTTGATTTTAAATATATTTATCGACTTAAGAATTTTATGGATAAGAATGGTTGTGAGGGTTGTTTTTAGAGGTAAAATATCCAATTTTAATGGTGGTTTCATTATCTAACTAATATCCATGAAGTGTCTTTAATAGGAAGAAAAGTGTCCCAATGTACAAGGTGTTTCAGTCAATCCTTATGCAAGTTTTGTTTTGTCTGAGATATTTATCATCTTTAGAGGTTAAAAATGCTTAATAATTCATGAAATATCCCTCAAATTCATATAATTCATGTTTTATTTGTTTGAGATGTGATTATTTTCCATAGTCTTTAGAAACATTGTCAATGTTTAAACAGTCCTCTACATGTTTGATTACCAAATTTGGTTTAAATATCAGTGATATATCATATTATAAGGTTCTAAGACAAAAATTTACCATTTTAAGTATGGAAAATGAAGATAGTGGTCCAAGTACACCCTTTAATGAGATTCATATGTGTTTTAGCAATACATAGGGTTGTACAAACTATAGAGACAAGTTAAAGGTGACATGATTCATTGTCAAAGGGCATATAAGCTATTAAGAAGGTTAAAGAAGAGTAAAAAATTTGACATAGAATAAGAGTTTCTAAGGCTCAATAATTGGCTCTCTAAGTATATTGTGTAATAAAAAGATACCTACAAGCCCTAGGCCTATAGGTCCTTATTATGGAGTAAATTTTATTATTCTCCAAACAAAAACAAGAAACAACACAAGGTTAACTCCATACATTGAAGGTAGTAAGTGTCACTAAAATATTAAAGCATGTAAATGATTGTAAGTCAATAAATAGTTAGATGATAGAGTTCATAAGCATTAATGCATGTACATAGGTTTGTGCATGGTATTGATAATACAAAAGGTTGAAAATGTTAACACCCATTTGATGTTGTAGTATTATGAGGTGTAGTACATAGAAAATCTAATGGCATAATGGGATCACCTCCAAGCTATGGGAACTTGGAAACTTGAGATGAACCTCTAGATAAGGTCAACTTCCTTTCACTAATCTTAGTACAACTGATATATGACCAATTCATTTCAAAATATGACTTTTTAGTGATCTTACTCCTAACTAGGGTTTAAAATTTTAAAGGAAAAGAGTTCAAAAGGAATTTTAAAACTAGAAAGTGGTGATGCACCAAAGGATTCTAGTGGAAATTAATGCTCACTTTGATTAAACATAGTTGAATAATTAATATGTTGAAATTTATTGAAGCACAATCTTATATGAATATGAGACCAAAGTTAATATTAGGTATTATATCAAACAAGGTCCAAACTTCTTGATTTTTGTCATTAAGATTTCAAAAGCGCAAGATAAATACCATGGATGATTCTTATATAACTATAATAATACTTAGATCAATCAAAAATTTAATAAAATTCATACATAGACAAAGATAACTAAGACAAGGAAGGGAAAACTTCAATATATTAGTATTCTCCAGGTTACTACATGTAAAAATTTCCTCAAAGGTAGAAAAAATTGTCTAATAGAAAAATGATCCATGGTCCACATAGGAAACCCATATTTATACAAAAAATCACCTTTTGAGAGAGAAAAAGTTAAAAAAAAAACCCTTACACTTAGTTTTGGAGTAAGAAATCAGGAAACCTCCATACAAATGTCATCATTCCCAACTTTAAAAGGCATTTTTGGTGGAGTAGAAGGAAGAAAAGAACTTTACAATGACTAGGTGCTTCACCAAGTGTTGAAAGAGGAGAAAAATCTATTGGAGTCTTTTATTTAAACCATTTCTCCTTAATATCTATTGAATAAATCTCTCCCAAAAAATGGTGTGCCAAAATAAATCGTGACTTGATCAAAAATTGAATGATTTTTAATATTGGGATATTTTAAAACTAAAATTGCAAAACCTAACTTGAAATTTGTAGTCAAGACTTTTACAACTTTTAAGTCATTCAACTTGACAAAAAGGAAAATACAAATTATAATTTGAGCTTTTACAACTAAATCCATTCAACTTGTCAAATGGAAAAGTGCAAAATACAAGTTTCACTTTTTTCAATTAAACCTTGACATAAAGATAATTGAAAATTATAAGTATCTCTTTTCAGCTTAAAGTTAAGAGATGTCAAAATGATAGTTATAATTTACAACTTTCAACTTTACAATGTATCTTAAAAAAATTATAGTTTACAAAATGTATTTTCAAATAATAAAATAATCAATCTACAATAGTGACTTTTAAGGATTCTTTTTCCTTTTTCACTTGCATCTTCTCGATATAAGCATCAAATCTATTGAATATCTCTTGTAGGCATTCTTCATCAAGATCAACTATGTAGATATTAATAATGTTACATTCTACAATTATCTTAGATAATTCTATAAAAGTAGCTTTGTATACTTGGATATATTTTCCCATTTGATCAAGTGTATTATGATACTTGATGAATTGGTGGATGGAATTCAAATTGAAAGTTATATCATGTGATGACTACTTATTAATGATCTCTTTGAATTTAACCTAGACTACCTAAACAAGAAGAGGTTTATCTTGGTAATATTTTACATCACATGATCATTTATAAATTGAATCTTCAATATCATACATTCCATATGTGGCATTATCATAAGTTCTCTTGGCCTTATCAATATTTTCATTGAGTACTCTGATTTTGAATTTAGCTGCCCTCTCCATCTCATCATGATCTAAAGGGTTGTTTATTATCTTCTTAGACATGAGGATGTCACTCTCTATCATGTCAATGTCCTAGAATTTGGGAAAGTATAGGTTCATCATTTTAACCTCTTATTCATGTTTACTTATCTATTCCTTGAGATATTCTAGACCATCCTTTTAAGTATTATAGTAGTTGATGACTAGCCCTATCACTCTATCACCTTTTATGATTAGTTATTCAACCTAGTATTTTATAGCTCTACCCATCATACCAATCTTTGTCATTACCTCAAATGTTTCTTTATCAAGGAATTGAGAGAGATATTGAGTTGGTTAGGAAGATTTAGGTCGATTTATTAGGTCTATGAATTTTCTTAAGGCATCATCAACTACTAAACTTTATTCTTCAGCTCATATTTAGCAATCTTGTCACTATCCATTTACTCAAAGAGAGAAATTATGCTTGTATAAACATCATATTTTAGTCCCTCTCTTATTATACCACTCAAGTGCACCTTAGATAGATAATAATCCCCCACTACTAAATCTTAATTTTGTTTATCAGGTAGAGGAACTACTATCTCCACATATTTTCCCCCAGTTATATCATATGAGATTTTATAGATGGTTTTGGGGCCTCTCTTTGGTCATTTGGATGATTCTAGTAGACCAAAATACAAAGTGATAGGAGATATCATATATTGCTTCTTCTTTGACACTAATTGTGCTAGCCAACTTAGAGTGGCTACTAGTGAATCTTGTGTTATTTCAATGTCCATTGTTACTTTTGACTCTACAATTGAAGTTGTTACATTGGTAGTTACCATGAAAATCACTATATCTACCACTAACATTATCATTGAGTCCTAATCTAATGATTTGGTTCTCTTCCCCATTGGTGGGTTGAGTAGACATATTTGTGTTAAGAGACATCTCTATTTACACCTCTTTGGTGGGATTTTGAGTCAATGTGAGAGTATAATAAAGTGAGGATACTTATATGGGTGGAGTGGATGTGCTTACCAAGGGTATGAAAGCTTGAAGTGATATAGGCAGATAAATAGGCATGCATGGATGGAACAATAAAATTTGTGGAAAGGTGGTGTCTAAGGTGGAAAAGGAATTTATCAGTGTAGTGAGAACAACCATACTAAAAATAATATAAAGTGTGATGGAAGATGAATATGGATTTATATCCATCTTAGTGGCTATGATTTCTAGTGAGACTATAGTCAAAATGATTGAGTTTACATCCATGTACTACTGGGTGGTATTGGTGATTAAGGAGGCAATAATGGATATAGGGGATGAGGTAGAAGTAATTTCAAAAGAGGGAGGTGAAGGTGGAAAATAAATAACCAAATTCATTAACCGGATTACTACTAAGGGAATCACTTTCACTGGTTGGTCATATGAAGGAGAAATTACTTGCACTAATGGGTTAGTAGAAATAGGAGGGCTAATTATTTGTGTTGGATGGATAGTAGACATAAGAGGGGGGTTAATTCTTATACTAGTGGGATAGAATAAATATGAATATGGGTTGTATAATTATGTCCCCTTTTGGAACTAATAGTGCTTAATCTATTAGATGGGTTATTAGTACATGGATATTGGAAGAAGCCCTTCTTGCCTTTTTCTTTTATTTTTTCCTATGCAAGACAACGAGCCCCATTGCATAACCATTTGAGGGTATTTTTTTTTTAAACATATCTAAATAAATATATCTATTTATGGTTTAATTTTACTTTTTGATATGATTATTTTATCATAAATAAGAGATTATATATATATATATATATGGCCTCTAAAAGTTTGGACTTCGCATCATTTATTTTAAAAACTTTTTAGAGGCCATACATGACCATATAAGGGTATAAAAAGTTTTTAAAACATCATTAAATGGATGTATCTATTTATGAATGAATTATACTTTCTAAGATGGTCCTTTTAGCATAAATGAGAGCCTAAATGGAATTACATATCAAAATTTATGGCCTCAAGAATTTTAGACTCTACATCATTTATTTTTAGAATTTTTTAAAGGCCATGCATGACCATATAAAGGTCCAAAATTTTGAAAAATGTTCTTAAAAAGATATATCTATTTATTACTAAATTATAATTTTTGATGTAGTCATTTTGGTGCAAACCAGAGCTCAACAGAGTTATGAATCAAAATTTATGACATCTAGAAGGTTATAATTTGTATCATTTATTTTTAAAACTTTTTGGAGGCCATACATGACCATATAAGGGTCTTAAGAGTTAAGATAACATAATTAAATGTATATATATATATATATATATATATATATATATTTATGGATGAATTGTACTTTTCAATATGATTGTTTTGGTGTAAATAAGAGCTCAAATAGAGTTAGGATCTCTTTGGTTATTTTAACCCCCTTCCTCCTTAACCAATTAAATGTTATATTTATAACTAGGGTGGTCCTTTCTAATAAGTATAAGAATTTAGGTGTAGACTACCTGGCTTGAGTAAAATGTTAGAGGTAGATGTGATTATCATAATATACGCTATACACTACCTATTCCTCATTTTTCAAATCTTCTCAATCTTGTGCCATATCATAAGTATTAATTTAATCTAGGGTCATTTTATAATAATATCTCAACCTAACCTCTTCTTCATCCTACATATCCTCCCAATAGTCTTCATAAAATGGAATGTGGGAATATGAGGAGCCCACTAGACTAGTAACATAACCAGTCACATCATAAAATGGCCTAGTGTCAAGAGCTCTCAAGGTCATCTATGTTATCTCTACATTCACACATTTAGACTTAGGTAGATAATGGCATGTGTATCTCCCTATATTGATAGTGAAGTGTATGATTATTTTGTGCCTATTTGATAAGAACTTATGGGTTTCCACTAGTTGTCTCACAAGTTTCGTTAAGGCCCATTTTCACTTACATATCTAGGAAGGGTGTAAGGACACCTACTTAAACCACCCCCTCTAATGTATGAATATGTAGGAAACTAAATAAAGTATGACCCCTAATTTTTAATTTATGTTGTTGTAGCATAAAAAGTTCTTATCCTCCCTAGTTCTTTTTTAAACATGATTATGATGCAATAGATAAAATCATCGTTATCTCTTCTAAATTGTTGTTTTCTCCCCTCTAAATTTAAATCAGGGTGGTAGTTATAAACTTTTTTGATGTGATATTTCACTATGTTTAATCCAAGGAATGCCTTCCCTTTTGCTAAAATATAGACAAGGTAGGGGGTCATATAAAATTTGACCATAGTGTTAAACTCCATCAATTATTTATGAATAAAATTACTGATCAATTGGTCCCAATGAATGTATTATTTATTTTGATGGATTAACCATATATATTGGTACATCCAATCTTGATAATTCTTTGTATTTGGGCTCCCTGTAACTCTATATAAGAGAATAATGATATCTCATACCTCATCCTTAAAGTGTATCCTAGTCAGGGTCTTAGGCATTCTTTTCGCTGAAGATTTAGGGGTTTTTAACTATTTTTTTTTAAACCATAAATAGGATGAGTTATTATCCTGATAGAACATCTTGGAGGAATCAAGAGTAATGTTGATGTAACTTTCAAATTCTAGGATTATGAACATAGTATTAATGAAATCTAGATCTAGATTCATAATCTTATCCCCTTTATCATTCACTACTTATCTCTTCTCAACATCATAATGTTTTTCCATGGTGATCACAAGTTTAGGTATTTACAAAAAGAGTGGGAATGCTATAGCATAAGATAAACCACTATCATAAATGCTCTAAATCCAATCATTCTTGAATTCTACATTGAGTCTAGTTCAAAAGTCTGCTAGGTCATGACCTAGATATGTGTCAGTTATCTCATTGATGTTTGAATCTAGGATAGATGAGACACCATGTGTATTTGACTTGAAATTCATCTATTTTTTATACATGTACACTAGGTAAATTGGTAAGGAAAAACATATATAGAGTTGGTCAGGATTTAAACTTGTAATTATAGGTTATTTTTCCTCTTTCAACTAGGCAGAGAACTATTATGTTTATGTATGGGTTTAGTTCTGATAGGAATATAATGTGCAATAAAAAAATTCTAGTGGGGTTTTAACTTCCAAAGTCTAACCAAAGGTCTAATGGGGTTATGGTTTGCAATAGTACATCATATCTTTGATGGGAACTCAAGGTTTGAAAGCAAAGGGAATATCTATCTAGATTTAATTAGGGGTTTTATGTGTTTTTTGAAATTAAAATTTCCATGAGGTTTTAATTTGATAAGGTATGGGAAATATCTACCTATATCTAGACAACTTTCAGGAAAACCCTAAGTACAACAAGGAAGTAGATGAAACTATCAACAAGATTTTAACAAACATTGGTAAAAATTGGAAAATGTGAGCAATAAGGTGAAATGATGATGATTCTTTTGACAATTATAAAGACAAAACCCTAAGTATGACAAAATAAAAACTTGAACTTATAGAAATATAATAATGGAGGTGACTAAAAGGGAAAGCAGGGGACCCAAGAGAATACCATGGATGTGTACACTAGGCTTGGCAATGGATAAATTTGGTGCTCATTTGTGTTTCTTGGAAATGGTGGTGAATAAACTATGGTTAGTATCATTACTCATCTTAGAGGTTTGGATCATAGTTTCACTTGGCAATGGAGCTCTAGTTTTGGTCACAATGTTAATTAACTTAGTCAAAAAACTAAATTTTATATTAACTAACCCCTAATTAATGCCAAGATTTATAATCAGTAGTGGTAGATGGGAAAAAGGTGGGAAATTAGGTCATCATAATCATTTGGAAATTTTATAACTTGTAAATTTTTAATGTGTTTCCAATTCTCTACATTCTTCTAAGGGTTTTTAAAGGTAGGAATTGCTTTGGAGGTGGGTAGTGGGACCTTAATTACACTTTGTAACTTTGAAACATTACAAAGTGTAGTGAGATTTCTCATTTTTACTAGGTTATGGTGAAAGGTGAGAAGCAGAGTCTGTATTACAGTTTACAACTTTGTAAAGTTACAAATTGTATCATGAGTTATAATTCCTACTAGGTATTAATGAAGAGTAGAAATCAAAGTCTAGATTATAGTTTGAAACTTTGCAGAATAACAAATTATAATACGAGTCATTATTCTTGCTAGGTCTTACGTGAGAAATAAAGTAGAGGATTGGGTACACTTTACAACTTTTTAAATTTGTAAACTACATAAAAATATCTAATTTTCACAGGTCTTGAAAAAAGGTATTTAGGCCATTTTAAATTTTTTTATCAAAAAATTATAGGTCTCCTTTAAAGCACAAGGTGTTTTGAGGTTTTTGGTAAAAAAATATCAAAATTTTGATGACCTTTACAAGTTGATTGCCTTCTAATTAATTATTTTCTAGTAGCCTTCTATTTCATTGCGCATGGAGTCATTTTTTAAGTTCAACACATCTTAACTTGGAGAATAAATATAAGTAGGGATTGCCTAAAACAAGAAACAAAATAGGAAAAACAAAATAAAAACAAATAAGCATAACTCCTAATGAGTTGTAGATTATGCATAAATGAATTTAATTTGAGGAAAATAATTAATACTAATATATACAAAGTTTTGGAAAGAATTCCAACCTCTAAAGCATGCTTTGAGGTATATCCCATTGACTAGGATAGGTATCTCTGATCCATCAAGCTTGGATAAATAGAATGTATTATCTCTTTTGTAATGAGCTATGATGTAAGACCACTCTATATTACATCAAATTTTGTATGTTTGTCTATCCTGGCCCTTTCAAAATCCCATTTAAGAACCACATCTCCTTAATTTAAGATCTTATCAGAGATTTCTTGTCAAAAGTTGTCTTTACTTGAGCCTGATTTACTTCTAAAACTTATATTGACTACTTGACCTCTTCTAACTCCATGAGTTCTACAAAATACACAGTGATTACATCATTTTCAATTAATTCCAACTGATGATAGAGCTCCAAAGATGGTAACTCTATCGATAATGGAAGTTTATCTTACCTTCCATAGACTAACATGAATGGAGAATTGCCTATGGCTCTTTTTGGAGTGATCCTCTAGGCCTAAAGTGATGATTTAAACTTAGTGTGTCAGGTCCTCTAGTTATCTTCCATTATTATTTTAATAATCCTTATGAGATTTTTGTTGGTGGATTCCACCAAGCCATTACCTTACATGTAATAATTGGATGAAGTCTTTAGGTAGATTTTATGTTTTACTACCCATTCACTCACCTGAGTGCCCACAAAAGTTTTGGCATCGGCTATGATAATGGTGTAAGGAACACCAAATCTAGTGATAATGTTGTCCATGAATTCTAAGATGGATGCTTCCATGACATATTTTAATGCAACTACCTCAATCCATCTAGTCAAATAATCAGTCATAGTAAGGAACCATATATGACCAATAATTGATGGTGGATTGATCATGTTAATAAAATCCAATCCCTACTAAGAAAATAGCTAATGAACTTGGATTAGTTGGAGAGGGAGATCTACTAGTCTTTTCTTGCATAAAAAGTAGCCAAATTTCTCACAATTTCAAACCCATATATGTGCATATTTGAATAGGTCATGCCAATAAGAGTTTTCCCTCATTATTTTGATGGTAGTGGTTTTTGTAGAGAAATAGCCACCCAATGAGACATCATGAAACTCTTTGAGCACTTTCAGGATTTGATCATGCTTAATACACCTCAATATAACTCCATTAATATGTTTTCTAAAAATAATCCCATCAATAAGAACATAAGGAATAAATTGGATCCTGAAATACCTTGTTATTATAGCTTGAATAAGCATTTACTAGTTTGCAAGAAGGTAGTCATGTCATTGATCCAATTGTTGAGTAGATGTGGAGTTACTGGTTGAAATGATTATTGAATGTATATTTCATAATAATCTTTAATTTTATAAGTAAGCTACTCACATAAGCCTTTTCCTCTTATAAACTTAGTTATTTTAATGATCACATCATATTTAATGACTTTCATGATTCAACCCACTCTCTTTTCATTTATTTCTTGGCTGAATAGGAACTCCTTTACACTCTAGTGAATAACCATAAAATTAATCTTTTTATTTGAGAGCATGTGCCTAAAAAATTTGAGAGATTTTATTATTTCGTATACTTACTTCTTAGTAAATCTATACTTTTCCCCATAATCCTTTAAGGACTGACTAAAAAAGGATATGGGTTATTATAATTTATCTTTATTTTATTGGGTTAGGATTGCTGATATGTTTCCTTACTCTCTAAAAGCATAGAGAATTAAATGATTCTCATAATTGTGATTTATCAGGGTTAGAGATTGAGTATAGCTTGCTTGATGGCTTCAAAGCTATCCTTTCCTTCCCTTGTCTAGCAAAAATTGACCCCTTTTTAAAGCATAGCAGTAAGGGGTTTGGCCATGGTAGAAAAAAATGGCATGAACCTCCTTAAAAAGTTTGTCTTCCTTAGGAAACTTTGTAACCCTTTTTTTTATTCGTAAGTGTTAATGAAGAAATAGAACTTACTCTCTATAGTTCTATTACAAGGCCTTCTTTTGAAACTATGTGTCTTAGTAGTTTGCCTACGTGAACTACAAATACACATTTATTTGGATTGAGGGAAAATACAAACTCTTTGTACCTCTCAAAAACGTTTCTAAGATGATTTAGGTGGTCACTTTCCTATTTTGAATAAATAGTGATGTCATCTAGATACACCAAGGTCATCTCATTGATCAAACCCTTGAAATCCATATCCATAACCCTTTGGAAGGTAGCACCAACATTAGTCAAATAGAAAGGCATTTTTTTTAGATGTATGTGCCTCATTTGATAGTGAAAGTAGTCTTAAACTGGTCAAATTTCTAAACTAGGACTTGGTTATATCCAGAATAACCATCTAAAAGGGAAAACCTCTCATATCTAGCTACTATTTGGAGGATTTACTCCATGGGTGGAAGGGGATAATGATCCTTCAAGGATTCTTTATTTAGGTCTCAATAATCTACACAAAACCTGATTTCACCATTATTTTTCCTAATAGGGACCAAGTTAGCAACCCAAAATGAGTGTTTGATAGGGAAAATGATGTTATCTTCTATCAACTTGGATAGCTCACTCTTCATCAAAGGCTCTATTTTTGGGTTTATTGGCCTTTATTTTTGCCTAATAGATTTAGTATTTTGGTCAATTTCTATTGTGTGATGGGATAAACTAGGGTTAACACCCCTTAGATATTTATCACTCCAAGTGAAGTTATCATCAAATTACTGACACAATCTAATAAAATCTTACTTTTTATAATTGTTACATACCATTTTGATCTTCAAAGTTTTACCTTCTAATATGACTACTGGCTTATAGTCTTCTTCCTTTACTGTGATATTTTTATCTCACCCTTCAACTAATCATCAGAGTTGAAGATACTTTATAAAGTAAAATTACCCATGGGAAACTTGTTATTCTTAAACTAAATTACTTATTCCCCATACTATTAATGGAGCCTTGAATAATTTTTTTCAAAGAATTCAACCTCACCTTGTAGAAAATTAATAATTTATTGATCATTATCAACTTACCAATTGGTTTCATTATCAAGGATAGAGGGTCTCACTATCATGTTTACATGATGGATGTTGTCCTTAATCTCTTTAGGTTGATTATATTGAGAACCCATTGAGTTCATGTGATCAACATCCTTGTTTTTTGATCTCTATATCACTTGAATGTTTAAAGTAATAAAACTTCCAAAAGGTCCTAAACCTTGTGTTTGAAGATCTCAAAAATTTGTTCAAGGTCATGTTTTTTTTATCTTACTTGGTGAATAATTAGCTCACTATCATCAAACACCTATAGTGATTGAATCCCTCTTTTTTTTTACTAATTGAAGACTAGAATAAATGATTTATATTATGCCCATTATTAGTGCATCTAAATTAAATTCTAAAGGAATAAAAATAACTCTCTTTTTAGGGAGAGACCAAAACAATACTATTACCTACACCATTCTTGCTCCTTGAGCCTCAAAAGTATAATTACCACATTCCCTTATGATCTTCAACTAGTTTGACAAGATTTTATATGATTGTATCATATTCATTAATTCAATATGTACCCAACCTCATTTCCTTGACATAGTCATAAAGATCAAACTAGATAGATCATCCCCATTCATCAAAGTGAGTGTCTAGGATTTCTTCCATAGGTGTTGCAACTTCATGGCCAAACTCTTCCTCTTGGTCTTGAAATGTGCAATTCATATCCATAGGGATAGGAGTATATGGTTCAATATGGTCTTTATCAATTGAATCAGCCTTTATGGTCACTCTAGTCCCATATCTTTTCTTGAGTAACATATGCTACCAATTAGTAGATAGGTACCCTCCCATTTTTACAATGAAGTCTCAAGAAAGGTAGATTGAAAAATAGGGGTGTAGACACGAAAATTATGTCACACACATGTGCATAACTCCCTATGTCAAAATCTTCCAAAACCCATTTTAATAATAAAAAATAATCTCCTTAACCCATACTTTTACCCCTCACACATTTAATTAATTTAAAATACTTAATTAAGTTAATTAAAAACTCCTATTGCCACCTTACCTAACCACCTCACCCTATGATTAATTATCCTTTGATGAGTCGCCTCAAGACTTGGTCCCCACATCTTAAGTACCCAAGACTTATTCCCACTCCCAAACTAAATTCTTAAGCAACTACTTCCTTCATAACCTCTTATTTTTACCATTTTATAATGGGTGTCACACCTGGCATGCACAATAATAGAAAATAGGTCAAGAATAGAAAGGTTTACCTATTCTAAGGCTACTAATGTCTTTCAACCCATGGCTGATGTTTATAGGATACATGTTGATATCGGTGGGATCGCCGACATTGGAAATATAAGCCAAACTCTAACCTATAGGTCAGGTTAGTATAAATTGAGAAAATCAATCCTTACTCTCGTTCAGGCTCTCAACATTCTATTTTTGACATCTAGGCTTACAATCACCCTATGTAAGTCAATCACCATCAACAATTGAGCTCTTAAAGGCCAACATCATCTACTTGTTCTCTCTATTCAGGCATTTAGGTTCAAAATCCTAAATAAAAACCATGAACTTGGTACTTATCATTTAGTGACCACCATAGCTAAGTATATCACTGATATTAAAGGTTATTTAAATATTTATTCTTTTTATTTATTTATATCTACCTTACACACTTCTGACTATACCCTCATGAGGGAGTTACAAAGATTCCTTGTTTCCCCTTACATGCATACCAAACCTCTGACTAGACTTAACCAAGCTATAAACTCTCTTTCCTAACTATCTCAACCTCTTTGACCTGATCCAAACCATTTCCTAGACTCAAAAAAGCCTTCTACAACCTCTCAGGACAATTATTTCCCCTACCAACCTTAGTAGCCTAGCTAACATCAGCCACCTCCATACCAACCTTGGTATCATAACTAACATCGATCACCTCACTATCGACCTTGGCATCCTTATTGTTATTGGTTACACTCCTACCAATGTCGATGACTATCAATTCCCTAGCCTCTTGAAAACCTACCTAGACAACTTCTAAAACACCAACAAAGAACCTCACTTACACCCTATCACTCTCTACTATGAATAGGTTGTTAAAAATGGTAATTTTATCTCTCTTTTACTCTCTATTCACCTCTCTTTTAGTTATTATTCTTTTGGCTCTCAAAAGTGGACTATCATCTCTAGATAAATTTCACACTTCCTAGAACAAACACGTAGCTTGGCAGTCCACTCATTTATCTACCAATAAACATCTTGTGGTAGTGATTTATTATTTTTAGGTAGTCCTCTCTAGCTAAAGAGGAATGCTCACAATGTCTAGATATAGTATGCAAACCAACTCTAGGTTCATTCTAATCACTTATCCCCATCCTTCTCTCTATTTTCCTTTAAACTTGGAATAGACAAATTTTAGTGAAACATTTTTGGCATGCTCAGTGGGACCCTAGAGTTTTCCTTGGGTTCATTTCTTATTTTAAACATTCATATAGGTGCATTATAGTGAAAGTTTCATTTTTGGCACTTTTTTTTCTCTTTTCTCTTAAAAAATGGAAAATCCAATATCTTATTTCTCTATTTAAAAGGCATTAAAACTAAAATCTTCTTTCTTTTCTCTTTTCCTCTAAAAATAATTTGTCATTTGATTTTACAAAAAAAAACCCTTATTTACTTCCTCTTGCATGAACATTAGGATAGTGAAATTCATATTATATTCCTATTTCCTCTTTGTTTTCATTCAAATCTCAACATTTCAGATTTGGGTTTAAAACTTAATATATTTCATAGTTTGTTTGTTGCATATTAACTCACCTAGTTCATTACAAGGATTTTGAATATATCATAGTACACCTATGTTACACAACCAAACCACATTCACATAAACAAGTATCAAAACTCACTTGAGAAAAGGACCATCAAGATTTCATCATCTAGTGGATCACCTTACCCTACCTGGCTATCCTACTTGGATTTCAACACCAAGGGGAGAACCCACTCCATTCTCTGGTGCAGTATAATCTCTAGATAGAAGGTATATTTTGGCTAAGTGGCCTAGGTTAACTATAGGTTCATGAAGTGTGGAGATCAAGCTCATATAACAATCCACATACTTGATCTAACATAGATTCCCTCTTGATCACCAAAATAAACCTAAGACCAGCTCTAGATTGCTTTCTAGTACCCCTAATAACCAAATTCTCTTCTCACTATCTGATTAAGGTATAAGCCAACACGAGACAAAAATTAATCTCTAGCACTTAATAGTTGTTGGCTGCATGTTCTTTTTCTCCTTTTCAATTGCCTTATGTATTTTTGATTTGGTAAGGATGCTTTTCTATTGATTCACAAAATCAATAATATTTCTAAAAATCAGTTTGTATAACCTATTATCTCAAGTTTTCTAAGTGTCATTCCTTCTTACACAAACCTTTTACATCCACTATTTTACCTATTTTCATCCTCTAATTTCTTAAAACATCATATTTTCTATTTCTAAGATTTCACAGTGACTGACATTGGTTAACACTATCGGTATCAGCATAATTTACCTATCGACATTGGTTGTTCCACCAACATTGGCAAAATTTTCCTTCTGATATCAGTCATCCCTACCGATGTCAGTAACTATGTAGTTTCATTTGCTCAAAAATAGAAAGATAAAATAACCCATTTTCCTCTACTCAAACTTGGTTTTTATTTATTATATTTCAAATACAGGATAGTAAGACTATTTAAACCACCTCTTGCATGGTATTGACATGAGTTAAAGCCAAAATTCTTGCCGATTATGTAAGCTAGCAACCACTTCCACTTTCCCCTCTTAATTCTAATTCTATCATGGAGCATACTTCAGATATAGAGCATACTCCCAGACCTAACCAAATTCCTATTATTCTTGAGGGAGATCAATATTTTACTAATTTTCTTGATTGAAATGTGGCAACCCTTTAACATTACCTTGCTATGAGTCAAACCCATAATTCTATGGGTGACCCAATCTATGGTATGCTAACCTCTTTGATAGAGACAACCTCAAATTTAGTTACATCTATTATTTTTTCTATGGTTACCTAAATGACCACTTCAATAAGTAACGCAACTATAAACAATGTCCAAAATGTGGCATCTCTAACCACCCAATCCCACCTAAACACTAGTGTAACTTACCTAATTTCATAACCACATCCAGTTTAGCCAAGTCACACCCCATTCCAAAATTTAGTGGTACCTATTCCATCTGCCATCATGCTTATAATTACCTAAGTTATGACTCACCCTTCATCTAGTCTAACCATGCCAATAATTTAACCTACAATAACAATAACCAACCAAGGCATAGTCTCCAACCCAATAGGACAAGTCCCTTTTCTTTCTTCACCTCATCTAATGACTCATTATCCTTATGTTACCCTAACACAACCTCAGCAAGCTATGTCATACACTCCCTCTACTTCCTATCAGCTTCCGTATAACTTAGGAGGAATCCCCCCGACTAATCCCCTTCTAGACCTCATTAATATGCTACTAGATAAGATGTCTAATTTAGAGACATCCATTTTTGGTTCAAATAATGTACTATCTTATGATCAGATATGCAATGGACCAATCCACCCTTTTGTGACTATTCACCCTTATCTAAGCTAATGGGAACTCCCTAAATTTACTCATTTTTAGAGTAAAAAGGACCCATAATAGCACTTACAAGCATTTGGACATGTTTTCTATTTAACAAGACATGATGATGCTTTACTACTTCACACTTTCCCTATGTCTCTTTCAGGGGGTGCCTTGGATTGGTATAACTCTATACCCTAGTACTCTCTTTTCTTGTTTACCCAACTTGCACAAATATTCCTAGACCATTTCTCTATTAACATTTCTAAGAAGGTTTCTATAACAGACCTTTATTTAATTAGATAATTTGATGATGAGTCTATTGATGATTTTGTCACTCATTGAAGAAGCTTGATCAATCAACTCTGCTTCTCCTTACCCTAGCCTAAGCTTATTGAGATTTTCTCAAGGGCATATGTTAAGCACATATCATCCACACTCTGGTTATACACTTTTTGAACATTTGATGAAGTTTTTAACATGGCATGGAAACTTGAGGTTTGTGTTATTTATGAAGGCAAAGTCAAGTTGCACAGTAAGATCCCAATACTAAGGCAAATGACTCTTCCTCCTCTAAAATGTCTACCTCTAACTAAAAGGCTAAAGGCTCTGCTAACATGGTGGTCATTAAGTTAACCTCTTCAACAACCATAAACCAATTGAATACTTTGATTTCTCAAAATCTAACCAAGCAATTCCAACAAGGGTATGAACAAAGACAATATACTCCCATTGGGGAATTATATACATCCATTTTGGAGAAACCATTACAACAAGGTGTCATAACACTTCCTTAGATTAAACCTCCTATACAATTTGACCCCTCCTATCTTATCCTAACCTAGTAAAAGGAAGATGAGTTTTTTGGTTACCATTGAGTTAAAGGTCACAACTCTAATAATTTTAAGATGCTCAACAATATTGTTCAAGATATTCTTGATAGAGTGAGCTTGTCTTGGACTATCCTAATGCACCTCTTAATCAAATTATATGTGTTCAAACACCCTTTTCCTAGCCATTCACCAAACTAAAATATTGTCTAGTCCATAACTAACTTAGGTGATCATAATATCCATATGATTAATATGGTCTTTCCTTTATCTTTAGTTGAAAATGACCCTCAATAAGAGACACCTATTTCATCGACTCCTTCCCCACATTCAATGGCACCTATTTTGCCCATTATTCCTCCTCTAGTAGAAGAGCCTATTTCACCTATTCCACTCCCTCAAGAGGAAGAGCCTCTTTTTCCACTCCTTTTTCCACTTGAGGAACCTATAATCCCAATTATATTTGCACCAATATTACCTATCCTCTTACTAGTTAAAGACCACACTCTACTTATCCCTCAACCACATTTTGAAAGGAACATCATTCCAGTATTATACCCTCTTAAGGAATCTTCTTCCCCTAATTTTCCTCCACTTATAGAGAGTGGTACCCCACCCACTTCACTTTACACCTAGAAGATTCCATATCATCTACTTCCATAATAAATGAGAGACCTATTATGCCTACTTCAATTTCACCACTCTTACCATTTCTTTTACCTATGGAGGATCATACTTTACCCATGCCTCACCCACATGTTGAGGGAACCATAATACCTATGCTTTACCCTCTTGAGGAACCTACTTTGCCTACCTCCCCTCCACCCATGTTAGATCAAGTCTCTTCTCTTGTCTCTATCGAAGAAGACCTCATTGTGGTTCTTTCTCATCTTTGACCTGAAGTAGTAGAAACCAATAATTTCCCTCTTTCTCAAAAACTATATCCTTCTAAAGATGCAACCATAAGGCCTACGTCAACTTTGTCAAAACCCTTCTCATGTTTGGTAAAAAGTCTAGAATTTCTTGACTCCATAAAGCTTGACCATGAAACGTTTTGGGATTAGCTTAAAACTCCATATCCAAGACAATGAATGTTGACCTTTACTACCAATACCCTTAATACAATTTACCCTAAGGTCTTTGATAAAGTTGGAGCTTCTTTACCAAAATCAACTGAAGTTCAGTCATCTATGTCAAAACCCTCACCCTCATAGGAATATATTACATTAAAATATATTAGGGCCTTAGGTGTACACCTCACTTCTAATTAAATTCATCAACAGGTGAAATTCGATTTAAATCCTCAACCACAAGTTGGAGTTTCTCACCCTAGATTATAGAAGAATGTTAAGCCTTATAGATCTCATCAATCCCTTCTTTAACCCTCAAATTTATCATCTATTTTGGGACCACACCCTTCTATTTTAGTTGGAATATAATCTAACCAAGCCAAACAAAAGGTTAAGCTACTTCCACTCCTACCTTTACTATCTAGTAGGCCTCTCACATTTGACACTAAGAAACTAATAGAAAAACACATAACTCCACCATCTCTAAATAAGACACCACATAAAATTACCTTTCCAACACCAAAAAGGTGTCCACTCCTATTAGTTTAACAAGCATG
Organism: Torreya grandis; assembly: GCA_037957365.1. Lineage (NCBI taxonomy): Eukaryota > Viridiplantae > Streptophyta > Pinopsida > Cupressales > Taxaceae > Torreya > Torreya grandis. Next base: position 6,635,576 of record JARHVA010000191.1, on the reverse strand, counting down.
AGCCCACTTGTACGCTCTTAAAGGTTTTTCTTATGTTAGTTATTGTAATCTTAGGTCATAGTTCTTCCTCCCATTAAGCCTTGTAGTCCTCTTGGATTGAAGTCATCTTGGTTTGATGATACACAATTTTTTTTATCATCATTCACCTAAACATAATACTAAGAATTGTAAATCCCTCACAATAGTTATTTAGCAACACTTCAATGTTGACACACTTTTCAATGACACTACCATCAACCTTCCTGTTATTCCACCTTTGGCATCTATAGTGCATCCTACCATTCTAATAAAATTTCAAACCCAAAGATGTCATCGTAACCCCTTTAACACCTCCTTCACCAACCTTTTAAATCAACATAGTTAATGTGGCCACATGATCACAAAACCAAAATAATAAAGCTAGGGAAAAGGTCACTACAGCTTAGACCCATCTATTCGCCAAAGACACTCACCCTACTAATCCTAATATTTCCATCTTGGGTGTTCTTAAAATAACATCTTTAGACATTATTCAAAACTCAATGGTGAAGCAGCTTCACCAAACTCCTGTGAAGATGTATTTATATGAGTTAATCCCAAGCTCATTCTAATACTGTCAATCTTTTAATAATGATTTGCAAGAAATTGAGGTACATTCAGATGATCCCCAACCTTTTGTAGCTTTGGTTGGCTCCCTTAATTTTGTCTCCCTAATTTCTTTTAGTAATTCAAAAATTCTAATTTAACACCCTGAAGATCAAGATTATGCCCTTTCTATTACCACATATATTGATCAAACTCATATCAAGAGATTTATGATCGATGGGGGACCCAGTATTAATATTATTTCCACCCATTCCTATAATGCATGTCTCAAACTGATGTAGTACTCCATTCCTTTTATGACACTATAGCTACTATGGTGGGCACTATTGTCTTACATATTCATGTAAGTCCCCATATAATTCCTGAGCTCTCTTATGTTGTAGAAGGAGAGTTCAAATATAACATACTACATAGATGACCTTGGATACGTGCTATGGTATATGTACCCTTAACTTTGCATCGTTGTGTCAATTTTGACCATGATGGACAAGTACATGTTATACCTACTGACCCACCTCCATTTAAAACATGTAATATGACATATAGTCCCAATGATGTTCTCATCCCATTGAAAACATCATCTTCCTCACATGATACTTCTAAAGCTTCCACAAGCTCTACTCTTATAGTTACATAGATACTAGCAACATAAATTCCTAACAAAGATCCCATGGATGAGACCTTTCAATGTTTGTCACTTGGTGGATATCATTTTTTGACACTCGACATGTTCTATACTCCACAAGAATATGGATGGCTTCATATGCACCTAAATTATGATCCCTATACTGGGATGATCATCCCTTATGGGCCTCCTAACCTTCAAACCAATTTTACATATGGGAGAATTGATAAAGCTCCCATAATCAACAATTCATCTTCTTCACCACAACCATTTACTAGTGACTTCTATTTCTTGAGTAACCCTAGATTCACTCACACCTACCTATATAGGTGTGCTTAGAAAGGATTTGGTTTGGGTCATTACGAATAAGGTGTCCACATGCCTTTTGAATATCCTAATAGAAACACCATTTAAAATTCCAAAAAGAGGCATGGGGTGGGATACGATGAACCAAATAAACTCACTAAAACCTCCCATGAACTAATTGTCAAAGAACTAGTCTCTCCTTCTCCACCTTCTTCTCCACCATCACCTAAAAAATCAAAGGTATCAATACCTCCTAATTATTATTTTTCTTCAATAAATTCTATCCATTTTGGGCCTCTCATCTATCATCAGGGTAAAGAAATAAGGTCCCTTCCTCTCATTCATCCTAAAATAATTGATAAAGATTCTCCCACTATTAACACTATCCAATGTTAGGATGATGATGTAATTCTCACCTACATGGGTGAAGATGATTCCTATATCTAATGATCACTCCCATTTGAAACCTAAGCTATGTTAAATGAATCAACCATTGACATCAACCTATCCTCCCATGATAACCCTCACATCCTCAAGATTGGCCAATCTTTAGATTCCTTTGAGGAAGTTGATTATGCCACATTTATTAATGACCATAGCAAATCCTTTACTTGGACTTACAATGACATGCCTAGTATTGACCCTTCTATTGTCATCCATAATATTATCACCAATTGAGATGCTAAACCTATTAAGAAAAAGTTTCATAAAATGCATCCTCGTATCACTCTTCTTATCAAAGATCTCCAATTCTTCCTTTTTGTTAACTTTATCCAACCCATTGACTACCCGTAATGGATTTTAAATATTGTTCCGATCATAAAAATGATTAGGGAATATATATTTACATTGAATATCATGATTTAAACCTTGTTTTTCCAAAAGATGATTTCCCATTGCCTAGTATAAACCAACTTGTTAATCTAATAGCTAGCCATGAGATGTTATCACTTATGGATAGATTCTCTGGATATAATCAAATCTTGGTTTCCCCTGAGGATCAACACAAGACCACCTTTATTACCCCATGGGGGACTTAATATTAGTGGGTCATGCTTTTTGGCCTAAAAATGTTGGTGAAACTTACCAATGCACCATGACCTACATTTTTCATGATCTCTTACACAAAATTATGGAAGATTATGTGGATAACTTACTCCACAAGTCTAAAATTCACCAAGAACACTTGAAAATTCTCAAAACCATATTCACTCATCTTCTCCAATATAACATTTGAATAAACCCAAAGAAATGTGTCTTTGGAATTCTTTTTGATAAACTCTTAGGTTTTATCATTTCTCTCTATGGTATCAAGGTTGATCCTGCAAAGGTTAGATCAATCCTAGAGATGCCTCCACCTACTAATATCAAAAAACTCTATAGCCTACAAGGAAAACTTTAGTCAATTCTATGCTTCATTTCCCAATTTTTAGACCATTGCCAACCCTTTCACCATCTCCTTCTAATAGAATACAAACTTCTAGCAAGCCTTTAATACACTTAAATAATACCTCCTTTACCCATTGATTCTTATTCCACCTAAGGAAAATCAACCTTTTTACCTATACATCTTAGCAACAGACCATTCTCTAAGTGCTATGATTGCACATCGAGATGACCAACATCGAGAGTAGGCAATTTATTACATAAACTACTCACTTATCGATTATGAGACTCAATATAACCACACTAAAAAAACTTTGCCTTACATTAGTCTTTTCTACCTCTAAGCTTCACCATTATCTCCTAAATCACAAAAATTATGTGGTCACCCATAATGATCCTCTCAAATACATGGATTACAAACCTTATCTCAACCAATGTGTAACATGGTGGCTCTTACTTCTTGCTAAATTTGACTTAGAGTTCATTCAAAAAAAATCCATTAAAGGGTAAACAATCACTAACCAATTAGCTATTGCCCCTTTACCTAAAATCAACCTTCAAACCTTTAGTTCCCTAATGAATCTATTATATCACTCTCTACTGATGACATCTCATATCAAATGATGATGTTCTTGGATAAATCTAAATGCCAACATGGTGAGGGTGCAAGGGTCATACTTATTCCTCTAGATGGTGAGCCTCTACCTTTGTCATTTAAACTAGATTTTGAGTGAACTAACAATATGGATGAATATGAGGCTTTGATTCTCGGACTTCAAATATCTCTCTTCTTGGGTATCAAATCTATCACAATTTTTGGTGATTCTTAGCTAGTGGTTAACCAAGTTAATTGTTCTTACCTATGCAAAAGCAAAATTATATAGCAGTATAAAAATTATGTAAATACACTCTTGGGATTGTTTTACTCTTATCTCTTGCAAACTATTCCTTGATCTACAAATAATTTTGCTAACATGATGGATTCACTTGCTTCACACATACCCTCTTCATCTTCCTCTTTAAGAATCTATGTCACCATGCATCACTTAACATTACCCTCTTATGTCTCAGCTAACATCCTCTTTATCAGAAATGTAACAACCAACCCACAAGACTTATGGTAAAAACAACTCATAGATTATCTTTCCTTCTCTATTACCCCTCATGATCTTTCTAATAATGGGAAATAGGCCTTCACAAAACATGATGCTTATTACACTATACTAGGGGGAATTATCTACAAGCAAAGTTTTGATGGTCTTCTCTTTAGATGCCTAACTCATACTGAGACTCCCTTTGTCATTAAGAAATTCCATGATGAGATTTGTGATGGGCATTTCAATGGTCACATTGTTGTTAAATGTATTCTTCATCTTGGCTATTATTTTCCCACACTTCATCAAGATTGTGTTGACTATGTTTGATGTTGTATTAAGTGTCAATAACACATTAACCTTCTTCATATTCCTAGTCATGCATTACAAGTTGCCAAAGACTTTTAACCCTTTTGCTAATGGGGCTTAGATCTAATTAGAGAGATTAACCCTCATTCATCAGTTCATCATCAGTCTATCATTACTTCCATAGAATACTTCACTAAGTGGGTTGAGACCATCCCTCTCATCTCCACTAAAGTTGGTAAAATTTTTGACTTCATTAACCATCACATCATCTATAATTTTGGTGTACCTCACAAGATTATAATAGATAATGGAATTTTTTTCCAAGGTCTTTGTGATGTATTTGGAATCAAATTAAGCTTCTCATCACCATACTATCCCTAAGATAATGGATAAGTAGAAGCTTCTAACAAAACTTTGACCAAGATTTTCATGAAGGTAGTCAACGATATAGGCAAGGATTGGCACACACACATTCCTTTTGCTTTATGGGCTTATTGTACTAGCATTCAAACCCTAACAAGTGATACACCTTTTTCATTGGTATAAGGGATGGAGGTTGTCTTGCCTCTTGAGGTCTAGATTCCTTCTCTTTGCATTTCTCTACATGACATACTTACTAGTGACGAATTTCACCAAGAACATTTATCCCAACATGAATTGTTTGATGAACGTCATCTCATATCCCTCAACCACCTCCAAATATATCAAGAGCATATCAAATGCACTTATAAAAAAACCTTAAAGAGTGAGATTTCAATATAAGAGATCTTGTCTTGAAAGAAACTAAACATGTGACAAACATGGAGAAAATCAAATGCGGTAAACTTTCTCCTAATTGGCTTGAACCTTATATCATAACTCACAAGTATGGCTCAGGAACATATCACTTGTCTTCTCTTGAAGGAAGATTAGAACCTGAGCCTTTAAATGTATTACACATATGACCATTATTTTGTTAAACTAACATCACTTTACTTCATGTTTAACTTGAGCTCATCCCTTAAGCATCCCTATTACATTCATTATTCTTCCTCTTCACCCTTACTCCTATACACTTAGATAACTTACATAGTGGTATGGTTTTATCCTCAAAGTTGAAAACTCATAAGCCTTTATACTCTTGTCTATGACTAAATAAAAATGGGATACTTGAAATTTTTTCAAAATCTTAGGTCATGTTTTTCAACATAGACTGCTCCCTTGAAGGACAACTATGTAACTTCCCTCTACTATTATCAATAGACTACTCCCTTGAAGGATAGCTATTTAAAATTAAAACAAATACTTAAACCACTCCCTTAAAGGATGGCTAAGCCAAGATTTGTTCTCAAAGGGAAAAAAAATGTAAAAGGCTCCTCATATTTTTGCATGACCTTAGTCTATACAAAATCCCATTATAAGCTTCTCACATTGATCAGCTTACACAAAAAAAAATTAAGTCATGGACTTGCCTATATTAGCTCTTAGGCCACCCAAAAAAGGGACATATAATTTCTATGTGGTAGGTTATGCTATCTAAACATTTTTCCTCATTCTACACATTTTCCCCTCGTACTCTTTTAAGGGACTATGAAGCTCACTTAACATGAGGTAAACACATTGCTTCTCTAACAAACACAATGGTTTAAAGATATAATGCATGAAAGAGTCATTTTATTGAGCCTATTTATGTGCCAAAATATGGTTTTTGCTAATGCATGAGCATTTTGCCTTTTATTTTTCCATCTACATCACATGTCGATATCTCTTTTTGAGATGTAGAAATAATGTCATACCAACATTAACCTAATCAAAATATTTATTTTACACATATACCATCACAAATATGGAAAAATACTAAAATAAACTAACATAACCAACATATTTATTTTACACATATACCATCACAAATATGGAAAAATTATAAGATGAAATTAATGAATCAACTATGCATATACCATCACATAAATGGGAAAGGCTAGTCTAACATCAAATAACATGATCACCATTAACATCCAAATTAACATAGTGATAAATAAACATCATCCATATCATCATTATAATCATAAGAAATACATCTCAAATAAACACATGGTAGTGAATAAATATCTCATATATAAATATGTGCTCAAATACATGTTTATCATCTACATCATCAAAATATCACAAATATCTCTTAAATGTACATCTCTCATCTTGAGCTTGTAGGCTAGTATACATATAACATATATAAACAAAAACTAGAAAACATTGATACTTAGGGTCCTTGAGGCTCTCCCTAAGGTCATGAAGATGCAATATCATCACCACTCTCTATCCATCTATGTTAATGTGAATTAGAAGCTATCACACATGACATCGACCTCTCCTACTCTCTAAACTATGAATATCATTGTATACATAAAAACTCTCTAATCACCCTCTCATAGTAAGAAATATCATCCAAGGTAGTTGAATACCTCACCATCGATACAATCTATGGAGGACCCATGGTATCTAATGATGGCCCAGCCTATACTAGTATTTTTGGTGGTGGTGGAGAAGGAAGAGTGGCCTAGCCTGCTACTACTCTCAAATTATCTCTCTTTGCCATCACTATAGTAACTTGACCCTATAAAATAGTCATCTAGCCTTATAATACTACAACTTGACCCTACAAAGCCCTAATCTGACCTTGCAATGTCACCACCTACCCCTATAAGGCTAAGATCTCTACTTGGGCTATCTTTTGAGCCTATACCACTACATCTCAAGCCTAAACTACTATATCTCATGCCTGTAGTACTACATGTCTCTCCCTGACTAATCCCTATAAGTTTACTAGTGGCCTTCTAACCTCCACTACTAGATACAACCCTACCCATGAAGGTGTGTAGGCAGCTATACACCCTGGGTCCCCAAAACTTGGCCCTATTAGTATCTCCTCAAAATCTATCCCATTAATTCCTTGAGAGAAATGGTAAAGGTACTTCTATGTCATCCCTCCTGTATCAAGGGAAAGTAGGTAAAATATCCTACATTAGACCAAACTACCTCCTAACCCATGCCACGAGTACCATCTCTAGCTCATTGGCCTATCTCCTCCTAACCCATAATGAGATTTATAACCTAATAAGCTACTTTGTCTACCTTCTAAAAGCAAGATATGTCAAATATGATCTCCACATGATATTTATAGGTATCAAGCCCTCGATCATGTGCTTATAGTAGGTGATGTCTCACACAACACCATCCACTCATGTATGTGCCATCCCATCTCTCCACTATCTAAATCCAATCATGAACCTAGCCAAAATAGTGGTAGGTATCCCTAGTGTTCATGTCACCATGATGTGCTCATATGCCCAATAGTGTAGGAGATGGTCAACACATAAACTATATCACTGATACAACCTCAAACCCCATAGCTCTTTATATAATTGTGACATAAATACTAGACCCTAGGCAAAAATGGTCCACACCTATCAGAGAAATTAGAAATCTCCCTCCATCTACATTAGGTAAGGCATAAACCATGATCATGATCATCATCAAGATGCTAAGATGATGCTACTCCTCATTATCCATATAGAGCGGCTCATATGCAAAACTCATAAAGTGGTAGATCACCTCATTGACATGTTCCCCATATAAATTGACCATATGTATATCATGCCACTCTCTTTAGCATGTGAAAAAATCCTCACCCTGGAGTGGTAGCCATAAAATCTTGTAGACATTCTCTTATGTGACTATCAACTCTCTAGTTGGCAGATGAAAGGTGTTAGTGGTATGATCCCACCTTTCAATCAATGTTATCATTAGTAACACATCCCATGTAACACAATAGTATCATTACACTCCTGAATTGATGGATACCATATGCTCTCACTCATCTAGAGTAACATCTCTCCTCATGTGTGTCAATAACCTTGGTAGATGGTCTCATAGTGTAAGCTCCATCCTTGCCTATAGCCATACACAAATGAATCAAGTCACATCCCTTTTAATCTACTCCCTCACCACCTTTTTCCCATCTCATTAGGAGAACTACATTGGTCTAAATCCATAAACTAGGCTATATAGGTAGCACTCAATCAACATGGGGTATTCTAAGGTTAGCTTGGCCATAAACCCACCTTAATAACTACCTTAGGCTTCACTACCTCTCTTTCTCTCTACCATAGGATTACCTACCTATTCTAACTCTAGGCTTCACTACCTATATTCTTGACCCTTGACACTATAACCTATCTTTTAACCTAGACCTCTCAAGTATCTCAACTTACCTTGTTTGCCTAATGCATACCTTTTTTAGATATTTTTCCTAGGTTTTGGGAGAAATACATTGGCTTGAGGCCCTAAAATAGGATATTTAGGTAGCACTCAAATTATTTAGGGTCTTCTAAGGCTATCTCAACCATTAGGCTAGTTGACTACTCCTACTAAAGATAAAAAACTCACCCTTTCTTTTATCTATTTCTTTTCAATAATAATTGACATTTGTATTACTATCAACATTGGTAATTTATCATCCTATGTAATATCTAATGTCAACAACAAGCTACCAACCTTGGTGCTGTGTCAACTGATATAGATCAATCTTAGTGCCATGTCAACTGACATTGGTTAATTATCAGTTGAAATTGATCAATCTTACTAATGTCGATGATTGGTTCAACCCCAGGGCCAAACAACCCAAACCCAACCTACCCATTTCCCCTAAAAGAACTACCCCTAAACCCCCTTAACTTATCCTACACCTACCCTAACCTATTTTCTACCCCCTAATCATATTTTTTATAATTACACCTCTCATTTAACCTAAAAATTGAAAAAACAAAATCAAAATAGTCTGGGGTCTTACCTCATCTCACCATCTCCTCCTAGCTGGTACTACTAGCTCCTATGGTCGTGCACCTCTTATTAGGTCCCCTCCTTATATTTCCATCTTAAATTTATCTCAAATCCCTATTTCTTCTCTCTAATCACAAAGTTGTAAATGAATTTGGTTAGCTACCAAACCCCCTTTTGTTAGGTTTAGTCAACCACTGACATCACCAATCTTGACCTAACCTACCAATGTTGATAATTATGCTTATCAACATCAGTAACATTACCTTATTTATGCTAACATTGGCACTTAATCTTACTAATATCGACAAATATTACCAACATGGACACCTTTCTAATCTTGTTTTCCAACACAAAACACCCAACTTTTCACATCCTTACCCATACATTAGGGCAATTGGAGATCACATATATCTCCCCCAACCATGAAAAAATCACATTTAAGATCACTCAAATCTTCACCCTTGATGACTATGCTTAGAGATCATGAATATTTCCTCACTCACTGACCCTTTTACACTAGGTGTGCATTACTTATCTTGACTACTTAGGTTATTCTGCTATAGTTGGCTCTTTTACATACATATGTATTTTGAGTGTTATGGATGGCAACCAATCCCATCTTGTCACCTTTAACCCTTTTGTATTTCCTAGGGGTACTTCTTACCTTGGATACCTAGGACACATTAACCATTAGAGCTACAACTTTGATTGATTTAATTTGTCAGCTACCACTTATAAGTTATGATTTGGTTACTTTTATTTGAGTCCTCCTTAACCTTGCATATTCTTAACATTGTCAACTATAGCTCTTTGTATGAAGTGATTCTCAATTATCCACTAGCCACCCAATTACCTCTCTATCAAACTGGTACTAGATTCTAGTTTCTCCTCTATTGATTCCCATTTTGAGGGGGGAATACCTCATCCAATACTTGGAGCACCTAACTCTTGTTTTTGTCTTGTATCATGTTGGTAAAAATTACAAGAAAAAAAGGGGTAAATATAGACACCAAAATTATGTCACACACATGTACTTAACTCCCTATGTTGAAACCCCCCTAAACCCATTTTAATAATAAAAAATAATCTCCTTAACCCATACTTTTATCCCTCACACATTTAATTAATTTAAAATACTTAATTAAGTTAATTAAAAACTCTTATTTCCACCTTACCTAGCCACCTTGCCCTATGACTAATTCTCCCTTCAGGAGTCACCTCAAAACTTGGTCCCCTCATCCTAACTACCCAAGACTTATTCCCACTCTTAAACTAAATTCCTAAATAACTACTTCCTTCCTGACCTCTTATTTTTATCATTTTATAATAGGTGTCACACTTGGCATGCACAACAATAGAAAATATGTCAAGAATAGAAATGTTTACCTATTCTAGGGCCATCAATGTTAGTCAACTCATGGTTGATGTCGATGGGATCATTATTTAATTAATATAATCCAAACTCTAACTTGTATTTTAGGTTAGCAAAAATTAAGAAAATCAATCCTTACTCTCATTCAGGCTCTCAACATTCTATTTTTGACATCCAAGCTTACAATCACCCTATGTAAGTCAATCACCATTAGCAACTAAGCTCTTAAAGACCAATATCATCCACTTTTTCTCTCTATTTAGGCATTTAGGTTTAGACTCCTAAATAGAAACCATCAACCTCAATGATACTATAGGTTGTTTAAATATTTATTCTTCTATTTATTTATATCTACCCTACACTACTTTATGTACTTCTAACTATACCCATGTAAGGGAGTTACAAAGCTTCCTTTCTTGTTTCCACTAAATGCATACCAAACCTCTAACTAGACTTAACCAAGCCATAAACTCTCTTTCCTAACTCTCTCAACCTCTTTGACCTAGTGTAAACTATTTCCTAAACCTAGAAAAGCCTTCTGTAACCTCTTGGACTATTATTACCCTTATCGACCTTTATAACCTAACTAACATCAATCACCTCCCTACCAATCTCAGTAGCATAAATGACATGAATCACCTCACTACTGACCTTGGTAGCCTAACTGATATTGATTACACTCCTACTAATGTTGGTGACTATCAATTCCCTAGCCTCTTCAAAACCTACCCAGACAACTTCTAAAACACCAATAAAGAACCTCACCTATACGCTGCCACTCTCTACTATGAATAGGTTATTAAAAATGGTAATTTTATCTCTCTTTAACTCTCTATTTACCTCTCTTTTAGTTATTTATTATTATTTTGCCTCTCAAAAGTGGACTATCATCTCTAGGGAAGTTTCACACTTCCTAGAATAAGTGCATAACTTGGCAGCCCACTCATTTATCTACTAATAAAAATCTTGTGGTAGTTCTTTCTTATTTATAGATAGTCCTCCCTAGCCAAAGAGGAGTTCTCAAAAAATATGGATATGACATGCAAACCAAATCTAGGTTCATTATAATCACTTATCCCCATCCTTCTCTCTATTTTCCTTTAGACTTAGAATAGACAAAATTTAGTGAAACATGGGGGTAGGTCAATAACTGAGATGTATTTAGAAATGGATAATATTTGATAATCATGGATATTAATATTTAAACCTTTAATAATATCAATTATTTTAATAATAGTCCCATCCAATTGATCCATAACTTTTGTGATAGGTGTGTATTTAATACCCATCACATCTATTATTTTCTTTAGCATAACAAAGTTGCTAGCCCTAGAGTCAATCATATAGTTATGGAAAATATATTTTCTAATTATGAGTGAAAGTTAAAAAGGTTGAGGATTACCATTTTTAGTTAATTTTGTGTTCATTTGAGGTTGACACAAGTTAATCATAGCATTAAGTCCCTTAATTGAGACCTTTTATATTAGTTGGAATTTTTTTAGAACTTCTTAAATCAAGTCCCTCTATGTTAGGATTGACAATTCTTCCCACATGGTAACATTCAAATTATTATTTTTCATTTATTCTACAATAATAAAAATAATTCTACCAACCTTTCTTTGTGGCTTTGTGTGAGTTGTCTTCTTTCATGAGATTTAGGGTTAGCAATTTTGACTTTGGCTGACCCATTGGCACATTGGGTAGTTTTTGAAATATGTTGCATTTTGTAACATCTTATACAAATTTATAATTTATATCTTGGTTAACCATGATAGATTTATCACCTTATATTTCACTCTTTTTAGAGCATGTATTTGATCATATTGAACTACCACCGTTAGTTAATGTTTCCTCTTGATTTATGTCACAAAAATACTTTTAATTTTTAGTTTAAAAGAGTGGTATAATTTTGAGAAGGCACTTGTACCTCTTCTTTCTAATAATTATCTTCTTATTTCTACCCTTGGTGGTTTTATATGCTTTGTACAATCAATTCTTGACTAATGACATCATGAGGGAAAGCATTTTGATTATCTAGTTGAACACAAGGATAACACCACTCGTATTCCTAATCCAAGTTGTTTTAAATAGGAATGATGGAATTAAAAGTACTTGGGATAGGTAGAGAATGGATATTTAAGGGATTTACTTGCATGATTTAGATTTGTGGTTATAAGTTACCTTGGTATGGCTGCCTATTGGGCTAATATGCCTGGTTAGCTAGTTGATAATACCTATAATTTTGGGATTATTGGCTTTTAATGGATACCAAATCATTTCCAAATATTATAATTAATTACTTATCCTTGTAAAAATCATAAAAATGGATAGGGAACAAATTTTAATGATTTCTTATTGTGGGAATTAGGGCTACAATGGGTTGTGTAGGAGGCAACTCTAGAAATAATGGTATTGGAGGACAAGGAGTAATTTTTTTGAATTGCATGAGGTAATTTTCATCTCTCATTTATATATTATAATAATAATGGAGTGTGTTTCCACCAATTGACTAGATCATAATAGCTATATCACTATTTAAAGATATTAAATAATAAAAGAAAACATTATTCAGGGTTGGCTTGTCTAACACTATGATTTTATTCCATGTCTTTTGAAAGCATAAATTAAAATCACTCATAAAATAATGATGAGCCCATTTAATAGTGGTTAGTTATTCAACTAGCAATAGGTGTTCACTCTTATCCTAAATATATATGCATAGTGTAGACCCTAGATCATCCAAAACATGTATGGAATTGGGAAGTAGAATTTTATACCACTATAATGCTTTACCCTAAAATTAGGAGGCAAAAAGTTTGATAGAAACATTTTATTACGCTATGTTATGAACCAAACATATGTTAGCAACATCCTGAATGTGTTCAATAGGTGTGGTGAAAGTTTCACTAGTAAAATATGGAATGCTTTTCAGAGTTGAGGTAGGTATATCATCATACTGGGACATCATAAGTGGGCTACCTCTAGTGAATGGTATGAAATTATGATTTCTTAGGGCCATAGTGGGAGGTATGAAACAATTATGGGTACTTATGGGAGATTTATATAGATTTGTATGGTTTATTTTAGTATTAGGTAAACTGATCTTGATTTCTTTTTATATGGAAAAGACAATTCTCGCATGTGAATCCTCTTACCTTTAGTAGATGATGTTATTTTTATCTTTGGCATACTTAAACTTAGACTTTCTAAATTTATAAGCCAATTAAGTCACTAGATTCTCTATAAATGTGTATGAATTTTTCACAACACTTGATGATAATAACACCAATTTATTATATATGATCTTCGAGTCCCACCAGACATGCTATAAATTGATATCCATTAGATTTTACACCTATTTTGTGTTGTATTATGAGATGTAATACATGGGAAATATAATGACACAATGGGATCAGCTCCAAACTATGGGACCTCAAAAAATTGAGATGAACCTATGGAGAAAGCCACCTTCCTTTCACTAATCTTAGTACAACTGATATATGAACATTTCACTTCAAACTACAGCTTCTTAGTGATCTTAATCCTTACTAGGGTTTAAAATTGTAAAAGAAAAGAGTTCAGAAGGAATTTTAAAACTAGAAAGTGTTGATGCACGAAAGGGTTCTAGTGGAAATTAATGTTTGCTTTGATTAAACATAGTTAAATAATTAATATGCTGAAATTTATTGAAGCACAATCTTATATAAATATGAAACCAAAGGTAATATTGGGTATTATATCAAACAAGGAACAAAGTTCTTGATTATTGTCCATGATATTTCAAGAGCAAAATAAATACCACAAATTATTCTTATATACTAAAATAAGACTTATATCATTCACAAATTTAATAAAATTTGTATATAAACAAACATAACATAATATAAAGAAGGAAAAACTTTATTTGATTAGTATTCTTCATGTTACAACATATAGATAAATTCCTCAAAGACAAATAACAAAAAGATCCATGGGCTATGTAGAAACCCATATTTATACAAAAAATCACTCCCTTGAGAGAGTTGAATTCAAAAAACCCTTACACTTAGTTCTAGAGCAAGAAATCAGGGAACCTTTATATAAATGTCATTATTCTCAGCTTTAAAAGGTTTATTTAGTGGAGTAGGAGGAAAATAACTCTACAATGGCTGAACACTTCATCAAGTGTTAAAAGAGGAGAAAAATCTATTGGAGTCTTTCAGTTAAATGATTTCTCCTTGAGTTCTATTGAATAAATATCTCCCAAAAAATGGGGTGTCAAAATGAACCATGACTTGGTCAAAAATTAAATGATTTTTAATAGTTGGATATTTTAAAACTAAACTTTCAAAACCTAACTTGAAATTTTTAGTTGAGACTTTTACAAATTTGAAGTCATTCAACTTGACAAAAAGGAAAGTGTAAATTACAATTTGATATTTTTTAACTAAATCCATTCAACTTGTCAAAAGGAAAAATGTGAAATATATGTCACACTTTTTTCAATTAAAGCTTGACAAAAAGATAATTGAAAATTACAAGTATTTATTTTTAACTTAAAGTTAAAACCTGTCAAAATGATAGTTTCAATTTTCAACTTGCAACTTTACAATGTATCTTACAAAAATTGTAGTTTATAGAATGTATTTTAAAATAATCAAATAATCAATCTACAATAGTGACTTTTGAAAATTCCTTGTCCTTTTCAGTTGTATCTTCTTGATATAATAATTAAAGCTAATGAATATCACTTATAGGCATTCTTTGTTAGGACCAACTATGTAGATATTACTAATGTCAAATTCTACAGTTACCTCAGATAATTGTCTAGAAACAACTCTGTAGACTTGGATATATTTTCCCATTTGATCAAGTGTATTATAATACTTGATGAACTAGTGGATGGAATTTAAATTGAAAGTTGTATCATGTGTTTACTCCTTCTTAATGAACTATTTGAATCTATTGTGGATAAATTTAATAGGAAGAGGTTTATCTTGGTAATTTTTTGCATCACATGATAATATACAAAGTGTGTCATTAACTTCATACATTATTTATATGCCCTTGTCATAAGTGCTCTTGAACTTATCAATATTTTCAATGAGTATTTTGATTTTAAATTTGGCTCCCCTCTCCATCTCATCATTCTCCAAAGGGTTTTTGATTATCTTCTTAGATGTGAGGGTGTCACTCTTTATCAAGTCAATGGCCTACCTCTTCATATTTATTTATCTCTACATTTAGAAATGGTAGATCATCCTTCAAATTATTATAGTAGTCCATGTCTAGCCATTTTACTCTATCCCCTTTGATTATTAATTTTTTAACCTAGTCTTTTATAGCTCTACCCATCATACAAATCTCTATCATTGCCTCAAATTTTTATTATCAAGAAATTGAGAGAGAGATTAAGTTAGCTAGGTAGATTCAGGTGGATTTGTTGGGTCTATGATTTTTATTAAGGCATCTATCAATTGCTCAAATTTTTTCTTCATCTCATCTTTAGTGACCTTGTCACTATCCATTTTCTCAAAAAAAGAACTTATGCTTGTTTGGACATCATATTTTAGTCTCTCTCTTATTAGAAGACCTAGGAGCACTTTACATAGCTAATAATCCCCCATTGATAAACTTTCTTGTTGTTTATTAGGTGGGGGAATTACTATCTCTACGTAGTTATCCCCTATTGAATTATATGAGCTTCTAGAGATGGTTTTGGGGCCTCTCTTTCATCATTTGGATGCTTCTAATAGATGAAAATATAGAGTGCTAAGAGATATCATTTATTTCCTCTTCATTGACATTGATTGTGCTAGCCAACTTAGTGTGTCTACTAGTGAATCATGTGATATTCTAATGGCCATTATTACCTATGAGTCCCCAACTAAAATTGATACATTGATAATTATCATGACAAGCACTATATCTACCACTAACATTATTGTTAAGTCCTTGATTGATGATTTGGATATCTTCTCCCCATTGGTGGGTTAAGTAACTATAGTTGTGTTAGTAGGCATCTCTATTTACACCTCCTTGGTGAGATTTTTAGTCAATGTGAAATTAGAAGAAGGAGAGGATACTTGGATGGGTGGAGTGGATGTGCTTACTAAGGGTATGAAAACTAGAAGTGGCATAGGTAAATAATTAGGCATGTGTGGTTGGAATAAGGGAATTTTTGGTAGGGTGGTGTCTAAGGTAGTAAAGGAATCTATCAATGTAGTGGGAATAACTAAAGTGGAGTAATAGGAAGTATAAAGAAATATGAAGATGGAGTTGTATCTATCCTAGTGGCTATGGTGGCTAGTGGCACTGTAGTTAGAATGATTGAGTATATAGCCATGTACTACTAGGTGGTGTTGGTGATTAATGGGGTGGTAGTGGATATAGGAGATGAGGTGGAAGTGATTTCAAAAGTGGGAGGTGAAGGCAAAATTAGAATAACTAATTGTATTGATTGGCTTAATACCAAGGGAATCACTTGCATTGTTTGGTCAGATGGAGTAATTACTTGCACTTGTGGGCTAATATAAATAGGAGGGGTATTCTTGTGTTAGCTAGATAGTAGAGATAGGGGAGGGGTTACTGATTGCACTAGTGGAATAGTATAAATAGGAAGAGGGGTTACATTGATTATGGTCCTTATGGGAATTGATAGTGTTTGATCTATTAGATGGGCTATTGGCACTTGGCTACTAAAAGAATCCCTTATTTCATTTTATTTTTGCTTATGCTTATGCAAGACAACTAGCCCCACTGCCTGATTTGCTTGAGTTCCACTGCTTGAACCTGATGCATCTATTACCACTACACCCTTATCCTTTAATTTTCTTAACCTATCTATGATATTTAGGGTCCCTTTGGTTATTTTAACCCCCTTACTCCTTAACAAGTTTAATGTTATGTTTATAATTGGGATAGTCTTGTCTAATAAGTTTAATGATTTAGGTTTAGACCACCTAACATGAGGAAGAGGTTGGAGGTAGATGTGATTATCATAATATACCCTATCCACTACATATTCCTCATCTTTCAAATCTTTTAGAATTGATGCCATATCATAAGTCTCAATTTGTTCTAGGGTCATTCTAGACTAATCTCTCAACCTAATCTCTTCTTCATCCTCCCTATCCTCCTAATATTATTCATAAAAGGGAATGTGAGAATATGAGGAACCCACTATAATAGTAACATAACTAGTCACATCATAGAAGGACCTAGTGTTGAGATCTCTCAAGATCATTTGGGTCATCTCTACATCTACACATTTTGACTTAGGTAGAGAATGGTCGGTGTATCTCCCTATGTTTATAGGGAAGTGTATGCTAGTGTAGTGCTTACTTGATAAAAATTTGTGGATTTCCACTAGTTGTCTCACATGTTTCATTAAGGTCCATTTTTCATTTACATATCTAGGAAGGGTGTAAGGACACCCACTGAAACCACCCACTCTGATTTATGAATATGTAGGAAACTAAATAAAGTATGACCCCTAATTTTCAATTTATGTTGATACAGCATCAGAAAATCTTATCCTCCCTATTTTTTTTTCAAAAATGATTATGATGCAGTACATAAAAACATCACTAAATATTTTGAATTGTTATTTATTCCCATCTAAAGTGAGATCAAGTTAATAGATATAAACTTTATTTATGTGATCTAGCACTATATTTAATCTTGGGAATGCCCTCCCTTTTGCTAAAATATAGATAAGGTAAGAGCTCATATAAAATTTGCTTGTAGTTTGAACCTCCATCAACTATCTGTGAATAGAATCACTGATCAATTGGGCCTAATGAATGCATTATTTATTTTGATAGATTACCTATATATACTGGTACATCCAATCCTAATAATTCTTTGCATTTGGGCTCCCTATAAATTTTTTTAAGAGTATAATGATATCTCCTACCTCATCCTTTAAGTGTATCTTAGCCAGGGTCTTAGGTATTCTTATGGATGAATATTTAGGGGTTTTTAACCATTATTTGTTTAAAACCCATAAATAGGCTAATTTATTATCCTAATAAAACTTATTGGAAGAATAAAGAATAATGTTGATGTAGCTTTTAAATTCTAAGATTAAGAACACAATATCAATGAAATCTAGATCTAGATTTAGAATCTTCTCCTTTTTATCATTCACTACTTCTCTCTTCTCAGCATCATAATGTTTATCCATGGTGAGAATAATCTTAATGATTTAAACTAAGAGTGAGAAGGTTGTATCCTAAGTTAAACCACTATCATAAATTCTTTTAATTCAATCATTCTTGAATTATGCATTGACTCTGGTCCAGAAGTTTGTTGGGTCTGTGTGACCTAGATCTTTGTTAGTTATCTCATTGATGTTTGAATCTAAGATGGATGGGACACCAATTAAATTTTAATTAAACTTCATCTCTTTTCTATACATGTACACTATGGTAAATGGGTAAGGAAAACCAACTACATATTTGGTGTAAATCAAACTTGCAGTTATAGGTTATTTTTCCTCTTTAAATTGGGTGCATAAATGTTATGTTTATGCATGGGCATAGTTATGATGAGAATAAAATGTTAAAAATTAGTTTTAATGCCTAAACAAATGGTTCAATAGGTTTTTAGCTTGAAATTTCACTTTCAAAGTATGATTGAAGGTCTGATGGGGTTACAGTTTGTAATTATATGTTAGATCTCTTATGGGAAATTAGGGTGTGAAATGAAAGGGAATATCCATATATATTTAAATGGGGGTTTTATGTGTTTTATCCAATTCAAATATCTACAAGGTTTTAGTTTGATAAGGTATGGGAAATATATACCTATTTCTAGTCAACTTTTAGGAAAACCCTGAGTATAACAAGAAAGAAGTAGATGAAACTAGCAACAAGTTTTTAATAAATGCAAGTAAAAAGTGGAAAATGTGAACAATAAGGTGAAATAATAATGATGGTTTTGATAATTCAAAACACAAAACCTTAGGTATTTTTGCGGCTAACATACCCCCATTTTTGAAAATTAGGACCCTTGAGATGTTTTGAAGCCTAACCATGCAAGCATGGCCTATTTTGAATATTATTAGAATTTGAAAATCATCCTCTCTGTCAAAATTGGTTACTGAGTTATGCTTTGTTCTAAGATTTCCTAAAATTTCTAATGATTGGTCTTCATGTCTTTAATTTTTAGTTTCATGGAACCCTTGTTGATAATATTCATGTTCTAAAAACCCTAGCATAAACCCTTAGTTCAAATTCAAATTTGGTAGGAGCATTTGGTGGGAATGGTTTAAATATGTTTTGGACTTAAGCCTAATTTTTATGTTAAGGCTTGGTAATGTTTTTAAACATGACCAAACCTTAGCTTAAAAATCATACTTGGTCCACTTTTATTTTTTCCATTATTCCTCATTTTTCCTAACCATGGTCTAAATTTCATGCTAACAAGGTCCCTTTATTTTCTAGCACAGTCCCCCTCACTATTTCATACTTAGCCTAAAGTTTCAATACCAAGGCCCCATCATATTTATTAGCACAAATAGGACCTTAGATTAAACACTTTAGCCTAATTTTATGTTTAGTCATGAGTTCTAACTTAAATTCCTTGCATCTTGTAGATCCAATGACCCATACTTCATCATAGGGCATGATCCAATGGAATGAAAAAGACTCAGGTCTTAACTTAAAAAACATGCATCTCAAAAGATCTAATGATCAAAATCTCCTTACAACCTCTTGATCATATGATGTAAATAAATCTTAACAAAGCTAAGTACTTAATCCTTTAGACCAATCACGCTCAAGCACTTAGATCATAATCAATTGTTATTTCTTCATAATGGATCAAAGATTGAATGGAATGAAGACATCATTAAACATCAAAAGACTAAGAGCTCTATAAAGTTTCCAAGTGTCACTCTCATGTTCAAATATTAAAAGTAAAAGGGTCCATATGTCAGAAGGGACCAATCATGAGCTTGTTCTCAGATCATGATTAGATGGCTCTTGCTTCATCATGATTCTTGATTCATGGAGTGAATTGAGTCTAAAATCCTAGGAGGACTGATGGAGGTGCTAATTTTCACTCTCACATTGGGACACATGAATTTGATGATCTTAAATTTGATGTTTGTGTGACCATCATTTGACACCTATGAGAACATATTTGACATCCATGTGATCATCAAATTTAAGCCCATCAAATCTAAGAACTTCACAAGCCTAAATTTGATTTCATGTAACCATCATTTAATATTCATGAGGACATATTTTATGTCCATTAGACCATTAAATTTAATCTAATGAATTATTTAACTCATGATTAAGATAGACTCCAAAATGTTTCTAAAAGGCCTATATATTGCTTTGTAGATGACTGGAAACTTTCAGAAGATGTTCCAACAATTGAACTATTTGAACTACAGAAATTAAAATGGTCTCATAGGTCTAAATATTTATAAAAATGGATTTAGTCTAAGCCTATACCCTAAGGCCCCCATTGAATTTGTTAGAATGTCATGAACCTTAGGCTAAATACTTATACTAAGTCTTATTTTTAAAAAAAGAGGAATCTTGGTGACATGAAACTTGGCCCAGATACTTTTTACCAAAGGTTTTTATTGTGTTTATTAATACAATAGATATCTAGATCAAAATTCAACATATTTTATCCTTGCATAATTTTGACCCCTTCAAGCATATTCTAAGAGCTTAACATAAGTATTTTAGTAGCCATGATCCATTTTGTATAAACTTAGCTATAATCACCTTAGCCTAAGGTTTATATCATCTTTAATAAACACAAAATAAAACTTAACTTAAAATGTTTTAACCGAAGTCCCCACCTAAGTCCTTTGATTTAAAACTTAGTGTAAATTGCTTTAACCTAAGTCCATTTATGTTTGTCAATATGAAATAAAATTAGGTAAAATCATTTTAGCTTAAGTTATATTATGTCTACGTACTAATTTAAATCACGTGCATCTTTACAAATCCTATGGCTCACACTTCATCATAGAAGAATGATCCAAAAATATGAGCATGTTGATGACTTTTCAATGAAGCTATAAGAGCCCATAAGTTTGATGTATAGAAAACACATGTTTGACATACAAGTGACAAAGGTGTCAGAGCTTGAAAGGCATACAAAGGTGCCAAGTGGCATTACCATGGGAGTTAGTACAAAGGGAATCAATAATAAGTGAAGTCCTAGATCACAATTAATGGTCCACATTGATCCAAAGGTTTTGATCTGATGACATGAAATAAAAGGGCATTTTTACATGTTAATGGCTAGTGTTTCAAAGGAATTTATTAAAAATGTTGTGAAAGGTTCTAAATCAATGCTACATAAGTGCCACACAATAATAAAGTGATAAAAGAAGAGATCTTATGTGCCTAAGAATGAAAACATATAAAGGTAAAGGTCTAAATCAAATCTAAAGCATGTATGAGCCAAACTCCGTGAAATATCACCATTAAAGATTCAAAGCCCTAAACATTGAATGAAAGAAACCCTTAATGAACCCATTTGATTGAAGTAAATTTGAGAGAAGCTTAATTTTGTTTTGAGCATAAAAGAGTTAGCATGTAGATCAATTACAATCTAGTTGTGAACAATTTACAAGTGAAGAAGCCATGAGAGCTCATAAATAGAAATTGAGAGATGAGATAAAGTTATACCTTTCTTTGGACAATGAAGGAAGGGTTTTCAAGGATACTAATATGGATGTCATAGCCTTGAATAAAAGAAATAATAATTGGTCTGAGGTCTTCTAGACCATAAAGGAGATAAAGCCCACCACTAAAGAAGAACAAAGGATTGTTATAGTTAATAGGAGATACTATGACCTATTCATAGTTCAAATGGTCAACCTCTATCATGCTACCAGACTAGAGGTTCTTCATTGGACTGAGGTCCTTTCTCCAATTTTCATTGATTGTAGAATTGATAATGATTGGATTATCCATGAGGGAAGGTCTAGGAGAGTTTCTTCATTTTCCCACTATCCTTTAAAAAGTACTACAAGCTCATAAAACCCCATGTAGACCTACCCACAATCAAAATATGGACTAGTGATAATGACTTAGATACCATCCTTAGGCCATGGTTGCTCTAAGGGAACCATGTATTCAGGGAATTTGAGGGAAAGATCCCAATTATCTAGTTTAGGGAAAGGATTAAGGTAATCATAACCTTGTTAAATAGAATATCTAGAGCCCCTATAACTACATATGTTAATAATATCTAGGTATCTTATCTTTAATTTATGGTAGAGAAAGAGCTTGCTCCTCTAATAGGAGATATGATTAGTGTCTTCCTAGGGAAAATTTTTACTACCATCAAGAGGAAGACAAGCAAGCAGTTTTTCATGATGTCTTATCTGCTAGATGCCATGCTATGTTTTACCAAGATTCCCAACATCAAGAACTGGTCTCCTAAGGGTAGAACCATAATTTCCCACCACTACTCAAAACTACATATTATTTATTATTTTTAGAATAATGGGGTTTTATTCATAGTTAAATAAATAGGTTTGAGTAAAGTAAATCAGTAAATAATTTGTATGAATTAAGATACTAATTTGTATAAATAGATTTGTATTTTTACCTTTTATAAATATAGTAATAAATAAGAAAAATCTAACTTAGCTTATTTTGAATGATCTGGACTAAGACAAGGTCTGATGCTAGAGGAGTAAAATTGGGAAACTATCAAGAACTATTTCCTAAAGTTTGTTTCTAGGTTAGATAGGAGTTCCAAAAGTGGGACACCCTACTATCCAAAACTATAGTCCTTTTATGGTGTTTTTGTCTAGGTGGTCTAACCTTTATAGGTTTTGTTTGATAGGCTTATGTTCCTTGTTAGTGAAATATTAAATCTTGGAAGCCTATGGAGCTCATTGTGCATCTATTTTTCATCTTCAAAGCCCCAAGATCTCTTTATGATTGAACTTGAGTTGAAAATTTAATAAATATAGAGAAGGGGTTAGTGTGTAAATGATACACTAGATGCACTTCACACCTCATGTGTGGCCACACTGCCTACATACCAATACTCTGAGGAGGGATCAAGCTAATGTAGTTATCCCATTAAAGTGCTTAGTGTAATTATGTATGATAAATGCAACTAGATTCCAAACTAGAAGTACTTTAGATGGCTAGGGACAGGTACAAAGATTTGAATAAGATTGAAATGATCTTATAAGATTGTATGTAGAGAATAGGGAAGAGTACTTGAGTGTACTTGCTTATGTTATTGCTCCTCTCTTGTAAATGAATGCCAACCCTTTTAAATGGACTTTGAATAGCATTTTATAGAGAAATTAATGATCATGGGTTAAATGAATTCATGTTAGGTCAATAAGGAAAAGGATAAGGGTCTAGAACAATCTAATCATTAGGAATAAAAATAAACTTGGACAACAATGCCAACATCATAACACCTTGGGTTTTAGTGATCCTATCTAAGTTGGTCACTATTATCCTAAGGGAATGAGGCTTAGGGGGGTGGATCTGGGCCTAAAAGAGCTACCTAGGCCTAAAAGGGTTATGTTTGAAAGGTTGGTGATGATTGGGAATCAATGAAAGAATAACCTAGAAGGGCTATGTGAGTAAGAAAGAGGGCCTATGGATTTGGTGTCATTAACCATGCTTAAGTTGTATAATTTCACATTTTATATGAATACATTAAACCCCCCCCCCCCCACTTATTCTAGTGATACAACAAATTGAAATACTAGGATAAAAGAAAGTAAAAAAGCATGCCTAAATTTACGCATAAGGGAAAAGCTCTTGAAGTTGTGTGATGTTGGATGTGTATAGAGAGAGCATGCTATGAAGTGTGACTCTACAATGAAAACATAAAATTAGATCAATTAAAAGTAGATCAATTCTTACTAGATACATTATATCTAAAATAAGAATAGACAAAAGCTAGGTAAGAGGAAGAGAAAGGAATGAATATGTTCACTGGGTACGTGAACTAATACAAAACTTGTTGTGATGATAGATTATGTTGGGTGATGTTCGATATGTGTTGAATCAAGAGTAATATTATAAATGGATCTAAGTAATTAATTCCCTAGAAAGTGGCTCAAAAATGTAAAGGTTAGACCTTTGGATCCATCATCTCCAATTGAGTGAAGCTAATGAATCATGCATGTGTCAATCAATGTTTAGATTTTGTGTCCAATCCCTCTGAATAGGTGACTTAAGAATATAAAGGCTAGCCCTTTGGGTCTATCATTACCCATGAAGTGAAGCTATGAAGTGATACTAGGATATAATATATGTCATATGAAATAGCTCATAGAGTCCATGAATGTTCTATAGATATGACAATGTGGCATGGATAACCTGAATGCATGCTAGAAACTTAGGCCATTCTTAGCCATTTTGATAGATGGATGTTAGGCTTGTATGAAAGCTACTCCAAAACTGATGTACTAGGGTTATATGAAAGTTAATGAAGGTACTTATAAAGTTAAACATATATGAAATTTCAACTTAAAAGTGATGCCAACCACTTTCAAATAGAGTAAGGTATGTAACTACTGAGAATGCCTATAAAATAAATTGAACTCAGAAATAAAAGCAGACCAATATGCCACACACATTGCCCCCAATTATTGGTGTCTATAACATGGATTTTTATTTAGAAGTTATGTCAACTACCTAGTCTAAAACTAAAATTGACAACCATCATGATGTGCATGATAACCCCCTATGTCTAGATTCCTTGAGAAAATTATACTAAACAACTAATTATAACTGATCTAGATGTGTAAAAACTATATCTAAGCTAATTTTTTTCCTATTTCTAGAAAAATTGAGTGTTTTATACCTATATAGGAGTGCCAAAATGAGAATTCCCCTATGTTTGTCACTACTATCCATTTTTGTTGTTGTTATCTTATGTTAAAATTGGTTGTTGATCTTGAACTGTCACTATTTTTTTACTCTATTCTAACTAGTTTGACCTCTAGATTATGAACTGAGTGATCTGAATGTTAATATTTCAATTATTAGGATCTTTGATCTCTATGAAAAAACCCCTATTTTCTACCCCCTCTTTTGAGGGTAGGAATAATGAACCTATAATGACTACCCTCAGAAGAAAGAGTCATGTAGCTGTGTTATGATGTATAGATACATGATATAGTAGTGAAATTTGATAAAATATTTTTAGATATAGCAATGTTTGTATTGATAGATTGTTAGATCAATAGATGTATGCCTAGATAGATATAACAATGTAAAAGTATGTGAAAAGTACTAAACTAAAACTAAAAATGTTAGATGTTAGTTGTTAGTTGGAGGGATAGAGCATGATGTACATAATGGCATCTAAGAAAGCAAGGGAAATGCATGATATGGATCATGACATTACACACATTGAGAAGAAAACAAGTAATCAAGAAAACAATTAAGAATCAAAAAGCATGTTGGGATGGCCAAAGGTCCATGTAAACAAGGGGTGTAGGCACATGTCACTCAAACTAGAAATCAAACATAGAAGGCATTTTCAAATGCCACATACACATACACTTTTGAAACAAGCAAATATTGGCATGAGTTCCATAGGCATATGGAAGAGTAAAAACAAGGGACATTGGAAAATATCCTAAGGAACACACATAAATAGAAGAAAAAACATTAGAAATTGTTCTAAGGCTCAAACAACAAACAAGTAAGAACTATAAATGTAATCACATAATCTATGATAAGCAAGAGGAGAAAGCATGTAGTATCTACAAAGGTAGAATCACATATAACTAATCAAATTAAATGTGAAAGTGTGAAAAACATGTGTAGTATAAGACTAGGTATATGTTAATAAATACACAAGTACTATATATTAGTGAAATATTGATATAGTAATCTATATAATCTTAGAAAGGAATATACATCAGTATGATAATTTAGAGTGTGTAGTGTAGGAATGACATAACCTAGATAGAGTAGTCATTTAGAATATTCACCTAATGGGTGTGTGTGTGTGTGTGTGTGTGTGTGTGTGTGTGTGTGTGTGTGTGTGTGTGTGTGTGTGTGTGTGTGTGTGTGTGTGTGTGTGTGTGTGTGTGTGTGTGTGTGTGTGTGTGCGGGTGTGTGTGTGTGTGTGTGTGTGTGTGTGTGTGTGTGTGTGTGTGTGTGTGTGTGTGTGTGTGTGTGTGTGTGTGTGTGTGTAATGTAGAAGTAAAAATACCACCTAAATGGGTAGAGTGAATCAATCGAGTAGATGGATGTCACTACACACACTCAAAAGAGATCAAGTGAAGCATTGTAATGTAGAAAAATCAACATAAAATAGCATGAAACAACAAATGTAAGTCTTGGCATGATAGTAGTAATGTAAAGCATGGATGATGCATACAATCAAAATATTTTTGGTATTTTTGACATATTTGAATGTCTTTTTAGTTTTAAAATTTTTATATTGTTTTTGTATTTTGATATAGTCTATGTACAATCAAGCATAAGAGATTATGTACAATCAATGTTCAAAAGAAAATTATGTACAAAAATTATTTAGAAATAACATATTATTCATGAATTTTGTGTAGATGCATAATGTTCATTTGATTTTTGATTTTATTTCCTTCAAGTGAGGCTAGATGGTACACTTTAGGGCTAAAATTTTTAGTAATGATGTAAGGACCTCACAATTAGGTTTGTATTTTCCTTTGGTTTATTCTTTGGCATTGATATTGTGAAGGTTTTCTTTGAGAACAAGATCATTAACTTTGAATTCTATGATGTGAACTCACTTATTGTAGGATCATTCTATATGTTGTTGGTAAATTCTAAGGTTTTCAATAGCTTGAATGCATGTATGGTCTAACTATTCAAGCTGGTGTAAACACTTTTTTCAATATTGGCCATTAGTGAGAATACCTTTAAGGGAGACATGAAGGGATGAAATTTTTAATTCTAATGGTAGAACTACTTTTGTGCCATAAATGAGTGAATAAGGAGTAGCCACTTTGGGTGTATGAATGCTTGTACAATAGGTCCATAGTGTGAAAATGAGTTGATTATGCTAATAATTACCAAATTTGGTTATTATTTTGTTCAAGATGTTGTTAATTGTTTTTTAGTGGCTTTTGCTTGACCATTTCTTTATGGGTAATATGGAGTGGAGAATGTGTGTTTAATTTTATATTTGGTATAAAATATTTTGACAATTTTATTATTGAATGATGTTCTATTATCAAAAATGATAGCTGCAGGTAGGCTGAAGCATGAAATAATATGAGTCATGATAAAACTACAAATGTCTTCACCTATGGTATATTGAAGTGGAACTACTTCCACACATTTGGTGAAGCATTTTATGGTTGTGATTATGAACTTATATCCATCGGTAGACTTGGTGTTGATTTTTCCAATGAGATCAAATCCCCATAACATTAATGGCCATGGAGAGATGATAGGTTGTAATTTTTATGATAGTGCATGTTGCATATTACTATGTCATTGACATTTATCACATAGATTCACATATTTTAAACATTCATCTTCCATGGTAGGCCAGTAGTACCCCTATTAGAGGAGTTTGTATGACATGGATTATTTTTTGAAATGGCCACCATACTCACTATCATGTATTTGAGATAGAGTATTTTTGGCTTTTGTTGAGGTTAAGAACCATAGTAAGTATCCATTGAAGGATCATTTGAAAAGGTCTTTGCCAATAAGGACATAATGGAGTGCTAAATTTTTTAACTTACATTTATCATTTTGGGAGAAAGTGTCTGGTGTAATAGATTTGTTGAGAAAGTTATAAATGTTAGAGAACCATTATGGGGTTGTAGAGCTATGTGTAGTAGTTAAGATGGAAAAAGTGATCAAATTTACATTAGATATTGATGGTGGTTGTAATCATTTAATTTTAAAAATTGCTTGATCATCGTTGATGTCAATGGGAATTAAAGATGTAGCATTGGCCATTGCATCTACATTTTTGTTGTCTTTTTAAGGAGTGCTCTCAATTGAAAAATATTCAAATTATGATGATAGACATTGTACCATGTTTTAGTATGGGTATTCTTCTTTTGTTTGATAAACATTGTTGACTTATTTGACCACAAGTTGGGAATCATTGAACACTTAAATACATTTGATTTTGAGGGATTGTGTAGCGAACAATCTTGAGATAAGTGATTCATATCCCACTGTGTTATTGGTGCATGAGAAACTCAATCAATATGCTATAGGAATTGTATGTCCAGAAGGATTGATAAAGACAATGCCTACCCCTACACTAGATGTACATCAAGAGCTATCAAAGAACATGGTCCATGTATATAAATGAGTAGAATAGGTAGTGAAATCATCTTTGAATGTGTCACTTAAATGGTTAGTATCTAATAGTGGTGTTTCTACCAAATGGTATGCAATGGTTTGGCCCTTTATCAATTGTTAGAGGACTATTTTTAAGTCAAATTCTATTAATAACATAACCCATTTTTTGATACATCTAGAAATATGTGGTTTTACTAGTAGGAACTTTAAAAGGTCCACTTTTGTGATAACTTGAGTTTCATTATTGACCACGTAATGTCAAAGTTTTTATGTGGAAAAAACTAATGCTAGACATAATTTATATATTGGGGAATATTTTTTTCATAATCAACCAATGTGTGACTAATGTAATAAACTACTCATTCAGTATTTTGATCATCGCGTTATGCTAAGAGTGATCCTAAGGCATGATTTATTGCTAAGATATAAAGTAAGAAAGGCTTGTCTAGGATAGGTGGTACTAAAATAGGTGGATTAAGGAGATATTTATTGATTGTGTCGAAGCTATTTTGATAATCTTGGTCTCAAATAAGTTTGTATCTTTATTTAGTAATTGACTAAAGGACTAAGTTTTCTCAGCAAGCTAGGCTATAAAATGATGGATTACTTAGATCTTGCTTGGGAAGGATCAATGTTGATTTAAGTTGGTAGGATGTGGCATATCTATAATTACTTTGACTTTCTAAGGATCAACTTCTATACCACACTAAGATATAATGAAACCTATGAGTTTTCCTAATGTAACTCTAAACACAAATTTCTTTGGGTTTAATCAAACATTGTATTGCCTAAGTCATGTAGAAATTATTTGTAAATCAATAGCATGATGTTGTCATTGTTTGGATTTAGCTAGTATATCATCAATGTAATCCTCAATAATATGGTGAATTAAGTCATGATAAATGTGAATTATAGTATGCTAATACGTGGCTTTGATGTTATTTAATTTGAAAGGCATGACAATGTAATAAAGGTACCCCATGGTGTGGTAAAAGATGTTTTTATTGATCTTCTTCAGCAATTTTGATTTGATTATAACTAGTAAAACCATCCATAAATGATAACATTTCATATCTAGTTATGTAATCTACTATCATGTTGATATTTGGTAAAGGGAAATCATCTTTAAGGCATGTTATATTTAAATCTCATGAATTAGAACAACATTAAATTTTTTTATTAAGTTTTACTACAATAAATATATTAGAAATCCATTTAGGATGTGTTACTGGGTGAATGAAACCAACATCTAAGAGGCGTTGGATTTCATCTTTGACTAAGAGAACCACCTTAAGATGCATTTTTTGAAATTTTTGTTTAATTGGTTTAACATCAGGGTATAAAGGAATTTGATTTACTGTTATAGATATATCAATTCCTAGCATATCTGAATATGACCAAACAAAGAGTTCTAGAAAATTTGTTAAAGCTTGATGAATATTAGCATCCTATTCCTTTTTTAAGGTAGAAGATAATAAGATAATGTGAGGATCATTGTTAGTTCTAAAATTGAAATTTGCTATTTCTTCATTAAGTAATGTGGAACGATTAAGTGTATATAGAGTTTTAGGGATAGTATTATTTGAATCAACTAGTATATCAAGGGAGGAGTCTATACTTTCTCCAAAGTAGATGTGGGAATTTTTGTGGTTTGGAAGTCTATTTTTATGGTAATAAGATG
This sequence comes from Torreya grandis, assembly GCA_037957365.1. Taxonomy (NCBI): domain Eukaryota; kingdom Viridiplantae; phylum Streptophyta; class Pinopsida; order Cupressales; family Taxaceae; genus Torreya; species Torreya grandis. The sequence continues at coordinate 6,605,134 of JARHVA010000191.1, read as the reverse complement.
GGAGGTCCTCATATGCACCAAAAAAATTATAAGAGGGATTCATTGCTAGAGAATTTATCTAATATAAACATGTCAGGTGAAGTCATGTTGTCAATAAGATCAGGGTAGATCAATGATAATGTAGAAGTATGATTAACTATATTGTCAGTGTGTGCAATTGGTGGACAAAAATTTATGTGTTGTGAAAGTGTGGGAGAGGATTTATCATGATTAAGGTGAAACTAGTATCCTAGCCCTTGTAATTTATGTTGTGTGGGTACCTTGATAGGATTCACTACTCCTTGTTCATGCTTTCTAAGTCCTTTGTCATGATAGCCCATATTATTAAGATATTTAAGTGTAAAGGGTTAGATGAATTGGTAATTTGGTGCTTATATTATCATTAAATTTGGAATTGTCTAATTTTGTATATGGTTTGAGGGCACATTATGAGTGACAGGTTATGTAGGTATACTACCTAGATTAAAGTGTAGGATATAATTCTATGGAGATTCAACCACTTAAAAATATTTAAAATGTTAATTATCTATTGGGCATGTGTATATATAACCTTTGTGACTAAATTTTAGATAAGCATGGAGTTTGGAAGGGGTTGCATGCATATTATGAATCTAAGGCCGACCAAGTAATAAATTATAATTAAGGTCATTTGGCATGACTTGGTAGGTTGTTGGTAGTGTATTAGGCCTTAGGGTAATATTGAGTGTTATTTGACCCATTAATTTCCATGTAATATTGTCAAAACCATTGATATTCATATCAAAATGGTCTAGATCTTGAGGTTGTATGTTAAGACATTTAAGAAAGGATATGTTGCAAATGTTAAGTCCTAAACCATTATCAACTAGTATTATTTTTATTCCCACATCATTAATTCATAACTGAGTTTATAAAGGTAGATGTTGCTTAATTATGTGTTGTGGGGGTAAATCCTCTTTTTAAAAAGAGATGTGCTCTTTAGTCCATTGCATTGTATTGGGGATGGATGTAACATAGGTTGGTTTAATAGAAACAAGAATTCTAGTATTATAAAGGGATGCATACAATAGATCTTTGTAAATATCTGATCATTGAAGGAGCTCAAGAATCAAAATTATATATGGAGCGGTGCTAGCCTAAGTAGTAAAGTTATGGCCGTGGGTGTAGCTAACCTACCTATCTTCATAAACTTGGGTGATAGTGTGGACCACATGATATACTATAGGCATAAATATAGTAGTAGGTGTGGGATAAGAGTTAAATGTACCAAGTTTAAAGGATGGAGGGATGGATATAATTACAAATTTTTATCGACATCTAGTAATGATAGAGAGATACTTAAAAATAGCTAATGAGTTATATGTATTGAGGTAGAAGGCATGAATGTGGAGTGAAATGAATGTAATTTGAGTGATAATTTGTGTAAAGATATACTTATAAAGAGTATTCCACAGGCAAGATAACAAGTAAGAGATATAAAATGAGACATTGTGCATAAAGACATAAATTTTTTTTATATGCAACATAACATTTTGTATGTGTTTATCATAATGAATCTGAAGACTTTTCCATATGACAAATATAGAGTAAAGGAGAAAGAACATGATTTGACACCTAAATGCATAAAGAGCTTTGAGTTATAACATAATATGGATAACATGTTTAACATGATAAACTTTAAGATTTATCAATATGAGAGATGGAGAGTATGCAAAGGGCATATTGAAATCTTGTGTCATTTTATCCATAAATGTTGTAATATCATCCCTTAGTATGAAGAATAAATATGAAATGCAAAGAATGAATCTTTGTACTAACATATAATAAAATTCATCATTCATGTACATGATAGGACCTATTATGGTTTCCTTATTATTTTCAAGAAATTTAATAAAATTTTGTAAATAAATGAGCATAATTTTTGCAATTTGGCTATGGATGTAAGGTGATACCTCAAAAAGCAAATGAGGAACTAGTATAATCTAAACAAGGAACTAGAATATGCATAGAAAGGATACCAAACTCTCAAACTTGTAAGGTGATATCTCAAGAAGAAAAATATGAGTTAGTACATGCAACTAAGGATTTATAAAAATAATTATGAAAAATACCATGAATTTTTGAATTTAAAATTAATTTTTTGAGTTTGATATGTAAATAAAAATTCAAAAAATGATTAGAAAAGTAATGGAAAATAATTGGGAATTAGTTGATGTAACTAGGGGTTTTTTTTAATGATTTTTTGAAATTAGTATGATAATTTTGAAAAAAATGATATAAAATTTAGAACATTTGTTTAGAAAATTTAGGAAAAATTAGAAAATAATTCTACAATTAGCAATATATTTTTCCTAGTGCTTGAAATGTTTTTGTATGCAAGGACTTAGTATGTACAAAATAGCATTTTTAAAAAATATGTGTTATTTTTACAAGTAATTTGTAGATTTATAATTTTTAAATGTAGGAAAAATTATAAAATTATGGAAAAAATCAAAAATAATTATCCCTAGGGTTTCTATGGTTTTGTGCAAAATTTGAAGTCAGGTTCACCAAATGTTTTATTATTTTTAGAATAATGGGGTTTTATTTCTAGTTAAATAAATAGGTCTAAGCAAAGTAAATTAGTAAATAATATGTATGAATTAAGCTAATAATCTATGTAAACATATTTGTATTTTGGCCTTTTCTAAATATAGTACTAAATATGAGAAATCTAATTTAGCTTATTCTAAATGATCTAGACTGAGATAGGGTTTGATATTGGAGGAGCAGAGCTAGAAAACTATCAAGAAATAGCTCTTGAAGTTCATTTCTAGTTGGATAGGAGTGCAAAAAGTGGGACACCCTACTATTTGGTACTGTATTCCATTTTTTGGCATTGTTATCTAGGTGGTCTAAGCTTTCTAGGTTATGTTCAACAAGCCTGTGTTACCCTATCAGTGAAATATCAAATCTTGAAAGCCTATGGATCTCATTTTGCATCTATTTTTAATCTTAAAAGCCTTAGGATCTCTTTATTCTTGAACTTGAGTGGACACTTTGGAAAAGATAGAGAAGGGGTTAGTTTGTAAAAGATACACTAGATGCACTTCACACTCTTTCTGTGGGCACGCTACCTACATACCTATAGTTCAAGGAGGGATCAAGCTAATGTATTTCTCCCATTAAAGTGATTGGTATAATTATGTATGATAAATGCAACTAGATGTATTTCAAATGGCTAGGGATAGGTACAAACGTTTGAATAAGCTTGAAATGATCTTGGAAGGATGTATGTAGAGAATAGGGAAGAGTGCTTGAGTGTACTTTCTTATAATCTTACTCCTCCTTTTTAAATGAGTGTCAACCCTTATAAATAGACATTGAATGGACTTTTATAGGGAAATTAATGATTATGGGTTAAATGAATTCACATTTGGTTGATAAATAAAAGGATAAAGCTCCAAAAGAATCTAACTACTAAGACCAAAAATGAACTTGGACAATAGTGCCAAAATCAGGACACCCTAAGTTTTAGTGCTCCTATTCAAGTTGGGAACTATTGTCCTAAGGTAATGAGTCTTAGGGGGATGGATATAGGCCTAGAAGAACTACTTGGGCCTAAAAAGGTTAAGTCTAGAAGCTAGGTATGACTAAATATTAATGAAATATTATCCTAGAAGGGTTGTGAGTAAGAAAGAGGACCTATGGATTATGTGTCATTAGCCATGCTTAAGTCATCCAATTTCACATTTTATATGACCACATATCTTCAAGTATATACACCATATGAAATTCATATGTGATTATGTCTATCTTGTATTGGTGGAAGCCATCATAGGGATTCCCATATCCAATATTCCCCTTTTGATCAAGAAGTATGTGGAGCTAATGGGAGACATCTAGTTTTACCTAGATTGCACTATTATCAGAATTGAGGGAATTCTAACCCAGCCCTACAAATTGCCTATCTAAGTTTCTCCTAAGTTGGTATAGTAGGAAATTTCATCTCAAATCCTTCATGGTGTTGATGAAGTTTTCAAAGAGAAAAGGAAAGGCTTCCTCCATTATTTTCCTTTTAAAATTGGAAGGATATTTCTACATGATTAGAAGTAGGTAAAAACCATGTCTAGGCATATGGACTCTTTTGTGTTCCAATCAGATGATCTCAAGTATTGGGACCCTAATAATGTGGTGGGAAACCATTTTAAGATCAATAACTTTCCCAAGCCAATCTATGAGTACCAAATGGGCCCTCATGACACGTTGTACATAAAGGACAATAATTTTGAATAAGTGTTGGCTAGATTCAAGAAAACCAACCTTAAGCTTATGCATATGTTAACTAGTAATGAAAATATAGGAGACATAAGGAAATTACGTCACCTTTAATACCATTTATTGGCTAGACCTTCTAGGCCACCTCAAAAACAACCCCAATTAGAAGTACCACAACCCCCAACACACATTATATAAGGAACAAACAAGGATAAGTTAGAGGAGAGACCTAGTGAGGGACCTTCATCCTCATCTCTCCCTCAAAGACCACCATCCCTAGTTGAGCACTTCGATATGATTACACTTGAGACTAACAAAATAGTAGAGGATGCCCTTAGGATCCTTGCTAAGGCACATAACTCTAAAGGAGAAGAAGCACAGGTTGAAGAATTTTAGGTTCAAGCAAAGGATGTTGAGTAAGAAGATAAAGGAAAAGGAGTTGCCCTAGACCTAGCCCTAGTGTCATAACCAAATAAAATAAAAGTAGAACTAGAAATTGTCCCTATTGGTAAAAAGACGCCAAAGTTGACTCTCACACATCCCACAAGTGAGATCAACTTGTTTAGTGAGGAGTTACCCATTCATGGACCAATCATCCCTAATTGGTTTGTGTTTTAAAATTTGTAGAATATCCCTTCCTACTCCCACTCTTGGGATTTGACCCAATCCATCAGTGTTGATGTGCATGAAGAAATCAAGCCATGGATAAGGGATTTAATGAAAGATCAAGTGGAAAGAAGAGTAGTAACTACTATAGGGCTAGATGAAAAGAAGGTGGATACTTCAAGAGCATCAAGCAGCATAAACATAGAGGTCCCACAACCTCTAAAATACATAGAGTCATCTACCACTATGCAGGTCAATCTAGAGATAGCTAGATTAAAAAGGGTAACAACAAGAAAGGCCATAATGGGGACAGAGGAATTCACATTCAAAAAACTTAAACCTTTTATAGGTTTAACTCCAGTTAAAGGCAAACAAACTAGTGAACAACCTATCCATGATGAAGATATTGAGAGCCTATCAGAGGGTCACCCTACCCAAGTCAGATTTGGCATCACGAGCATGAAATAAAGGATTAAAATATGGAAAAGGAAAAAGAGAACATAGAGATCCAAGCCATTTTATTAGTGTCTGAGGCTATTATAAATATATTTGAAGAATCATTCTTTGATATGTTTAATTCATTGAAATCAATAAGTCTAAGGTAAGATGCACTAAGCCAATAAAGTGAAGTGGTTGAGGGATTAACAATAGAGTGGTAGGAGGTAGAGTCTAAGATAAGGGATCTCATTAGCATTTTGATAAGGGATAGAATCCTTAAATTCAAAACCATCATCTTGGCCCACCTAAATACTATATTAGGGATAGAGGTGGATAAGATCTAGAGTCTAAGTGTGTGGACAAAGAGTTTGGATAGACTCCTGGCTGATGATAAGGAATTGATTACTAGAATTGAATAACTCCTAGACACTATGCTAGTTAATCCTACCAAGACTACAGCCGTGGGGATTACTAATGATGTAGAGCATAAGCATAGAGTTACCTTGGTAATGCAAGAGGTAAAGGGAAAAATCTAGGGTCAATTAGGCAGTGATAATGGTAGGATGTTCGGCATAATCTTCACAATCAAGGAAAAGATTGTAGAAGCCCATAGCTTCAAAGAATTTATGGTAAGAGATGATAGGGACTTGGATGACTTGGCTGATTAGGAATAGGTCTACCTCGTAAAGCCCACTATAGATTTAGATCTAGTTAAGAAACAACATCAAAAGGCTATGGAACTTCTACAAGAATAAGGAAACCCTTTGATAATGGGCCCACTAGTTAATTAATATTCCTCTTTCTAAAACATTATAATATTTGAAATAGGGAATATTATTTTGTAAGGCATATGCCAGTCTATTAGCATATTGCCTCTAGGTCAGTCTAGTTTTTAAAAACAAATGTATTCTACAACATTCTAAAGAAGGATAGTTGTCCTTATCTTTTGTACATCTTGTATCTTGTAACTAACTAGTATAATAATTGATCTTTCTATAAAAGGCATGTATTAGCATTTTGTAAAGGGGAGATTTTTGACAAAATTAGTATATTTTTGAGAAATTAATGCTATCAAGGAATTTTGAAATATTATCTAGAATTGATGTGTCAATTATTAATGTGAGTTTCTCTCAATTATTAGTTCTAAAGCTTAAATTTTGAATAGTTTCTCTAAATTCTAATTCTACATTTATGATACAAGGTTACTAATTTGTGCCTATGATAAATTGGTTAAAGGATCTTGAAGTTGCTTCATTTCATTTGTTCTACATTTATATGTGATTATGATATTTGATTTTAGTAACAATTCTTTAAATCAAAATATAGTTCTTACTTGTATGATTTCATATTATTCCTAGAAATTTGCCTAGTATTATGTGAGATATGAGGTTATGCTATTTTGCATCATATATTGGTTAAATGTAGGTTAAATTATAATTGAAACTTTGTCATGATATTTGTGTTAAGGATCAACAATCACTTATTTTCTTTTTGCCTTACTCTTCCCTTTTACTTTTTTTAACCAGATCACTATAGCTTAAATTTCATTATAAATATCCATTTTATTAGTCTTTAACTTAATTTTTGATCATAATTCACTAAGTAATAGCATAAGAGACCTACAATTTATAAATAATTAGATCATGATGGATCCCAACCATAAATTAATATAAGTTTATGGAGATAGTTAAACATTGCTTTGTCATTATTTCAACATAGGTAACATTAAGTTACATAACTTGCTACTCATACTCTAGATTCCTAGAATTCTAAAATGAGAAGTGTTATTGAACACTAAGGAAATTTGTGGTATACATAAAGGCATCAACAAGTCCCATTGGTGCTAGATGGAGGGACAATCTCCATGAATTAGTTAGATCTTTACTTATCTTAGTCTGTTTTGATCTAAAATTGATGCTATCTTTGTGATTTTGAGTAATATTTGATTACAAGTGTAAAGATCATTGATCTTTGTGGTCTTTAACCTATATTTGTGCTTCCTTAGACAAAGATCAAAGTTATCTAAGGTTTGATGCTTATTTTTGGTAAAGATAGATTAAGACTTGAGAATCCATAGTATTTAATATTAGGATAGCTTATTTTGATCAAAGGTTAGCATATATTTCATAGATTCAAGTTTATTTGAGATTAGACTTATAAAGATAGATCAATTTGCATAATTGGACACATATGTGAGCTATCTTAGGTAAAGATCAATTTACTTTACTATTCTTTATGCAATCTTTACAAAATGATCTTAATGTGCAAGTTTAATCCTTATTATTTATAAAGATTAACTTGATAAATTATATTTAAAATAGGATATTAAATATTCAAGCTATAATTGCTAAGAATTCAAACCAGATCACACTTAGAGACAAGGGAACCCTTACTTGAACTTGAAGTCCATAGAAGACCCAAGCATGACAAAGGTAGATGTAAGAGATAAAAATATTTGCCAACTTCACCTCTTCAAGGTATCTTTGCCTTGAACCTTCATCTAGGTTGGCTTGATTGGGAGACTTTTCAATCAATGTACCAGGTGTGGTATATGATCTCCCACATAACCCTAAAAAGTATTTACCTACATTTAGTCCAACTGGTATAGTGACTGCTAAAGAGCACATAAAATATTTCAAAGATGCCTTAAGGTTGATAAATATTGTGTATGAGGATGTAACATCTAGGTTATTCCCTTTTAATTTTAAATAGGTTATCTATGAATGGTTTTTGAATCTACCTAACAATTATATCACTAGCTAGGATGGGTTCACTAATATTTTCATAGACTAGTTTGGGAAAATTATTAGTCCATGTGTCATTTACCATTAGTTCACAACCATTAAAAGAGATGCAAGAGAGCCCAAAATGTCCTTTAATTCTAGATTCTATAAAAAGTATAGTAGGACCATAGAACCTTAAAAAGTTAATGATGTTTTAGCCCTAGAAATCTAAAAGGATGCAGTGGATCCCATGACCTCTGTATTTTTGAAGAGATCTATTCCAACTATAACTTCATTGTCTAGGGCTTATTTTGAGTCAATGATCATCAATGATCAAATGCAACCCCAAGGACAAATGTCCTATTATATTCCAACATTAACCCACATATGCACATTTTGAACATATTCTCCAATAACAAGTAGAATATTTTAGCCTTAAACCAAATTTCAAATTTAAATCAATTACCCTTGAGTCATGTTACTCCCAATCAGAACTTAGGATTCTTTAATAGTCTTACTAATGGATTTAAAGCAAATGATTAAAGAGATTTAATACCATCTACTAATAATAAGTAGGTGCACAATTCTAAAACCCCTAATAATGAGAATGAGTCTATCTTGAAAATGGTCCAAAAGTTAAGCACTGATTTTATTCAACTACAAAAATAAGTTAGAAACACTACAAAAAATCTAGTAAGAACTTCTCATTTCAAAGGTTCAATAGGCCAAATAATAAGTTTTATAATGACATATTCCATAATAACAAGGCTAATGAACCATCTTATATCGATAAGACTATGTACATTAATCTTACTAACATTGCTTTGCTTGATTATTGTAGAGTGCATTACATAGTCAAGTATTGTGAGATTGATTGTATAGAGTTTTGTAAGGCTTTTGAGGCTTTTCAAAAAGCATTAGATATATTTAAAGTGGTCCCTAACAAGGATAATGGTGTAAGTACCTCAAGATCTAAATCATCTAATCAAGCCTTTATGGTGGAGACCTTTAATTTACCCTTTTAAAAGGAAAATGAACCTAATGAGATCCTTGAGGAGGTCCAAGATTTCCAAAATTTTTTTGAAGAAGACTTATCCATTGAGGAATAGAGAGCAAGGATAGCCCTTGAATATCTCAACACCTCCAAATAACTTTATAAATCCTCCTGAAACTTCTTTAATCAATAATCTAGAGCCACCCAAAGGGAGTACCTCTAAGCCCAACAATGATATTCCTGGTTATAATAAAACTAGATATAATATAGTTGAGGATATGAATAAGATAAAGGATAACATTACACTACATGAAATAACATATATTATAAAACAAAGCTACCTCTTGTTGGAATCATTGTTAAATAAGTCTAGCAAGCTAGCCAAGGCTAACCATGCTAATGTGACTGTACACAAAGCTAAGGTAGAGTCTCCTCCTTTCCTACTCACTATCAGGATGTTTGGTAAGAATTTTCACAAATTTTTATTATACTTTGGTGCATGTACCAATATCATGCCAATAGGTATTTTCAAATAACTGTTATTAATTTTCATAGAGTTGTAACTTAGAAAAATCTAGAGTCAAGGTAATTAAGGAACTTTTAAATGTTCATATGTAATTGGATTCTAAGCCTAGAGTGAATAAATATATTTATATCCAAGTTGTTGACATTCTTGATGTGTATGGAATCTTATTAAGTAGGGAATGGACCAAAGCTTTGAATGGTTACATGTCCACTGATTGATTAAATTTATGGCTATCATGGAAGGGAGTGATAAATCAAATCAAGGTTAAAAGAGAACCAAGGATGAAGCACATGATAATTGAGTAAAATGATATGAATGAAAGGGTTAACATAATTAACTTAGACTTAGGTTTTTTCACTCTATAGGCTACAAAGGTATGTGATCATAAAAGTACTCATATTGTTCCTAGACTATGGAAGTTACATTTTGATGGTGCTATGTGTAAGACTAGACCTAGAGTTGGTATTCTCCTAACTAATCATAGTGGTAAGAAATATCATGAATCTTATAGGCTCTAATTCCCTTGTACTAAAAATATTTATGAATATGAGGCCCTTATCCTAGGTTTGCAATTTTTTATAAATAATAAATTCAAGGAACTAATAGTCTATGGGGACTCAGAACTAGTAGTTAATCAGGTGAGAATTAAATATCAATGTAAACTCTCATACCTTAAGAAGTATAAGTTCAAAGTCTAGGATCTCATTGAGTCTTTTGATGATTTTGGTATTGTCTCCATCTCAAGAGAAGAGAACCAAACTGCTAATGAGTTTTCATCTATTATAGACAACCTCATGTCTAAGCAAGACTCACCTAACTTTAGCATTGAGTTGATACCTTGTCCTTTAGTTCTTGATAATGTTAATCATTTTTAGGTATTTAGTGATGATAAATATATACTATATTTCATAACTAATTAAGGAGAATATGAGTCTTAGATCATTGATGATACTGATGAAAATGCACTTAGGGAAGACAAATTTGATGGTAAAGTCATTCAGTTGAATGCCAACAAAATCCTTAAAGGCATGATTACTTTAGAGAGGCTATTTGACCAAGACAAACTAGCTGAGGTTTTGAAGATTCCCAAAGTAAGTGGGAAGGAATACAATGCAATAGATCTTGGCCCCTAAAATCAACCCCAACTAGTAAACATGGGAAAATGCTACACCAATATTGAGAATAAGAAGGCCAAAAAACTATTAACTAGGTGTAAGGATGTCATAGCTTGGTCCTATGATGACCTAAAGATATTTGATTCAAGGGTCATCACCCATATTATAAATAAATTTTTAATCCTTTTAGATAAAATCAAAGGATAATAAACCCCATCCTAGAACTAATGATATTTAAGGAGGCTAAGAGACTATTAGATGCTAGAATTGTGTTTTTCATCAAGCATTCTACTTGGATGGTTAATTTGGTTCCAATCAAGAAGAAGAATGGTGAGATTAAACTATGCATTAATTTTTAAAATTTAAATAAAGCATTTGAAAAGGATAACTATCCTCTTCCTTCTCTTGACCAAGTGATTCAAGTTGTTTCAAAGTCAGCTATGATGCCCTTCCTTGATGGTTTTTTAGGTTACACCTAGGTGTTAGTTGATAGGGAAGATAGGATGAAAACAACCTTCACAACTAAGTAGGTAACCTTTGCCTACAAGATAATTCATTTTGGTCTAATCATTGTAGTAAATACCTTTCAAAGGGATATAGACCATGCCTTTTAAGGCCTAATAGGTAAGTTCATCATATATATATATATCTATATCTATATATATATATATATATATATATATATATATATATGTATGATTTAAATTTTTTTTCTAAAAATAGGGAAGATCACTTTATGCATTTAAAACAAGTCTTTGAGACATGTATAAGGTATTGAATCTCCTTAATCCCTAAGAAAAGTATCTTTTATGTTAATGAAGGTAAATTATTAGTTCATGTCATAACTAAAGATGGGATCTCTATAGATCCTAAAAGAGTAGAGGCCATATGTAAAATAGAGCCTCCAAATAGTATAAAAGATTTAAATTCATTCTTTGGTAAGATAAACTTTTTAAGAAATTTCATTTTTGGCTTTTCAGAGATTATCAAGACATTAAATGACATGATGAATAAGGATTCCAAGGTCACATGCAATGAAGAATCTAGGAAGGTATTAAATGATATCAAGGAAGCCATTAGCCAAGTTCCAATCTTGATAAGTCCTAAATTTTCAAAGGACTTATATCTCTACTCTTTTGCATTTGAACATATTATGGCTTCAGTTTGAACTCAAAAGATTGATGGGTATGATCACCCAATTGCTTTCATGAGTACCAAATTTAAGAATGTTGAGTTAAAATAATCATTAATTGATAAATAAGCATATGCTAATTTATGTAGTAAATAAATTTATGCACTATATCCTTAGAAATAAGGTGCATGTTATTTTACTTGACCCTACCATAAAGCTTATGTTGAGCCAGAATGAGCTTGGTGAATGCAGAGGTAAGTGGATGTTAGTTTTATAGGAATATGATATAGAAATAAAAATTAAAAAAAATGGTAAGGTGCCAAGTTTTGATCCAAATGATTGCTAATACAACCCTAGGCTAAGTATTATGTAAGTTGATCAACATAGTTTTAAATCTAGTGAGTGGTATGATTACATCATACATTTACTAATTAATGGTACATGTCTTGCATGACTATATAGGGAGCAAAAGAGGGTATTAAAGCTAAAGGTAGCCCATTATTTGATCAAAGATGGGATATTTTATAGGAATAACTTTTAAGCAATCTACCTAAGATGTATTTCATAAGAAAAATCCACCTAGATCATGAGTACCTTCCATGAAAAAATAGGTAGTGGACATCCATTTGGGAGAACCATAACCCACAAGATCCTCAGATCTAGCTACTATTGGATAACTATTTTAAAATATTCCCACAAGCATGTAATGGAATGCCACTCCTACTGAATTTTTAGCATGAAAAAACCAAAGGTAGCAATGCCTTTACAAGTAGTTATGGTTAATAAACCTTTTTCTCAATGGGGATTGGATTTTGTTGGTGTGATCAACCCTAATTCATTTGAAGGTCAAAAGTGTGTCCTAACTACCACATATTATTTCATAAGGTGGACTAAAGTGGTAGCCACCAAACAATACAAGACCAAGTAAGTGATTAGTTTCTTAGAGGAGAATATCTATACTAGATTTGGAACTCTAGTCTCTATAGTGTGTGACAATGGATCTAATTTTATATCCATTGAGATGATAGAATGGGTCTATGACAATGGAATTTATCTCAAGTTCTCATCTAATCATAACCCCCAAGGAAATGGAGTGTTTGAGTCTACCAACAAGAACCTAATGAAGGTAATCAAGAAGACTAATGTAGATAAGCCTAGGACTTGACATAAACTTCTTAAGTATGCCTTATGGGTAGATAGGATTAAAATCAAGCAAGACTTAAAGGCTTCACCATTTCTATTGGTGTATGACCATGAACCATTATTTCCTATCACCCTCAAGTCTCCCACATAAAAATTTATGCAATAATACATGGAGGAAAGCTAGGAACTTATAGAGTCAAGATTTTAATACATTATTTAGATGGAAGATAGTAGGGAATAAGATTTTAATAACTTTAGCAAACATCAGACCATAGTGAATACATGGTTTAAAAAACTATCAAATATCAAGGAATTTAGACAAATAGACATACTTCTCCTTTGGGAAAAACCATCTAAGACTAAGGGAAAGCATGGAAAGTTCACACCTCTATGGATTGGCCCCTATCAGATTGCAAACACACTAGGAGACAACACCTTCAAGATCAAAGACTTATAAGGAGTTGAGTTCACATTGTCCATCAATGGATATTACCTCAATCATTACTTCTTTATTACTCCTCTTGAGGTCCTTATGGAGTAAACTATAAGATGGTTAGGTTTAGTGTAGGTAGGCTAGTTAGTTTCTTTCAGTTATTTCTTTCTTATCTTGTGTTTGTATATAAGCATGTGTATATTTTCTTATTTCCTTTTGGTCTTGCTTTATTATTTTCTATTGCATGTTTTATTTTTTTTCCTTGTTCCTTGATTCCAATGAGTCATTTTAGACAACCTCGAGCTCAAAATCCAAAAAATTATGAGTTTGGGTATGAACTTAATATATATGTTAACCATGGATTTGAAATATGGGCCTAATGTTGTGATTTAAAGAAACTAGCAAAGACTGATGAGTATGTCAACTATTTTGTGATAACTTAAGCATTATCCTAACCTAAAATTGGTTTTAATTATATTTTCACTTATAGGATTCAAGTTTAATATATTGAGACAAAATCATACTTGCATTTAATAAACATCCTTGTCTAGGATAATTGTTGTAGCCATAGGTGATTTTTTGAGGATCAAACACTTGACCAAATCCTTAAACCTAGCTATCCTAGTTCCAAAACTTGCTAAAATCATGAAAAAACTAAAAAACACAAAAAATAATAATGCAATGCAAAATAAAAATATTTTTTAGGTATAGGTGGTTCTAGTAACCTCCACTAGGGCTATGGACACCTAGTTAGTAGTAGAGCAAGGCCTTGAGTGGATCCAAAGGAATATTTGTTGGGATTATAAATTCCTAGCTAGTATTAGAGCAATTCCCAAGCCTTCCTTGAACTAGAAGCATAATTATTAATGAATATCTAAGCATTCTCTAAGTTAGTGTTAATGATTAAATATAAGGAACCTAGAAGTTGTCCGTTAAATCCTATTGAAAATAGTAAGTGGAATCAAATCACACACCTAGTATGATTATGCATTAATGTTGATCCCAATTTTTCAAGTACAAGGTTTTTTTCAACCATAAAATTGGTCTAAATAATGGCATTGATCAAGTGGAGTGGATGACCTAGTTGTTTGTCTAAACTAGAGTCTCTAAGTTTTAACATATTGCTATGTTTCCCTCAAAAGTTGCCATTTGATGAGGTCAACATACCCCTTTTTTTGAAAAGCAGGACCCTTGAGATGTTTTGAAGCTTAACCCTACAAGTATGGCCTATTTTGAATATTATTGTAATTTTAAGATCATCCACTCTATCAAAGTTAGTTACTAAGTTAGGTTTTGTTTTAAGCTTGCTTAACATTGCTAATGAGTGGTCTTCATGTCTTTAAGTTATAGGTTTCATGGATCCCTTTTTGATAATATTCATTTTATAAAAGCCTTGGTATAAACCCTTAGTTCAAATTCAAATTTGGTGGGAACATTTGGAGGGAATAGTTTAATATGTCTTAGACTTAAGCTTAATTTTTATGTTAAGGCTTGGCATGTTTTTAAACATGACCAAACCTTAGCTTAAAAATCATACTTGGTCCACTTTTATTTTTCCTATTGTTCCTTTTTATTTTCTAACCATGGTCTAAATTTTATGCTAATAAGGTCCCTTTATTTTCTAGCATGGTTCCCCTTACTATTTCCTACTTAGCCTAATTTTTTAATATCAAACCCCAATCATATTTATTAACATGAATAGGACCTTATTCTAAACACTTTAGCCTAAGTTCACATTTAGTCCCAAGTTTTAACTTAATTTCCTTACATCTTGTAGATAAAATGACCAACACTTCATCACAAGGCATGATCCAACAGAGTGAGAAGGCTCAGGTCTTAACAAAATAAAAACATGCATATCACAAGATCTAACAATATGTGATTCCTCATGGCCTATTGATTAGATGATGTGAATAAATCTTAAAAAAAATGAACACTTAGTCCTTTAGACCAATCACATTTGAGCATTCAGATCATGATCAATGGTTATCACTTCATCATGAACTAAAGATCAAATGGCATGAAGACATTTTTGAAATTTTAAAAACCTAAGAGCTCTATGGAGTTGCCACATGGAACTCATGCATTCAAAGTTTAAAATCAAAGAGACCCACATGTTATGGGGGACCAATCATGAGCTCACTCCTAGATCATGATTAGATAACTCTTGTTTCATAATAATTCTTGATCTAATAGAGCAAATTGAGTATGAAATTTTTGTAGGCCTAGTAGAGGTGCCAAGTGGCACTCTCACATTGGGACATAGGAATTTGATGAGATTAAATTTGACATTTGTGTGAACATTATTTGATACCTATGAGGATATATTTGACATCTGCATGACCATTAATGTTAATCCCATTAGAACTAAGAACTTCACAAGCCTAAATTTGACGTTTATGTGGCCATCATTTGATGTTCATGGGGATGTATTTAATGTCTACAAGACTATCAAATTTAAGCTAATGAATTTTTAACTTAGGACTAAGATAGACTCCAAAATGTTGCTAAAAGGCTTATATATTTATTTATAGATGATTGGAAACCTTCAGAGGATGTTCAAAGACTTGAAATATTTAAACTACAAAAATTGAAATGGTCTCATAGGTCTAAATATTTATATAAATAAATTTAGTTTAATCATATACCCTAAGGTCCCCATTGCATTTTTTGAATGCCATGAACCTTAGGCTAAAGACTTATACTAATTCTTATTTTAAAAAAAGGAATCTTTGTGATATGAAACTTATCCCAAATGATTTTTACCAAAGATTTTTATTGGTTTGTTAATACAATAAATCTCTACATCAAAAATTAACATTTTTATCCTTGTATCATTTTTACCCCATCAAGCATATTCTAAGAGCTTAACATAAGTATTTTATCCCAAAGTATGTGATGTGTTTATTAAACATAACATAAACTTTAGCTTAAAAATATTTATCCATGTCCACTTTATATAAACATACACATAAACACCTTAGCCTAAGATTTATCTCAAGTTTAATAAACATGAAATAAACCTTAGCCTAAAATGTTTAAATCCACCTAAGTCCTTTGATTTAAAACTTAGTATAAAATGCTTTAACCTAAGTTTTTTTAGGTTTATCAATATGAAATAAACTTAGGTAAAAGAATTTTAGCCTAAGTTCTCTTATGTCTATGCATTAACTTAAAGCTTGTGTATCTTTTCAGATCCTACAACTCATGTTTCATCATGGAAAAATGATCCAACAATGTGCATTCAACATACAATTGACAAAGGTGTCAGATCTTGAAAGGCTTATGGAGGTGCCAAGTGGCACAATGATGAGAATCAATATAAAGGGAACTAATAATAAGTGAAGTCCTAGATCACAATCAAAGACCCACATTGATCCAACGGTCTTGATCCAATGGTATGAAACAACAGGGCATTTTTAAAAGCCAATGGCTAGTGCTTCAAAGGCATTTATGAAAAATATGACAATTTCCAGATCAATACCACATAAGTGATACACAAGCAAAAATAAATAAAATAAGAGATCTTATGTGCTTACGAATGTAAACATATAAAGGTAAAGGTCTAAAGCATGTATGATCCAAACCATGAGTTACCACCTTGAAATCTTTAAAGCCCTAAACCTTGCATAAAAGAGACCCTAAATGAACCCAATTTATTGCATTAAATCCAAGAGAAGCTTAATTGTGTTTTGAGCACAAAAGAGTTAGCACAAAGATCAATTACAATCTAGTTGTGAACAATTTGTAATTGTATAAGCCATGACAACTCACAGATAAGAATTGAGAGATGAGATGAATTTGTACCTATCTATGGATAATGAAGGAAGGGTTTTCAAGGATATTGAGCTAGATGTCATATCCCTGAATAATGGTAATAAGAATTGGTCTGAGCTCTTCTAGACCATAGAGGAGATGAATCCCATCACTAAATAATAATAAAATATTGTCGTAGTTAATAGGAGATACTATGACTTGGTCAGAGTTCAAATGGCTAACCTCCACCATGTTTCCAAACTAGAGGTAATTCATTGAATTAACATCCTTACTCCAATTTTCATTGACTTTATAATTCATAATGATCAAATTATCCATGAGAGAAGATTTAGGAGAGTTTCTTTCATTATCCCACTAGCCTTTGAGAAGTACTACAATCTTCCAAAACCCCATGTGGACCTACCCATAATCAAAGGATAGACTAGTGAGAATGATCATGACCCTATTAAATATAATATTTGGAGCCCCTATAACTACATATGTCAATAAGATTTAGGTATCTTATGTCTAATTTATGGTATAGAAAGATTTTGTTCCTCCAATAGGAGATAAGATTAGTTTCTTCTTAGGGAAATAATTTACTACCATCAAGAGGAAGACAAGAAAGAATTCTTTCATGATGTCTTATCTTCTAGCTGCCTTTCTAGTTTATACCAAGATTCCCAACATCAAGAACTAGTCTCTTGAGAGTAGAATGATAAATTCCTACCACTACTCAAAACTACATATCTTTAAGTATAGACACCACATGTAATTTATATGTGAATGTGTCTATCTTGCATTAGTAAATGTCATCACACATATTCCCCCTTTGAAAAAAAAAAGTATGTGGAGTTTATGGGAGACATATATTTTTACCTAGATTACACTATTATCAAAATTGAGGGAATTCTAACCCATCCCTATTAATTACCTATCTACATTCCTCCCAAGTTGGTATATTAGGAAATTGCATCTCAACTCCTTCATGGCATTGATGGAGTTTACAAAGAGAAAAGGAAAGTCCTCCTCCATCACTTTCCTCTGACAATTGGAAGGATAGTTTTATAGGATTGGAAGTAGGTAGACACCATATCTAGGCATAAGGACTCTATTGTGTTTCAATTATATGATCAAAAGTAGTGGGACCCTAATAATGTGGTGGGAAACCATTTGAAGACAAAACACCTTCACAAGCCAATATATATGCACCAAATAGGCCCTCATGACACCCTGTACATAAAGGCTAATAATTTTGTATAAGTGTTAGCCAGATTTAAGAAAACCAACCTCAAGCTTATGATATGTTAACTAGTGATGAAAAGATAGGGGACATATGGTAAATGCATTCCCTTCAATACCATTTATTTCCTAGACCTTCCAAACCACCTCATGAACAACCCCAACTAGAAGTACCACAACCCCAAACACACATTATACAAGGAATAGGTAAGGATAAGTTTGAGGAGAGACCTAGTGAGGGACCTTCATCCTTAGCTCTCCCTCAAAAACCATCATCCTTAGTTGAACACTTTGATATGATTACACTTAAGCTTGATGAAATAGTAAAAGATGCCCTTAGAGTCTTTGCTGAGGTATATGGCTTTGAAGGAGAAGAAGTATAGGCCAAAGAAGCTTAGGTTAAAGTAGAGGAAGCTGAGTAAAAAGATAAAGGAAAGGGAGTTTCCCTAGACCTAGTCCTAGTGGCACAATAAAATAAAAGTAGAATTGGCAATTATCCCTATTGGGTAAAAGAGGCCAAAGTTGAATCTCACTCATGTCATAAGTGAGATCAACTTATTTAGTGAGGATTTCCACATTGATGGTCTAATCATCCCTACTAGTTTGTGTATGGAAAGCTATAGAATATCCCTTCTTACTCCCACTCTTGGGATTTGATCCAATCCTTTAGTGTTGATGTGTATGAAGAAATCAAGCCATAGATAATGGATTTAATGAAAGATCAAGAGGAAAGAAGAATAGTAACTACTACAGGGCTAGATGACAAGAAGGTGGATGCTCTAAGAGCATTAAGTAATATAAAGATAGAGGTCCCATAACCTCTAAAATACATAGAGTCATCTACCATTATGCAGTTCAATTCAGAGATAGTTGGATTAGAAAGGGTAACAACAATAAATACCATGGTGGGGACATAGGAATTCATGTTACAAAAAGTTGAACCTTTTATAGGTTTAACTCTAGTTGAAGGGCAATAGCCTAGTGAACAACCCATCCATGAGGAAGATATTGAGAGCCTATCAGAGGCTCAATCCACCAAAGTTAGAACTAACATCAAGGGCATGAAACAAAGGATTCAAAATTTAGAAAAGGAAAAAGAGAACGTACAGACATAGGCCATTTTATTAGTGTCTAAGTCTATTATAAACATGTTTTAAGCATTATTATTTGATATGTTTGATTCATTAAAATCAATAAGGTTGATGCAAGATGTATTAAGCCAATAAAGTGAAGTGGCTAAGGTATTAATAACAAAGTGGTAGGAGGTAGAGACTAAGATAAGGGATCTCATTAGCATTTTGATTAGGGATAGAATCTCTAAATTCAAAACCATTAGCCTAGCCCACCTAAATGCTATATTGGGGATAGTGGTGGACAAGATCCAGAGTCTAAGTGTGTGGATAAAGAGTTTGGATAGACTCTTGGCTGATGATAAGGAATTGATTACTATAATTAAACAACTCCTAGGCACTTACTAGCTAATCCTACCAAGACTACAACCCTAGGAATTATTGATGATGCATAGCATAAGCATAGAGTTACTTTGGTAATGTAGGAGGTAAAGGGAAAAAGTTAGGGTCAATTAGGTAGTGATAATGGTATGATTTTTGGCATGATCTTCACAGTTGAGGAAAGTATTATAGAAGCCTAGAGCATCAAAGAAGTTATGGCAAGAGAAGATAGGGACTTGGATGACTTAGTTGATTAGGAAGAGGTCTGCTTCCTAAATCCCAATATAGATTTGGAGCTAGTCAAATAACAACATCAAAGGGCTATGGAACTTTTACAAGAATAATAACGAGACCCTTTGACAATGGGCCCAATAGCTAATTAATATTCCTCTTTATAAAACATTATAATATTTGAAATAGGGAATATTATTTTGTAAGGCATATGCTAGTTTGTTAGCATATTACCTCTAGTTTAGTCTAATTTTGAAAAACAAATGTATTCTATAACTTTTTTAAGAAGGACATTTGTCCTTATCTTTGGTACATCTTGTATTTTGTAACTAAGTGATATACTACATGATCTTTCTATAAAAGGCATGTATTACCATTTTGTAAAGGGGTTTTTTTGAGCAAATTTATATTATTTTGAGAAATTAATACTATCAAGGAATTCTATAAATATTGTCCAAAATTGATGTGTGAATTGTTAATGTAGCTTTCTCTCAATTGTTGGTTCTAAAGCTTAAATTTGAATAGTTTCTCTAAATTTTGAATTTGCATAAATTTAAATAGTTTCTGTAAATTCTAAATTTGCATTTTTGATACAAGGTTGCTAATTTGTGCCTATGCTAAATTGGTTAAATGTTCTTAAATTTGCCTCATTTCATTTGTTTTATATTTATATGTGCTTATGATATTTGAGTTTAGTAATATTTCTTTAAAGCAAAATCTAGTTCTTACTTGTATGAGTTCATATTATCTTTCCAAGTGTGTGATGAGATCTAAGCTTATGATATTTTGCATCATATATTGATTAAATTCAATTTTAGTTATAACTGAAAATTTGTCATGATATTTGAGTTAAGGATCAACAATCACTTGTTTTCTTTATGCCTTACCCTTCCCTTTTGCTTCTTTTTAAACTAGATCACTTAGCTTAAATTTCATTATAAATACCCATTTAGATTAGTTTATAGCTTAAGTTTTGATCATAATTCACTAAGTAATAGCATAAGAGACCTATAATTTACAAAGAATTGGACCATGATGTATCCCAACCATCAATTAATATAAGTTTTTGGGGGCAATTAAACATTTCTTTGCCACTATTTCACCATAGGTAACATTAAGTTACCATAACCTGCTACTCATTCTCTGGATTCCTAGAATTATAAAATGAGAAGTGTTCTTGAACACTAAGGACATTTTTGGTATACATAGAGGCATTAAAAAGTACATCAAAAGAAAAACTTGAACTTGTAAAAATATAATAATGGAGGTTATTGAAAGGGAAAGTAGGGGACCTAGGTGAATACCATGGATGCATGCACAATGCTTTACAATAGATAGATATGGTGCTCATTTATGTTGTTTGGCAATGGTAGTGAATGAACTTTGTTTAGAAATGTTACTCATCTTAGAGATCTAGATCATAGTTTCACTTAGAAATAGAGCACTAGTTTTGGTCATAATGTTAATTAAATTAGTTAAAAACCTAAATTTTATATTAACCAAACCCTAATTAATGCCAAGTATGCTAATCAATGATAGTAGATGGGAAAATGGGTCATTATAATCACTTTACAAGTTTTAAACTTGCAAATTTTTAATGTGTTTCCCATTCTCTACTTTTTTGAGGGGTTTTAGAGGTGGGAATTGCTTTGGAGGTAACTATCAAGATCCTAGTTACACTTTTAAAATTTAAAAAGTTGCAAAGTGTAATGACATTTTTGATTCCCACTAGGTCATGGTGAAAG
Organism: Torreya grandis; assembly: GCA_037957365.1. Taxonomy (NCBI): domain Eukaryota; kingdom Viridiplantae; phylum Streptophyta; class Pinopsida; order Cupressales; family Taxaceae; genus Torreya; species Torreya grandis. Next base: position 6,583,363 of record JARHVA010000191.1, on the reverse strand, counting down.
GTAGGAAGTATAAGCTATGTTTCACTTTACAACTTTGTAAAGTTGTAAATTTTAATGCAAGTTCTAATTCCTACTAGGCATTAATGAAGAGTGTAAAGTAGATTCTAGATAATAGTTTGTAAATTTGTAAATTTTCAAATTGTAATGCAAGTTATGATTCCCACTAGGTCTTAGGTAAGTGCGAAAGTGGAGGCTTGGGTGCAATTTATAACTTTGTAAAGTTAAAAACTACATACAAATCTTTGATTTTTATTTGGGTCTTGGAAAAAGGTATTTAGGCTATTTTAAAGATTTGTATAAAAAAAATTATAGGTCTCCTCTAAGGCACAAGGTGTTTTGAGTTTTTTGGCACAAAAATGTCAATAGTAGCAAATAAACCTTGTAAGACAAAGAGAATGAAAATTATATGGGGTTTAGATATCTTCAATTCCATGACAGGGTTGAGATGGTTAGTGTGTAGACCTTATGCTCAGACTTCTCCAATAGACACTTACAACCATCCTTTAAATAGTGATGTTGGTGAAGTTTTGATTTTCAAGAAATTTTGAAGGTCTTAAGCTATGACCAACATGACATAATCATTGAGATGATAATGAATTATAAATTGAAGACCTTGAGACCATAAATATATTGAAACTACCCTAAAGGTCACCTATAGGTTTGTATGGGCTAGAGGGATTAGTATAGCATTAGACCTAAAAAAAGAAAGTATAGGTGTATGAAAAGTGTTTGGAACCCAATTGGGATTTAAAAGAAGTTAAAGAATCAAAAGAGGATCATTGATGTGAAAGTGATGTCTTAAACACAAAATATAATCATGACCCTGAAAAGGTCACCTACAGGCTACATTCAAAGACAGGTTGGTTATAAGCCTGATTAAGGAACAAAATGTGTGTGAAGAATATTGAAGCCTATCTCAAATTGACAAATGAGTAATAGGTTCATCTGAATACCAAATTTAACATGATGAAATGACACATGAGATTGATCAAATAGAGTCTCAAAACCCTCTACACATAGTCAAATAACAAGCTACAAGTCTACCTAGGTTCATGAGGGTTTTTGATTGATTTGAGAAGGGAAAGATATATGAATATGTCTAAAGGAATTATGGATATTTGAATATTATTCATGATTATATATGTGTTTAAGTAGTTTTTTATTTTTATTTGAAATTAAATATTACTTACTAAAAAATAAAATAAAAACATGGTTTATGGTGAATACATGTAGATTAGAAGATGTTGAACATCTCTTTGAATATAGAAACTATGAGAGCTTCTTTTTGTCTAGGAAGAATAACCTACACACATGTGAACACTTGAAAAAAATGGATTAATAGATAATTGTGTGATCTGCTTGGTGAGAAACTAGTCCTAGGAAGTTGTGAGCTTTCTCAAATGAATGCCAACTCACTTGTTTACACAATCAAGTGGATAAAAAACATATGAAATTATAATAGATAAAAGATATGATAAGAATGTTAATTAAGATTCATTCCTCAATTAATCTATCAATATAAATGAAATTTTCCTTCTAGTAAGCTAAAGTAAAGTCTATATCATCGTGTATGATAGTTAGTTAGTCTTTAGTGGCTTTGAGATAATGAGAATAATTGATTACACAGAGAGCTAGCTCAAAACCTATGCCACTCTAATCAACAAATAAGGGTTGGGAAACTACAGGGGGATTAGTGATACTGAATACATCATGTACTAAGCTTGGTAGAGTTATCCAAATGAAAATAACATATTCAAATGATAATAAATTCATAAAAGATTTTAGATAGGGGTCTAGGATTAAGGTCTCAAGTTTTGAAAATTTAACATAGTAGATTGATGTTGATATTGATAGGATTTGTGTCGATCTATAAAATTATTACCAATTCAAAATGAATCATCATTAATTCTCTCTATGATTTATTTAATAAAAATAGAGAATAGATGAGATAGATTGGCTAATAGAGACTGATAAAAGGATGTAAAGGGATATAGATAATATTCTAAAGAATAAATAAATAAATAATAATAGATAAATTGATAGAAAATGAAATAATAAAACATGATGACTTACCTTCGATCTATTTTTAAGAAAAATGAAACTTCACAAATCTAGGCGATTTCTCAAGCTTGACAAAGGTTGTGGATTTAATGCATTGAAATCCTAATAGATTTGCATTAAAGATGTCACTAATTCTCCAAGAAATCTTACAATAATTTTAGGCTCTGAATTTCTTAGTCTAGAATACAAAGGTTGGTTGGGTACTTATGGGTCGACGTGATCCCAATAATTGGCACTGATTGTGGATGAATCAATGTTGATTCACCCAAATTGTCACATTTATTTCAATCATGGGTAAAAATGGCTTTGATATGTGTGAAGCTCTTGGTAATGAACTAATATAGGGTAAAGTGGTTTGGGGCATATATTTATTGGGTTATAAATGGATTTAATAGGTTAGGAGTGGTAAAAAGGTAACAGTAAAGGCCACCTATAAAACTAGTAAATGTACTAAACCTTGGGATAGGGATTATTTAGGATATTTAAATAAAAAATGACCTAAAATACCTAATTAATCATCCATAGGGTATAAAATTATAGTGTCTACATTTTCCCCTTTTGTGAAACAATATGGAATACATGCTATGAGACAAAAACCATGAGAGGTCTATATGCAATTAGAAATGTATCATGTCTATAGATCAATCCTAACTTGGAGATGATAGATTATACCATACACTTATAATTGGGGAGATATTTATTAAGCAAGAACATGACCAATATGGGGATCTATTAGACCCAATTAGGGGATCTCTTACCACAATACACTATGCTAGGGAGGGTTCCAAAGCCTTTAGTCAAGCAAAATCATGAAATAACCCTAATGGAGTCCTATGTTTTGATATCTCACTAAACTAATAAAAGATAAAGTAAAAGTATAATCTATTACTCACCAAATCTTGTGTTATAAAGTGTGGATTATAAAAAACTAAAAGTAAATATGCATAAGAGACATACTCACATCAATGTATATGAAATCGTAAAGCATGAAAGAGAAGTAAAAATGCATATCTATCTATCTACTCTTACAAAGGAGGAATAAATTTATGAATTCTTAACTTTGAAGATGAACTTATTGTGCCTCAATATTTTCCTTGTCTAAGGTGCTTCACAATATTTTTTTGTGGTATGTAAGAATGACCAGGATAAATCAGCTCTAGGCTACACAACCTATCAATGCATTCAAAAGACTTATCCAGAAGACAAGATATATATTTCTAAGGAAAGTATGAAACATTAAGCTTGATCCTCAAATATAATGGTGGATAATAAAATGCACAATATCTCTTACTTCTTTTCTTCTCTCAATAATGGAAAAATGAACTTGTATATATAGGTAACTCTAACCCTAAACCCTTACAAAAATCCTTGTTGATAGGGTTAACCTAGTCCACCTAATAATGTTTTGGACAATAACCCATGCTGAAAATGAACTATGTCAACACTATGGGATAACGATAAAACAATATAAGATCGACCCAACTGATATAGTCTTAAAACTATTAAAATGGAATTTAGGCTAGGGAAAAGGTAAATGAAAGTAGAAAATTACTAGTGGAGGGTGCAATAAAGAATAATAAGGTTAGTGATAATGGTTTTAGGAGATAAGTGTGTAGATAAAAATTGGAAAAAGTGATAACAATCTTGCAAAGCACCAATGTTCTACCCACCCCTTTCCCGGTGCACTCCTTAAGGTGTGCACTCAAAGAGACTAAGATTGGATGGGTTCCTATAAGATATAAAGTGTTAGTAATTGATAAAAGTTTTAAAATATTATGTGTAAACATATTCCCCACTTGAATCTCATCACGTGTCACATGAGTGCAACACAGGATGGTGCTTCAAGAATAGAACATGATAACACATAGTGTTGATGCTAATTAAAATGCAAGGATCAAATAAGATAAATGAAAGGAAAAAATTTAAAAACACATACCTTTACTTACCTTAGTGATGTAGATAAATAAGGAGACTATGAGAGAAGTGAAGGCATCCAAATGTGAAGAACATTAGGCAAACATGTAGAAGTTAGTGTAAAAATTAGCCAAAAATCGATTTTTTTTTAATATAGGCATATAGTACTGAAAAATGAGTTAGTAGAGACAAATATATGAGGGTCTTAGGAGAATTGGAAAATTAGAAATGTTTAAGGAAAGGTTATAATATTGAAGGCAAATGAATGAAAAATGGTGGCAAATGAATGAAAAATGATGAGAAATGAATGACAAATGATTATAGAACACAATAAATCACATTAGAAAGCATGTAAAACATAAATGGTAAAATCAAAATGTATAACATACTAAATCACGTTGGGAAGGATGGAAACATAAATGGTTAATGAAATATCAATGAAAGAAAATTCTAATAAAGATATGTAAGTGACAAGTAACCTCATGTAAGATGAGCATGTCAAATCAAACATAAAGAAAAACATGAATGATTGAAAATGAAATGTAATTCAACATGTGAGACAAACATGAAGAATTCATACATGAAGAGATACATGTAAGAATTCCAAATTTCATATGTAAGATAATTGAAGTTCAAAAAAAATCAATTAAGAACATGATGGATAAATCAATACTCAAAAATATCTAAGGATAAAAACTCAAACTTAGTTCTTGTTCTAAGATACAATGTAAGAAAACAAAACCACCTAATGACATGACTAGTATGACAATGAGATGGTGTGGTAAACAAATGGTGCAAGGGTTTTTTTGAGGAAGCCCTGGTCCTATCCAAGGTCTTACAATACAACTCATAAACTATAAACCAAGATGCATAATAAGGTATATGTGATTAGGGATGTGATTAGATACAAAAAATATCCAAAAATGGGAATATAAGTAAAATATGTGATGTGAATAAGGAATGTGAGGTGCGACATGGTGATGTGAACATCTTTAGCAAGAATGAGACACACTAGGCAAGTGAGAAAGGCTAAGGAATATCAACACTAAAGACTTAGGATATTTTGACTAATAAACACAAAGTTTAAGATAATAAGTGAAGTATATAGGTCATCCCATGAAGGCTATATGCATGAAAATTAAAATGGACCTACCTTTCCACAACATGTTTCCCATCCCTTAGGACCTCTTATAGAGTCATCAGTCTACTACAAAGATTGGGTACTTGTGTAAGAAATTAGGTAGCACTAAAAGATTTTTTTATTCGTATTTTATAATCTATTGGCATACCATACCCCAATGGAACTCGAATCTATCATGAGGCCAACTATGAAATTTGAGCTTTGACTATAAGAAGGATATGTGCTTAAAATCACATCTTTTAGTGTGATTTGAATTTTGAGAATTTTGAATGTTGACTTTTGGATTATTGCCTTTTGTTTGTATTTTATTTTTTTATCTTTTAAATTTCTTTATGGGTTTTTCTATTCCTCCATATAGATTTGGAAAACAAAAAATGGGTGTTAAATATAACATAAGAGAGATTATACTTAGTCACTAGAGAAAATGACCAAAAGACCAAGGTGTCTAAAGACTCCTAGACTTGCCCACAAGTAACTGTGCAATCTCAAAATTGACCAATGTGAGCCTCAAATCAAAGGAAATAAGGGAAATATGGGGATCATAAGATATCCATATATTTAATAATTGATACAATGATTAATATGCTCATAGTTGATCATAAGGAGGTAAAATAATGCTTATGAAAGGTACAAGGACATGATTATGATAGTCATGTCACTAAAGAATCCATGCTAACCTACAACAGATCTAGCACAAGGACCAATGAAAGTAGTAGTCATCCCAAAAAAGTGGTTTAAGGATGTTTTAATGTGGTAATTTATGAGGAAGGATAGGTCATATCCATAGTCTTAAACTACAACTCACAAGGTGAACACCAATAAGGTGAATGCTAAATAAGGGGGAAAATAATCATAAAGTTATTAAGGCAAACAATGAAATAAAAATACAAAAATGAAAGAGATATATAAGAGCCAAAATGAAAACAAATGACAAATGTAATTTGTAAGAAAACTAAATAACCCAAAGGAAAATAATGATGTTAGTAAAGTGAAACTAAAAGAAGTAAAGTGCACAAAAATAAAGTAACATGAGATAAAAAAAATAATAAATATCTATGCTAATGTATGTATCAAAGATGAGCATTTGAAATACAAGTCTATATGTGTTGAAAGGTTTCTTGAAGTTGAATGTGTTTGTTATTATACATTTTAGAATAAAAGTGGGTATTGTAAGATGCACCAATGGCTAATTGGATGTAGGGATGGACATCAAAATATGCCCCAAAGTTTGAAGGGACATGTGGATGGGCATCACAAGATACCCCAACATGTGAGTTAGAGTGAGGTAACATTAAACCATTATAATGATTTGCATTGGGTTAGTAGGTGTATTTGGAGATAGGTAAATGTGCTGGTTTGTTAGATTTTAAGGATGTTTAATGTGGCATAGGATGTGTAAGAGAGGTATGAAGAGGTAAATGAGGACTATGTATGATATGATTTAGAGTAGGCATTTAAACTAGGTACTCTTTTAGTCCATATGACTTAAAATTTTGAGGTTCAATGGATGCAATGATATGTTTAAAGTTGTTCATGTTAGTCATGATTTCCTTAATGGTGTTGGAAGAAGGATCAACAATGGTTTGAATAACAATAATGGATGAGGTGTAAGCATGGGATGATTATTGTTGATCATTAGGTAGTTGATGTTGATGTGATTATGATTATTGAGATTGAATTTGAGAATCTTGAAGATAGTGTTGATAATGTTATTTTGTGATATTATCAAGATTGAAATACATACAAATAAAGGAATAAATATGAAATTAGTGAAGATCACGACAAGACTCATGAGAATAACCTATAATAATATGCCACCAATAAAATTTATTAAGATTATACCATTTTGGAGGAGGTTTGGAAGGATCAAATATCATGGGTTTATAGGGTGGCCATTTATTATTAAATTTTTATAGACTCAAGGGAGGGTGCATTAGGTTAAAATTGGTTGAGTTAGATGCTCCATTTTGAGGTTGGGGAGGCTTGGATGAATCAATGTTATGATAAAATGATTGTAAAGATTATTTAGTATATTATTTGAGGTGTTTAAAATTGAGTCATAAGGAAGTTTTGCCTTTTTTTCTTGCTCTAAGGATTTCTTTAAAGTTTTAGGTTAAAAGATTCAAACTTTGTATTGAAGGGGATATTTAAGAGCAATAACAAATAGTTTTAAAAGAGAATCATCAATCATGTTATGGTCAAATTTATGAGTGAGATACTTACATTGTTTAATAAAAGTGTAAAGAGATTCATTAGGAAGTTTCTTAGCATTTTTGAAATGGCTAAGGTAATTTTCAGGAAGGTCATCATGTTGAAATTCCTTCACTAGAGCATTGAATAAATCCTCTAGTTTTGAGATGGAAAGTCTAGGAATTTGTTTTTACCATTCAAGTTCATCACCAAAAAAGGTCTTAGATAAGATATTGGTGGTATCAAAGGTGTTATTTTGGACCCATTCCTTATAGAGATTACTAAAAGACTTAAGAAAGATAGTATGGTCCTTAATCCCATTATATGTGATAGTTGGATAAATGTTTCAAATATATATATGGATGCAATGAATGGGGATAAAGATTCATTTTGAAGATGTTGAAGCATTTATTTATCCATTTGAGGTTGAGGGATGATATTCCCATTGGCATATTTAAGGGGAGGAGGGACCAAATTTTAATTTGGTTGAGACATGATGACTTTGGGTGGTTAAATAATCATGTTTAAGAAATGTTGTTGCATATTCATCATTTGAGAATGATTAGTCATTTATATGATGTTCATTTGTTGTATGAATTGAGCAAGAAGTTGAGTTGTATCGATAGGTGGGTTTATGTTTGTAGGATGGGTATTAGTGTTGTTAGGAGGAATATTATTTATACATGGAGGATTCCCAATAGTAGTATTAGTTATCTTAAGTGTAGTAGAAGAAGGAAGCTTGGTAAAGCCACCATTATTGGTAGGAGTGTAAATAGAACTATCATCAAGGTTTTTGAATAATTAAGAATAATTTATATTATCAATTTGATTATTTTAAACCATGTTACTTTAGCAAGTGATAAGGCTTCATGATCTTGTTATGGGTGTAATAAGAGGATTATGAGCATTGGTTGTAAGAGGTGGAACATAGTGTGAGGTTCCAATATTTTATGTAGATCGGTTGATGAGTTTATAACTTCTAGGTTTAGAAGGTGTAAAAGTGGTATAAGGTATATGATTATCATGGTTTGGGATTTATCTAATAGGATTGTCTAGATCTACTATATGGTTTGGGCTAGATCAAGATTGAGAAGATTTAGAACCATGTGGTGAAGAGATGCACCATAAAGAGGTGTCTTCTATGGTGGATAGGTGGGGTAGGATAGAACAACCCATGTACATTCAAAATGGGTTGAGGTTATCAAGAAATAATTTGAGAAGAGGATTCATGATGCCAAGTACGAGTGGATATCAAGAAGCTAGGAGGAAAAATAGGGACAAAATTGGCCAAAAAGAGGTACATGGTTGTTCTAAATTGAATAGGGTCAATTGGGTCAACTCTGTACTAAACAAGGTTGGCCCCGAAAGTACTAAGTCAGTTGGGTTGACTTAGTATGATAATTAAGAAATTTAGAAAGATACCAAGTTGACCCAGTCAACTTAATATGCTAAGGAGGAAGTTTTGATATATACTAAGTTAACTCAATCAACTTAGTATGCCAAGGGGGAAGTTATGAAAGATACTAAGTCGACCCAATCAACTTAGTATGCTAAGGGGGAAGTTATGAAAGATACTAAGTTGAGCTAATCAACTTAGTATGCCAAGGGGGAAGTTCTAAGAGATAATAAGTCAACCCAATTGACATAGTATGCTAAGGGGAAGAGGTAAATTAGTTTTTAAGTGATTGTGTTGATAGAGATGGAAAGGTTTTGAAATAAAGAAAAAAAATTATAATGTACTTTGAAAGTAAGAAATAGAAGGAAACACACAATCACTTAGGTCAATGAGGTTAATCTAATGTAGGCACACAATATAAAACCTTACACCAATGTTGGATAATACAATTTTTTGAAATACAACATTAAATTGATCAAAGAGCAAGCAATCAACTTGGAAAGTAAAATCTAAGTAAGTAGTCATCCTAAATGTTGTGAGACTATTAGAATATGATTTTAGATGTGATAGGAAGTTGACTATAAGAAAATAACTAGGAAGTAATCTATGGATGGTTTTAGGATGTTTAGGTTGAAAGGGGCCTATATTGGTAATGGTATTGGCTTGGTATTGGGGCCTACCCCCTCACTTCACATACTATAGTGATAAAGGCATTGGGTACTTATCCAATGTATACCATTAACCACATTTTTATACTTGTCTAGAAAACCAAGTTGACTTCCCCCTTGGTGATGAAATCTAAGTAGGCAGGCCTTGGGTAGACAATTGTTAAAATTTGTTTTAATATTTAATATTATGGTAGTGTGTGCATGAAAAAGAAAATAGTGCAGCTATATGGTATATTGAAAAACCACCTAATTAGAATATGTGATATGTTTTAAGTATGCAAGTAATAAGAAATGAAAGTTTGAGCTAATTACTAGCATATAAGTGTTAATTCCAACTTTGAAACACAATACAGTGTCATTTCAAATGATAGTGTATGTAGAGATTACAAAATAGAGTCAATAGTGTTGATTTTATAATGCAGAAGCAAGGGTTTGAAAATGAACTACATTGATAGTGTTGACCTAGTTTTTGAGATAGAATATAAAACTACGTCGATAGGGTCGACCTAGTTGACTATATAGGGGTAGTTTTAAAGATTGTAAAATATGAAAAATAGATCTATAATGAATAAAAAAATTGAAAGAGAAGGGTAGAAAGGAACATTGGTGGGTTGGAGTATATTTAGGATTGTAAATTTTTTGTTTAAAATTGCTTCAAATTTCAACCAATTAAGTTGACTGGGTCGATGTAGTTTTGTAAAACCCTATTATTAAAGCCTATAAAAATTAATACATCAATAAGGTTAACTTATTTTGTTTTCTAAAAGTTTAGAAATTTAAAGAGTCAATAGGGTCGACCTAGTTTTTTTTTTATAACTAATGAGAAACCTACACAAATAGAATAGAGTCATACTGATGCAACTATGTGTTAACCCTTGCATAAAAGTTAGAACTATGTCAACACTATCAACCCAATATCATAAATATATAAAAATAAAATGATAAAATAATGAAAAATGTGAAATAAAACTTGCAAGGGTTAGATTCATGTTAGGTTCATCATTATGTATGTAATCACAAATACATCATGTCTATAAATCAATCTTAACTCAGAGAAGATAAATCATACCATACACTTTTGATTGGGGACACATTTGTTAATTGATAACATGACCAATATGGGAATTCACTAGACCTAATTAGGGGATCTATTACCATAATACACTATGATAGGTAGGGTTCCAAAGCCTCCAATCAAGAACAATCATGAAATAACCCTAAGGGAGTCCTATGTTTTGATATCTCACTAAACTTATAACAAGTAAAGTAAAAGTCTAATCTAGTGCTCACCAAAGCTTGTGGCACAAAATGAGGGTTAGAAACAAATAAAAGTAAACATACATAAGAGACATATACTCACATCAATGTATACAGAATCCTAATGCATAAAGAGAAGTACAAATGCATATCTTTCTACTCTTAGAAAGGAGGAACATAGTTAGGAATAATTTACCTTTGAAGATGAACCCACTGAGCCTCAATCTCTCCCTTGGACAAAGTTCTTTGTAATAGGTTGTTGTGGTATGTAAGGATGATAAGGATATGCCAAATCCAAGCTACACAACCTATCAATGCATCCAAAAGACTTATCCATAAGACCAGATCTGTATCTCTAAAGAAAGTATGAAACCCTAAGCTTGCTCCTCAGGTGGAATGGTGGATAAGTAAATGCATAATAGCTCTTACTTCTTCTTTGCTTATCTCAATAATGGAAAAGTAAACTTATACATATATGAAATTCTAACCCTAAACCCTTACAAAAAGTATAGTTGACAGGGTCAACCCAATCAACCTAGTAATGTTTTAAATAATAACCCATGTTGAAAAAGAACTACATTGGCACTATGGGCTGATGAAAAAACAATACAAGGTTGACCCAGTTGACATAGTTTTAAAACTATTGAAAGGGGATTTATGTTAGGGAAAAGGTAAATGAAAGTGGAAAATGACTAGAGGAGGGTGCAATAGAGAAGAATAATTTTAGGGATAATTTTTTTTTGAGACAAGTGTGTAGATAATAAGTGGTAAAAGGGACAATAATCTTGGAAAGCACCAATGGTCTACCCACCCCTTTCCCAATGTACCTTTTAATGTGTGCACTCAGAGATATTAAGACTTGATGGGTTCTTAAAAGATATAAAGTGTTAGTAATCATTAAAGTTTTGAAAATATTATGTGTATACAAGGTCTACTACCCTAGGTTTATGTGAGGAGGTATTCCCCCTCAAAATAGGATCCAAAGAAGGATAAGGAGTGGGTGATAGGTTTTAAAATGGAATAATGGATGGGTTGGGTAAACAATAGATGAACTTTAATAAACATGGATGCATAACATGAAGTGTATATTTTAACATAATAAGATGTAAGATAATATAGGAAAATATTCCCCAAGGTAAATCCTATAATAAAATGCAACTACTATAAATAGGTGGGCTTAAATGAAGGTTAAATAAGAGAATAAGTTATAGGGTTGGCTAAATGAAGCATCTAGTGTGCTATACAATGTGTGAACTACCTATAGATAGTTATTATTAGGGTAGAATGCACTTTCAAGAGCCACTAAGGGGAGATACCCAAAAGAGTACATACCTTATGTAGGTGTGGGAACATTAGGGGGTCAAAATCCACAAACTTGAAATGGTATAGGTTGAACAATAGGGTAGATATGGCAAGGAACTAGGATAAAGCTAAGGAGTAGGGTGGGATGTACATAAAAGATCAAGTAGTACAAAAAGGGGCCAACTAGTACCAATCAAAATGAATCAATGATGATCCACTAAATTAGCACTAATCCAAAATAGATCGGTGTCAATCCAAAGTTGGGTATATAAGTAGGTCTAATGTGGAATATGGCTCAGTTTTAATTTTTGAGAACTAAATGATGCTTGAGATCTCAAATTATGAGTGTGCTATGAGACAATATGGATGATAGTAGTAGTGGATTAAGGTGATGATGATGCTCATAGGATGAGGTAGGTCTACTATTTTATTGATTTTTGTTAATTTTTGAATTTTTTATGTTTTAGGATTTTTGGAGCTAGGATAGGGCTAAGATTATGAGAGGATGATGTTGAAGAATCAATGATGATTTCTTAGTGAATAGATGATGCTTCATAGGAATTAACATCATTTTACTCAAATGGTACTGATCTAGAAGGAACAACATTAATCATTAAGGGATTAGTACCAATTCACACAAAAGTGTGAAGGGTTAAGAGTTAAGTCTAGGGTTAGGATAAATTAGAGGTTTTAGGATATTTTAGTCTTATATGGGATATTGATTGACAAGAATGGAGTCTACTATGGATGTGAGATTGAGTGTTGCCTTTACTAGAGTGATTATGATTTTAGCTAAGTGATGATGATTTGGCCTGTTTGGAGGACATAAGCCTAGGAGGGATGTGTTATTATAGATGAATCCATCAAGATACATGATTATTTGTGGCTTTGGTGGAGTGTTTGGATGTCATGATTGGGACCTTCTAGCTATTGACTAGGGAGATAAACATCATGGAAGAGGACATATACTAGATTTTATGACTTCTAATGTACTGAACACCCATAGTACCTATGAATAAGAAGGGTTGAGTAGTAACCTTGACATACCTATATGGTGATGATGTAGATGGTATCAATTTTATTGTTAGTGGTTTCACTTTCAAGCCATATATAGAGCTAATACATTAGGGAGAGGCATACTTATGATGATGATGCTAGCAATATCTTGTTATGCACTCCTAGACTTAATGAGAGGTAGGTTTCCATGGAGCTTGATTAGTGTGGTTATATACATTCTAAAGTAATGCATATTCTTTGCATGGGCATCTACTTTATTGGCATATATTTATGAGGAGATTTGGGGTTGGAGGACCCAGAGATGTTATGGATTAGATGTGATTATCATTCTATAGTTTTGGGATTATGAGCACATAAAGATAGTGTGGCTTATTGTACCCTATGGATATGGTGGTATGACATAGATCATAGCATGGCATTCCTACAATGAAAGGTTGATCTAGCATGAAGCTTTATATATGGTATCACTTAGGACCTCAATTACTACATAGGGGTCCTAAAAGGATTAAAGGAGATAAACATTATTTTAAGAGCTTATCTGAGATTTCTTAGGTGGCTTAAGGTGGATCTAGAGCTCATAGGCATATGGAGGGACTGTTGGGTGACAAGGAGGAGGATAGATTACATAGATTACCTCTATTTTAGATGAGTGTAGTTATAGTTTGGGTTAGTATAGGACATCCCATGGGACCCACATGTATATAGGTGAAATGAGATAGAGTGGGAGCTATTAAGACCAATCATTGGAGATGTACCTATAAAGGAAGAGTAGGTACCAATTGGTGATGACATGGAGGATGTGAGGTTCACTCTTACATACACAACATGGTGGGCTGAGTAGTGGGTCATGATCCAAGATAGGGTAGTGCATCTATGCCAAGGGGGAGGGGATAAGGAGATAGAAGATGTAGAGGAGGAGGCTAAGGAGAAAAATGAGGAGACTAAGGATGAGATAGGGGATGAGGAAGATAGGGTAAATGAGGAGATAATTGTTATATATTTCATCATGGAGAGGGATACATTGAAGGCATAGTGTATTACCTTATAGGGATAATTAATTATAACACAGGGGGACCTGACCATAGTGTAGATAGAGAAGGATACCATTTATACCTAATTTAATACATTAAAGTTAGGGTTTGACTCATTATAATTGAGTCATGGCATGGTGGTGGAGTGGGATCACTATAGTTCTAAGAGGGACACTCTAAGGATGAGGGAGTGGGGAGAAAGTCATGCATATATATTATTCAAAAAGTGGTAGGATTGAATACTAGATAGGTAGGGATCATGAACATTGATAGATGTAGGGAGCTATCTATAAAGATGATATACTATGAGCAAATAATTATAGATTAGCTAATAGAGACTCCACACTATGATTCCCATATAACCACATAGGGTAGGTTCTCTAGGTGCATGCACACAAGATCAATGAACATGGGGAGTCTCTCAGAGGAGAGATAGGGATAGAGATAGAGATGGATATGGGGATGGATATGGGGGTTGAGCCTTGGAGAGCATCCACCTAAATATTCTATAGTTCACATAGTATACCATGCATGTATTTATATTCATTTTATTATCCAAAGAGCCATAAACATGTATATAGATACTTTGATGTACATTGATCATTATATGTGTGTGTGTGTGTGTGTGTGTGTGTGTGTGTGTGTGTGTGTGTGTGTGTGTGTGTGTGTGTGTGTGTGTGTGTGTGTGTGTGTGTGTGTGTGTGTGTGTTTCATTATTATGGATTATGGATGTTCATGGATTATGCTTATATAGATGTTTACATTATATGGATTATGTGATTATGGATTCAGATGATATAATTTATTATAGCTAATTATATGTGATGGATTTATATTTTAAAGTGTTTATGTGTTATGGACATTATGGATTTGAGTTAGATCATGTGATTATGGATTTTTATGTGATATGATTGGATTATTTGATTATGGATTTAAATGTTATAAAATGTTTTATTGATCATGATTATATTATGGTGGATGTGTTTATGATATATGGATTAGTGCTTAAAATGTTTATGATTAATATGGATATGACTCTATATATGTGATTATGAGTTAAATCAGTTGATTAGATTATGGATATGGGCTTTTATGTAAAAATGGTTATGGATTATTGGTGTATACTTGATTATTTGATTATGCATTATAGATTTTATGAAACGTGTTTACGGATTATGGTTTTAATAATTTATAATCTTTTAAATTATTATTTGGGTTTATGATTATATACTTTGGATCACATTATGGATTGTGAGGAATGTTTTTGGATTATGATTATCATGCATGTCATTTATAAATTACTAATTTTATGTTTATGTATTTTTGAATTACTAGATTAGGATATTTGTTAATATAGGTGGAAAATTTTGTAATTTAATTTACAAATGGATTATTTATTGTTATTAGCTCATACCATGACCCAAGAAAACCACATAAAAGGAATGCATGTATGTCCTTAACCCACTGCTAATAATAATCCTAACAACTTTAGGTCAACTAAGTTTAGTATCTTTGAGATTTGATTTAGGATTTGATAGAAGGCAGATTCTAAGAATAAAATGTTTCCATCTTGCATATCAAGAATTGAAGGTCACCCCTATAATCCTTTTATGCCAATCCATATGGACTAAATCAATGCATGAATTATAATTAATTGAAGAAATTTGATCAATGTAGGAAGCTTTTTAGGGATATTTGATACATGATAGCCATCCTTTGAGGGAGTGGTCTATATATATATATATACTACTCCCTCAAAGGATAGTTGTTATATATATATATATATATATATATATATATATATATATATAACAACTATCCTTCAAGGGAGCAGTCTATTTATTTTGATTTTATTTTGTAGATGCTTTTCTTTGCTTTGTTTTTTATCACAATGTTATTATTATTTTATGGATTGGCCTCAAGTATCCTAGGATAATTTCCCAAAGCTTTGATACACAAGATAAAACACTTATTCTCAAAATTAACCTTCCCATTATAGGTGAAGCTTATCTAGTTAGAGTATATGTTATGAATAGATCCAAGGTATTCATATTTAAGGTTAAAAATAGGCAATACTATCAGATAACCACATGTCTCTATATGTCATTATTTGGTATAATATTAATAGGGAAACAAAACCTAAAAAATTAAACTAGGTAGACTAAGGTGATTAAGATTTATAATAGTAGAAAGGATGTAGATGCAATGCATTAAGAGGTTCTAATTCTAATTTTCCATCAAGAGAGGCCAAGTGATATGCCCCAAATCTGTACTTATGGGTGATGATATATGGTTTGTGCCAATTCAGAGCAAATTTTCCGCTTTTGCTTTTTCCCATATTAGTTATATGTTAATTTTCATTTCATATAAGGTTGCCATTATTAAATTCACATTATTTTATATGTTTATTATAGGTGAATTTAATTTTTTCTTGATATACATGTAAATGGTCAAGGGTAATTGAGCAATGCTCATCTAAGAGTTTGAGTTAGGCTATTCATTCCTAATGGAAGTCATCCTAAAAAATGATATCTTTCAAGAAGATGTGAAGGGAAGGAATTTAAACATTAAGAGGAAGTATAACTTTAGTATCATATACTAGGGAGAAAGGATTAACACCTATAGGGTTTCAAATACTAGTTCAATAAGACCATAAGGCAAAAATAACATGAAGATGCCAATTCTTGCCTACTTTATTAACAACTTTAGTTAAGATTTTGACAATAATCTTATTGGATGCCTCAAACTATCCATTAGATTAAGGATATTAAAGTGAGGAAAAATTAATCTTAATGCTAAAATAAAAATATATCTCTTGAATATTTTTTTCTTAAGATATTTTCCATTATCTGCGATGATCTTATAAGGGATGCCAAAGTGACAAATAATATGTTGATTAGTGAATTTGATGATTTTATCTACTTTGGTCAAGATAAGGGGGATGTTCCCCACCCACTTATTAAAATACTCAATGGTGGTAATGATAAATTGATGATGCTAGGAAGACTTAGGATTAATTTGACCTATAAAATCAAGCCCCCACTGGGAAAAGGCCAAAAGTCCAAATCTACCTACAATTCATAGCTAGGGACATGGGATAGGTTTGTGTGTTCATAAAACTTGACACATTTCTTAAAATATTCAAAATAGTCCTAATTTAAGGTGGGACAATAATAATCCAACCGTAAGATTCTATTAGTGATGGTGTAACCACTAAAACGTCCTTTACGTGACCCATCATGAGCTTCTTAGATAGCAAGGGTAGCTTCATGATTTTGGAGATAATGAAGAAGGATAAAATTGAAACCATGCTTATAAATAAAACCCCCTAGTATGATAAAAATCACGACATGATGTTTAACATCTCACTTACCATTTCTATATAGATCTAGATGAAGAATCCCCCTAGATAGGTAATCAAATATCTATGTATACCAGAGATATGATGGATTTTCCTCCATAATGTGGATGGAAGGAAGGTTAGTTTTGGTAAAATAGGTTTAATTAATCCTATTAATGAGGACAAAAAACTTAGATTCCTAAGATGAAGATGGGATAAAGGAGGCCAAGGAAGCCATAATATCTACAAACTTATTAGTTGATTGAAGAGTGGCTTGGATAGTATAATACTCAAAAGTGGATAGCATCTAATTATCCAAGGTCTTATACTTCTAAAGAGTATCAATTTTACACTAATATATGCCCTAAATTTTATTGACCATAAGCTAGGAATCATAATATATATTGAGTGTCTTAATACCCAAGGCTAAAGTAGTTCAGAGACCTAAGAGTAAAACATCATACTCTACCATATTATTAATGTAGTCAAAATAAAGTTTAAAGGATAGAGGGATAGGTGTCCCCCATGAGGGATTAGGATAATTATAGATCCCCCACCATGCTAACATTTGGATCCATCAAATAAAAGAGTCATTTGATATTACATTTTTTTTTGAGACATGGAGGCTATAGATTCATCTAGGAATTTGTAGCTAACTAGTTGATAATCGAAAGAGGCATCTCAACAAGATGATCAGTAATGATTTAGCCTTTAAATTAATTTTGATGGATAAAATCAAGATCAAATTTTTCCAAAATTATAATCCATTTGGCCATTGACTAATTATGATAAGTCTTAGAGTGCATAAACTTTAGGGGATCAATGTTCAGGATGACATGAGTTTTATGATTAAGAAAATAATGTCATAACTTAATAGCTACAAAGACCATAACTAGGCACAACTTATTTAAATGAAAATAATGCATATCATAATCAATAAGTGTGTAACTGATATAGTACACTACCTACTCTTTATGATACTCATCATGATGGACAAGCATCGCTCCAAGGGCATGATTAGTAGTAGTAATATACAAGAAGAATGGTTTTCCTTCTTTCAAAGGATTAAGAACTAGAAATGAGAGAAGGTAGATCTTAAGAGGTTTTAAACCTAACAACAACCAAAACCCAACTTATAAGGTGATGGAATGATTAACCATGATTTGATAACTAGGAGATAAAATGATAGATAGACTACAATTTACCTTGTGAACTATGCAGTTACTTAATATTAGATGGAGGTGGCATTTCTAAAATGGCTTTGATTTTGGTAGGGTTAAATTCTATCCCATATATGGAAACAATAAATCCTAAAAGCTTACCCATCAACATTTCTTGTAATTTAAACAAACACAAAATTGGATTGAGGGAAGATAATCAAAAAGGTGGTCTTTTTGAAACTTTGATTTACCAAGGAGATCCTCCACAATTTTATTGATGATAGCATGGAAAATGTAGGTCATGGCTCTTTGATAGGTGGATTCTACATTATTTAGGCCTAAATCCATAATGTAATAGTATAAGGTTCCCCAGGGAGTAATAAATAAATACTTATATTGGTCTTTTGTTTCGATGAGGATCTAATTATACTTAGAGAAACCATTCATTAGTAACAACATTTTGTGGCTAATGGTTAAGGATTCTAATTGGTTAATATTAGGGAGAGGTAAATAATCCTTCAAACAAGTCAGATTAAGTCTCAAAAATTAGTACAAAGGTGAAGTCCCCCTATAGGCCTGGTGATAGGGATGATGTTAGATACCCATTGAAGGTAATCGATAGGTTGGATAAAGTTAATGGATAATAAGCATTGTATATCTTCTTTGACTAAGAGAGCAACATGAGGATAGATCTTATAAATATTTTGATTGATAGGCTTAGTAGCAGGGAATGTGAAAATGTTATGGATGATGATGTCAAGATCGATGCTAGGTATATCACTAGAGGAATAAGTGAATGCCTCACTATGATCTATTAAAACTATAGTGAAATCTTGGTATTATTAGGGACTTAAGGATTTACTAACTTTGACTATTTATGGACTCTCATGGGATCCTATGTTAACATCAATGGTGGCCTCATTTAATACAATAGAAATTGTAGATACAAGGGCTTTATAAGATGGACTCATCATTTTGGAACTAAAGAATAGAGATGGTGGGAAAATCCTACCTTATCATGTCCAGGTAGGATAGAGGAATGGTTTAGAGCTCTTCATCATGGTGATAAATGAGAGGTTCTATAGTAATGGTGTTGACTAAAAAAACGTTTGGAGGAATGGATATGATGTCATCAGTTGAGGAAGGAGTGTTGGATGGTGAGGATGGTGTATCCTCTTCAAATATGGGTAGGAGAGTAACCTCTAGGGTAGATTTGGGATTTTTGTTGAAATTAAAGTCATGTTTTTCATAGTGTTTTCTCAAATCTCCTAATACAACCTTGTTTGGTCCCTGTTCATAACATCCAATGCCAAAACCTTTTTATCACACCATTATAGGTATGTCTTTAAAAAATGGGGTTTATCTAGGAATGAGAAGTTTGAGCTAAATAGTTTAGCATGAATTTGGTTAGAAAGGCTTGAAAAATGTTGGTCAACTCCCCTATAGATCAAATGGTTATAAAGGAAATGTGGACAAAAGGGAGTAATTTCCCCCAAATTTAGACAATAAGCTTGTTATTTATCTAGGCATCCATATTATTATGGAGTGGGGAGAGTATTGAGTGTTAATAACTAGTACTCTCCAATTAAAAGTTGTTAAAATGTGGAATCAATGGACTCCTTACCAATTCTTGATGCAAGGATTATCATAGTAGTGGATGCTTCATTAGATGATGATAGGGTAGTGCTTCACAATGGAATTAAAATGTCATTGTGGAAAAATGTGAGGTTATAATATTTGAATGGATGGGGATCAACTGGGACATTATGGATTTTACCCTTGTGTTCAAATTTTATACATCAATGCAAGGTAGAGAGGATGTAGTGCATAACATGTATCTAGGGAAATCCAAGGAGAATGTTGTATTTAAACTCTCCTTAAATTATGTAAAATAATTTTGGGAGGAAATGCATACCTACTTGAATGTGAAGGACTAACATTCCTAATGTAGGGGAAATAGTATCATTAAAGGCTCATAAAATGGTGGGGAGTTGGGATATAATTGTCTCAAGTAGCTGAAGTTGTTTAAATTGGTGAGAGGAGATGATGTTTGTATTGGCACCATTATCAATCATGACTTATTTGATTCAAGTTTGATCGGTTTGGGTAGTGATAAATATGAGAGATCCTAGTCATCTAGCTTTAAGGGTGGTATTTTTGAATCATGAAAGGTTATGGATAAGGGTTGTTGAAATGATGCAATGAAAGATGATAAAGATAAGGGTTCATCATATTGTATCTCAATAGCTCATAAGGATTTTATCATGGCCTTGTAATTCTTTGGAGAATTCTAGACAAGTTCATATAGGGACATCTTGATCAGAAGATAATGAAGCTAATTTAGAATAGATATATATTAGTTCTAAAGCATTATTTTTTGTGCCTTTCCTAAAATAGAAACTTTAGGTTTAAGATTAGGCATTGTTGGACTATTTGTGGTAAGATTTAGTGCTTTGGTAATAGTCACTTTAGCTTTTTTATGATTATGGGTCTGACGACTCTAGGCTTCAGAGTGCATATCTATACGAAATGTATCTATCTAAAAAAAAGAGGGATTTGATGTGTTCTTAGAATAATCCACATCTAGAGGGAAAGATTGATATGGGGCTCTATCAAAGGTTTTATCCTCTTTTACATCTTATTATAATATTGTGGGTAATGTGTTATATCCTAAAGTGGATGTAACCCTAGTCGTTTGACTATGGGGATGATCCTATTTTAATTATTCTATTAAGAGATCATCTTATTGTGATAAATTTTGAATTATGACATTTACTACATTATAACTTATTGTGTCAAACCTACTATTTGATGGTATGAGCATTTCCTATTTTCACTATACCATGCTAGTTTCTAAATAGAGAATTGATAGGCTTTATGGGTGGTAGAGTAATAATGGAGTTCTGCAGAAGCTAATCTAGGATCTTAGAATAAGATCTCTTTAATGCATATTGACTAGGCTTTTCAATCCTCTAAGGCACTAGTAGGGAAGAGTTATGCAACCTCAAACCTTGGCCTTTTGAACTAGCTATTTGAATGGTCCCTAATATAGGTACTTTATGCTTAGGGTAATCTCTTACACCTAAACCCTATAGATAATAGGGGTTTAATGGGTCATGTATTGGCATGATCACAGTGAGAAGATCTTGTTGTGATAGTATATGTGATTTAGTGGAGGATTTTATAATGGTAACTTTTAGTTTAGCTAAAGGATGGGGTCCTAGTATAGATGTTCTTATTCAAATAGGTGGCAACACTACTTTCCCCTTTTGAATCTACTTATGGGTATTGGGGATGTCCTCTTTACAAAGTTCAATCCTAATATGAAGATGCTATAGAGATTTACCCCTTAGGGACATGAGGTTTTTTTTTTTTTGATCTCTATGGCTTTTCTTTTTGTTTCTCTAAGATTTAGTTCCTTCTAAGCAATGGGGGAACTAATCTTGAGCTAATTTGGGATAATGTGAAATTTTCCTCAGGGGGTAATATGTTAGAGGGAATAGATATGCTACATGTAGGTATTTAAATGATGTGAGGAATGATATCTTACATAATGTCTAAGAAAAATTTCTCTTCGATAAATTTTTCCTATTTTAGTTCTTGAGTGCTTAAGATATGGATTCCTCTAGTGGATCCCAAATAATGAGATCCAACAAACTAGAGGAAGTTTTTGAGATGCCTTACTTAGTTTGGATGGTTCAAAAGTGTTCCTTATAAGGAGATCAAAGATAGGAGTAATATCAACTTATTTAGGTAGAAGCTGGTCATGGATTGTATTAATTACATGGATTTCATGTTTTGATGTGGATTAAAAATTAGATTGCACATAATTAGATGTGGAGGTATGTTAGGTAATGCCCACCTAAATATATTTATAAACTAATTAGTGAGTGCATTAGGATTATCTAGTTGTAATTCCCCATGATCTATATGATTCTATACCAGGTCCTTGAAATAATGACATCTACTAATATCATGGCCTATAATGTTGTGAAAGTTACAAAAATCATTTTCCTTAAACCAACTAGGTTTAGGGTGAGAATCATCGAGAGGTCTTATCATAACAAGCTTAATGAAGGACACCTTTAAGAGTTTATATAAAATAAACATGTAGGATTCTCCTAAAGGTGTATATTGTCATGGAGGAAAGTGTGTCAATGGATTTTAGGATTGCACCTACAAGGTGGAGGGCTTAGATTGGTTTTTAGTTTGAGGTGGTGCTTATTTTACAATTATGACATTAGTAGATCCTTTCATTTTATTTTTGTTTTTAGTCCCTTTAGAGGGATCAAGTTTAAAGTTTTTATTCTACAATTTAACTTTTTCTTCTTTTAGGGCTCTAATTTCTAGTTTGTGGACCATTGAAAAGGCCTCATCAAATGTTTTAAAAGAGTGTACCTATAACATTGATGAGATGTGTTTATTACATACTCTAATGAATAAATTGATCATCTTGGGTTGTAGAAGGGAAATGGTGAGTTCCTTGATGAGAATTCTCCATATATCCACAAATTTAGTGACATATTTGTTATCAAACTATCAAATGGAATAGACATCAGTAATGGTGAATTTTCTTGCAATATTGATAGAAAAGTGTTCCAAGAATATTTGAACTAGCTACCCAAAGGAGAATAGGGAATGTTGTGAGATTGAGTTGTACCAATCTAGGGTAGATCTAGATAATGACATAGGAAAGGTCATTATAATAAGTGCATCATCATGTGTTATAAGTTAACAAGCATGTCTAAATTATTAAAGGTGTTGTTGAGGTTCCTCCTTATTTTTAAATTGCGTAAACTTTAAAAGTTGTCATTATGGAGGATAAGGCCTAATAGGAACTATTATGTTAATAGGCTCATTAAAAATTTACTCATAAATGAGCATGTTATTCTACCTAGAGGTAGAGGCTTCTAAATTAGCCAAACTATTCATAATGAAGATCATGAGGTCTGGTTGGGCATTGTATTGAGTAATTATTCCCAAAACATGATATCGTGGGAATTGATACATAATAAGTTGAGTGGAAAAAGACAACCAATCGATGTGGTC
This sequence comes from Torreya grandis, assembly GCA_037957365.1. Classification (NCBI taxonomy): domain Eukaryota; kingdom Viridiplantae; phylum Streptophyta; class Pinopsida; order Cupressales; family Taxaceae; genus Torreya; species Torreya grandis. The sequence goes on along the minus strand of JARHVA010000191.1, from coordinate 6,559,837 downwards.
ATGATGGGTTGAGAATCCACCACATATTATGGAGTTTGTAAGTATGACCCAATAGCTTATGTAGGTGTTATGTATTGGGTGGTCAAAGGGACATACTATTGAGTTAGTTAACTTATAGGGGTTTATTTTAATGGCTACATTTGGGTACCTAAGAGTAAACTACTTTGAATAGGTGAAAGGGTTGTTGGGACTGAGATGACTAGATTCTAAAGTGATGTGGTGATAGGTCGAGTATCTATAGGCTAAGGTGTGGTAACATTCTAAGTCTAGATAGTAGTTAGGGATGGAACACTAGACATCACCAAAGGTAAATTGATTAAGGTTTGCATAGTAGTAGTGTTGGAACTATTCACATGAGGATTTTTATGGGAAGATACCATAGTGGTGGTAAACCTATCACCTTACTCTAAATAAATGACATATGGGTTCCTATAGAGCTATGCATGGGGATAAATATGGATGCATATGGATCAGGAGCTAAGGTAATGGTTAAGTGTAATGGGGTTACTATCTAATATAGTGGTGCATTCAAGATCACCCTAGGTATAATACTAAGGGATGCTTTCCCCTATGAACTTAAGGAAAGTAGGAGGGATAGGATAATTATCCATGGATGAAGATGAATTTGGGGGTTTAGTTTCATTTTTTTTACTATTAATGTGTCCAAACCATGTAGCAATAAAGGGAAAAAAAAAGAAATAAAAACAAAAGGCACACAGAAGTTCTCTTTGATTATCTCATATTTAGTGAAGATGAAAAGATACACACACTAAAGACATACCTAATTTTTTTTTACTATTTAAATTTAAAGTGTGATAAATAAATGAAAATTTTACTATCCACAAATTTAGTGACATATTTTTTTATCAAACTATCAAATGGAATAGACATCAGTAATGGTGAATTTTCTTGCAATACTGATAGAAGAGTGTTCCAAGAATATTTGAGCTAGCTACCCAAAGGAGAATAGGGAATGTTGTGAGATTGAGTTGTACTAATCTAGGGTAGGTCTAGATAATGACATAGGAAAGGTCCTTATAAGAAGTACATCATCATGTGTTATAAGTTAACAAGCATGTCTAAATTATTAAAGGTGTTGTTGAGGTTCCTTCTTATTTTTAAACTACGTAAACTTTAAAAGTTCTCATTATGGAGGATAAGGCCTAATAGGAACTACTAGGTTAATAGGCTCATTAAAAAATTACTCATAAATGAGCTTGTTATTCTACCTAGAGGTAGAGGCTTCTAAATTAGCCAAACTATTCATAATGAAGATCATGAGGTCTGGTTGGGCATTGTATTGAGGAATTATTCCCAAAACATGATATCGTGGGAATTGATACATAATAAGTTGAGTGGAAAAAGACAACCAATCAATGTTGTCATGATGGGTTGAGAATCCACCACATATTATGGAGTTTGTAAGTATGACCCAATATCTTATGTAGGTGTTATGTATTGGGTGGTCAAAGGGACATACTATTGAGTTAGTTGACTTATAGGGGCTTGTTTTAATGGCTACATTTGGGTACCTAAGAGTACACTACTTTGAATAGGTGAAAGGGTTGTTGGGACTAAGATGACTAGATTCTAAAGTGATGTGGTGATAGGTTGAGTATCTATAGGCTAAGGTGTGGTAACATTCTAAGTCTGGATAGTAGTTAGGGATGGAACACTAGACATCACCAAAGGCAAATTGATTAAAGTTTGCATAGTAGTAGTGTTGGAACTATTCACATGAGGATTTTTATGGGAAGATACCATAGTGGTGGTAAACATTTCACCTTACTCTAAATGAATGACATATGGGTTCTTATAGAGCTATGCATGGGGATAAATATGGATGCATATGGATTAGGAGCTAAGGTAATGGTTAAGTGCAATGGGGTTACTATCTAATATACTGGTGTATTCAAGATCACCCTAGGTATAATACTAAGGGATGCTTTCCCCTATGAACTTAAGGAAAGTAGGAGGGATAGGATAATTATCCATGGATGAAGATGAATTTGGGGGTTTAGTTTCATTTTTTTTACTATTAATGTGTCAAAACCATGTAGCAATAAAGGAAAAAAAAAGAAATAAAAACAAAAGGCACACAAAAGTTCTCTTTGATTATCTCATATTTAGTGAAGATGAAAAGATACACACACTAAAGACATACCTAATTTTTTTTACTTTTTAAATTTAAAGTGTGATAAATAAATGAAAATTTTACTAATGGTCCTAAGAAGTATAAATCTAAGGATGGTTTCACGTTTGTTTAGGGTCACAAAGATTTCTATACTGGGATTGATACTTGGTATAGTATTAGGGCCACCCCACTCACTTCACACACCAGAGAATAGGGGTGTCATGTGCTTATCCTAGGGAAAGTGAATCACATTATTTTGAGTTATTTAAAATGTGTGGTAGAGGTATGGAGCAGAAAAATAGGGTATTAGGCAAGGAGTCCTAATTGAGGCCTAATGGAGGAGAGAGAAAGGCCAAAAAGTGGACTTTCACTTAGAATCTAAACATGAAATTCGAAATGAAGTTTTAAAGTCATACTAAGTCCTAAAATATTATCCTAATTTGTCATTACCATTTTTACATTCTCCTACATAAGGTGGTTTATAGGTTTTTAGGGTTATAAGGAAAATAGGCCTAATGAGAGCTTGAGGAGAAAAATCAAGTCTTAGGAATCATTCCAAGAACCAAAATGGACTGTTACAAGTCTAATAATATATTTTAAGTCCATTCATGGAGATATAATGACTTGGATAAGATGGACTTGAGTTTTTGGCCACTTGAACAAAGTTAGGCATGGGAAATAAGGAGTTTCAAGAGACCTATGCATATGAATGATGGAATGTTAGATCAGATGAGTTTATTAATTCATGATATATTCCAAATAAGCTATCTAAGATCATTTCATGGATAATTCATGATTTATAAGTCCATTTTTCACTCTTATTATGCAAAGAAGGGCAATTTTCAAGAAGATGATCAAGGTGTTAAGCCTAGTTTTAACTCCTACACCACTTGGAGGGTTGAAGCATATTCAAGAGTGAGACACATGGATTTGGAAGTATATTTTAAAATATTCTATAAATCCTTTCTTTTTTTAACTCATGGTGGACACATGGCAATCCCCTTCTACTACACCCCTCTCTCTCTCTCTTTAATTCTCTATATAAGCAACCATTTTTGGATTTGTAATCTATCCACATCTGGTATGGTGAAGCCATTTACTTTGAATTAAATATTTTAAGCTATTTTTGAGTTATTAACTTATTTTCTAAGTGTGTGAATTAGTTCATTGCTGAATGGCAAGTGATAGTCATCTCTCCTTGTGTTCATATCACTCTCTCATGCTTTGTGCAAGTAGTCTATCCTACAACAGGTCACATTAAGTGTAGTTATTTTTTTTTTAAATGTATTTAATTTTAATTAAGATTAATAGTGTCTATAATTAGACCTCTTATTCATCTAATTTGATAAATGCATTGCATCTTACCTTCATGTTGAAAAACTTTTGTTAGAAAAACCTTAGATGTTGAGATCAGTTTTATGAATCACCTTTCATAGTGAAATTTCATGGTGATATTGTGGATTTAAAATTAGTGCATCACCTTTATTAGGTTATTTTTAATCCATTATATCCATTTTCTTTAAAATTTAGTAGACTAGTGGTTAGTTATATTTATGGTGCAAGGGAGCTATCCCTTCAATCTAGAGACTCATCTCTCCCACAGGTCACACACAACTTGAGATATGTTTCCATGTTACATTAAATTTAAGGAGGATTGAGTATACCTAATTTAGGGTTCAAAAATTATGCATAATAAATCATTTTGGTGAAAATGAGAGGTCAAATGGAGTTATAGATTAACATTTATGTCTTTTGAAAGTTAGGACTCTATACCATTTGTTTTTAGAACTTTTTGGAGGCCATACATGATCATATGAGGGTCTAAAAAGTTTTTAAAACAACCATAAATGGATATAGATATTTATTTATGAATTTTACTTTTTGATATGATCATTTTGGTGTAAGTCAAGGCTCAAACGGAGTTAAAGATCAAAATTTATGGCCTCCATAAGTTTAGATTACACATCATTTATTTTTTGAACTTCTTTAAGGGCATACATAAAACTTTAAGGGTTTAAAATTTTATGAAAACATACCTAAATGGATATAATTTTCCATGGTTGAATTTTAATTTTTGAGATGGTCATTTTGGTGTAACTGAGAGCTCAAAAAAAATTATGGAGCAAATATTATGGCCTCTAAAAGTTTGGACTTTTCATCATTTTTTTTTAAAAAAAATTTGGAGTCCGTACATTACTATATAAGGATTTTTAAAATTATGAAAACATCCATAAATGGATAAATCCATACATTTATTAATTATAATTTTTGAGATGATTATTTTGGCACAAATGAGAGCTCAGATAGAGTTATAGATCAAATTTTATGGCCTTCAAAATTTTGGACTTAGTATATTTTGATTTTAGAACTTTTTAGAGGCCATACATGACCATTTTAAAGTCATTAAAGTTTTGAAAACATCCATATATATATATATATATATATATAGGCCATAACCTTTTATTTTTAAATGTCCATGATGAATTTAACTTTCCAAGATGGTCATTTTGGTGCAAACAAGATCATGGATATTTAAAAATCAAAGGTTATGGCCTCCAAAAGTTTGGACTTTGCATCATTTATTTTCAAAACATTTTGGAGACCATACATGACCATATATGTGTCTAAAATTTTCTAAAAAACATCCTTAAGTGGATAGAGATATATATGGATCAATTATAATTTTTTATATGGTCATTTTTTAGCAAATGATAACTCAAAGAGAGTTACAAATTAAAAGTTATGGCCTTCATAAGATTGGATTCCACATCATTTATTTTTTAAACTTTTTAAAAGACATACATGACCATCTAAGGGTCTAAAATTTATAAAAACATCCCTAAATAGATATATATATATATATTTATGTTTGAATTTTATTTTTTTAGATGGTCATTTTGGTAAAAACAAAAGCTTAAATAGAGTTATGAATATAATTTTATGGCCTCTGAAAGTTTAGATTCTGCATCATTTATTTTTTAAAAAAATTAGAGACCATATATGACCATATAAGGGTATAAATGGAGTTACAGATAAAAATTTATGGCTTCTATAGTTTTTGACTCCATGTTGTTTATTTTCAAAACATTTGAAGGCCATATGTGAACTTTTGAGTTTACTAAAAGTAATTAAAATATTCCTAAACAAATAGAGGTATTTATGGTTGAATTTATCTTTTAAATAGGGTCATTTTGGTGTAAATGAGAGTTCAAATAGAGTTTTAGATCAAAATTTATGACCTCTAAAAGTTCTTAATTTTTTGACTTCACATCATTTATTTTCAAAGCTTTTTGAAGGCCAAATGTAAGCATTTGAGGGTCATAAAAGTTTTGAAAACATCCACAAAGGATATATCTATTTATTTTTGAATTTTACATTCCAAGATGGTCATTTTGGTGTAAATTAGAGCTCAAATAGAGTTAAAAATCAAAATTTATGGCCTCTAGTGTTAGGATTAGTTTTCACATTGTGTAAAAATAGGTATTTATGGAGAAGGTAAATACTAACTGGTTAATTTTTTGAGAGGTAAATATTATTTACAAGGTGCTTATAGTAAGTCTACATTAGTTAGAATATTATATTATTATGATATATTATTAATTGTTATAATAATATATCGTAATAGGTTTACTTATATATAGGATTTCAAGTGTGAGAGAAATTAGTGGAGAGAATATAGGAATATGATTCCTATAAATATGTAACATGTCTTGAAATGATTTATTTATATTAATCAAAGTGGAATAATATATTGATAGTTTTTTCAAATATCCTTCTATATATATTAGGCTTCGCATGTGTTAATTCAATGTTTGGCTCTCCTCCAATTCCCAATAATGTTATCAAAGAAGGTTATCCAAAATGAGAGTATAATAACATTCATACAAGAATTCAAATTTTCTAAGCTTTTTATAGTGAAAATGTGATGCTTTGAATAAATTCCTATCCATTAAATTATTAACATTGATATCTCTATGCATTGTTTGAAATTTTCAATTTTGAGTTTTGTGTGTGGTTTGTGGGTGGATCTTATCTTGTTAGTCAGTGATCAAGCTATGCACTCAAATATTTTTATGCAAAACCCTATCAAGTATTAGGCTATCTATCACATCAAAACAAAGATACTTTATATTGTTAAATCCATCTAGATCAGATTTCTTCCAAGGAATCATGCATAGACATCTCTTCACTATTCAAACCTACATGGTTTGAAACTCATGCATTTCTTTCTATTCATCTGATTCTCTAAATGTGAGATTTATTTCTTTATGCATTCAAATTTTCCATGAGTTGGAGCTCAATTTTTCACCTATAATAATTCTCAAGATCAATTTATTGATAATCAAAATAGACTAATGTTCAAAGGAATTAAAAAAATAAAGGAAACAAGTTTTGATTCTATAAATATTTGAGTGAGTCTCTGATCTCCATTTGTCATTCATTCATGACTGTGTCAATCTTCCTCTCCAACAGCTACACTATTTCATTCTATATTCCAAATGATGGCATATGTGAACTAATATTTACACTAGATCATCCCTCACCTCTATAAAATCTCTCAACTATAGTGAAGAGATTTCTTTTTTAGGTATTTTATGGTTCATGCAAGTCATTTTGTCTATAGCTTTTTTTTTTTGTCATATAGTCTTGTGCATTAATTTAGTTTTATATGTCTAGTTTTAATTATTAAGTTTATTCATGTGCCATGAGTAAAAATATTAAAAAGTAATTAAAGATTAATTTTTCAAAAAATTTCAATATGTCATTATTATGGGGGTCTACAATCTAGTTTATGAGTAAAGATGAGTCAAAAAATTTCTTTTTGTGTCCATGTCAAAAGAATCAATTTTTAAATGTGTCATATTTTTCAAAGGTATGTTTGTCTTTTCATTTAGGTGAATATTAGGGTCTCATTTAGGTGAATTGGGTTAATTAGGTAATTTTTTGTAAAGTATTTTATAATATTGTAAAAATGTCAAAAAAATGTTCAAAAGCATAAAGATACATTATCTCTTGAATGTGATGTCAAATTTATGCAATTCCAAGATAATAAATTTTGAATTTGTTTTGAAGATGGGTATGAGGCTGATATTAAACCCAAGAACATTAGACTAAAAAAATGTTGATGTTTGATAACAAAGTAATATATTCAATACCTAAAGAATAAATCTTTACCAATTGAGTAAGAAGCAAAGACATATTGTAGGTTGGAGGATACATAGAAGGACGTATTTCAATAACCTCTCATTAGTCACCAATGATGGGTTACATCAGTGTTTTGGTGACTTGTGTGTGTAGTTTTCATTTCCACTATGTTTTTCAAAACAAGAATAGAAGAATAATGTTTGTTTAAGTAGTGTAATGTGTGCGTAAGTTTCCAAACATGATTCCTTGACATGAAAACATTATGAAAGGATATAAAGTACCAATGTAAGTTAGTTCATGGATCTTGAAAGGGTTGATGGTAGATCTAGAAAACCATAGGAGGTGAATAATGTATTAGAAATACTTGGGAGAGTAGCTACTGTATAGATCCCATGACTACCTTATTTATGGAGATTATCCTAAGTGAAATGTTCATTGTGGTCACATAAAGTAAATTTAGGTTCATTCTTTCACATAATAATGGTCATGTGCAGTAAGATTACATCAGTAGTATGCAAACTTTAGAGTATGTGGTGGCATATAATTCTGTTTGTTCTATTTATGTCAAGGTTTATGGTAAACATGTAAAACCATGAGAGGAGTGATGATCTCTTTGTATCAAGGTCATGATACAAATAGGTCATGCTACAAGAGGTTAACATACTACACATAAGAGTGTGAATGTTTTTTCACCATGTAAAAACTAGGGGGGGGGAGGAATATTAGGATTAGTTTTCATAGTGTGTGAAAATGGGTATTTATAGAGAAGGTAAATAGTTAGTCATTAAGTTACCAAGAGGTAAATATTAGTTACAAGGTGGTTATAACCATATGGTTAATATGTTAATTATGTAATAGTTAGAATATTATATTGTTATGATATATTTTTAATTGTTATAACAATATATCATAATAGGTTTGCTTATTTATAGGATTTTGGGTGTGAGAGAAAACAACAGAGAGAATATAGGAATATGACTCCTATAAATATATAAAATGTACCAAAATGATTTATTTATATTAATCATAGTGGAATAATATATTGAAAATGTTTTTAAAATATCTTTCTCTATGTATTTGGCTTCACATATGTTAATTCTATGTTCAGCTCTCCTCCAATTTCCAAAATTTAGAAGTTTGGACTCCACATAATTTCATTTTAGAACTTTTTGAAGGCCATACATGATAATTTTAGGGTCATAAAATTTTAAAAACATCTCTAAATGGAATAATTTATTAATGTTTTAATTTTACTTTTTGAGATGATGGTTTTAGTGTAAATGAGAGCTGAAATGGAATTACAAATCAAAAGTTATGGCCTCCAAATGTTTAGAGTCCACATCATTTATTTAAAAAAAAAATTAAAAGATATACATGACCAATTTAAGGTTTAAAATTTTATGAAAAAATCTCTAAATATATATATCTCTATATGGTTTAATTATACTTTTTGAGATAGTCATTTTGGCATAAACGGAGCTCAAACAGAGTTATGAATCAAAATTTATGGCCTCTAAAAGTTTGGACTTTGCATCATTTGTTTTCATAAATTTTCAAAGGCCATCCATAAAAATATTATGGTCTGAAAATTTATTTTCCATTAATATATATAAAATTTATGGTTGAATTAAACTTTTTGAGATAGTTTTTTTGGCACAAACAAGAGCTCCAATGAAGTTAAATATAAATAGTTATTGCCTCTAAAAGTTTTTAATTTGCATCATTTATTTATAATTTTTTTAAAATGCTATAAATTACCATATAATGGTAATAAAATTTATAAAACCATCCCTTAGTTCATATATTTATTTATGGTTGAGTTATCTTTTTGAGATGGTAATTTTTGGGAAAATGAGAACTCAAACAAAGTTATGGATTCTGCAAGTTTGGACACTACATCAATTATTTTTAGTAATTTTTAGAGACCATATATGACCATATAAGAATCCAAAAAAATCTTAACAATATCCCTTAATGGATAGATCTATTTATGGCTGAATTATACTTTCTGAGATGACAATTTTGGTGTAAACTAGATCTCTAACAAAGCTATGTATCAAAAGTTATGGCCTTTAGAAGTTTGGAACCTACGTCAACTATTTTTTAAAAAAATTTAGAGGCCATACATGACCTTCTTATATTTTAAAAAAGTTCTAAAAACATTTTTTAATAGATAGAGCTATTTATGTCTGAATTGTACTTTATAAGATGGCCTTTTTGACATAAATGAGAGCTCAAATAGAGTTATGGATCAAACATTATGGCTTTCAAAAGTGTCAAATCTACATAATTTATTTTTATAAAATTTTAGATGCCATACATGACCATTTAATGGTCAATTTTTTTTTGAAATAATCCCTAAATGGATAGAGTTGTTTATGTCTAAATTTCATTTTATGAAATAATCATTTTGGCATAAAGGAAATCTCAAATAGAGTTTTATATCATAAGTTATGGCTTGTATAAGTTTGGAATCTACATAATTTGTATTCATAATTGTTTGAAATCCATACATGGCCATTTGAAGATATGAAAAGTTCTAAAAATATATCTAAATGGATAGAGTTGTATATGGCTGAATTTTATTTTTTGAGACTTTCATTTTTGTGTAAATGAGAGTGATTTAGCTTTTTACGGTTTTACACAAGTAATTCCTATATTAGATTAAAATGATGAGATGTCTAAATCAATCAAATATTACATAGTATTTAAGTACTAATTTGTTATATATTTTAACCTTCTTTGACTTTCTAAAAATTTGACTTTTTAAAACTAGTAATAAATAGGCTTAAATATAGACTTATTTGGAAAATGGCTATCATGGATTATCTAGGTTCTAAAAACTAGGTTCTTGATAGTTATGAGTGTCATCAACAAGATTATGTGATCTATTTACTCACTAGAAAGTAGTGCCTCACTTGTATAGTAGTGTTATTTCATTTTAGTGTCCTCACAGTGGTGTTAGTGTCTTTTTTGCATGATTGTTCCTATTTTCTAGGAGCACTTGCACCTGGGTTTTTAGGTCTTCTTCCTACATGCATAAAATCTAGAACTCTATGTTGTGCACAGAAAACCTAATTTAGTGTTTAAACCCTAATCCTCCTTGCAAGTATGACATGAGAAATAATTGTGTGTTTATTAGTAAGATATGCTAGACATCCTCAATACCCTAATGTAGAAAGAGTTGACTACATACCAATATTCACAGGAGGGATCAAGCCTAATGTCATTCTCCCACCTAGTGTTTGGTGCAAGTGCAAGTGAATGTTAGAATGAGAGTGGAATTGGATGCCTTGAATATGCTTGATCTTTGAAATATTGAAAACTAGGCTTAGGGATGTTATAGATGGTAGTATACAAAAGTAGGGCAGAATAGGGATCAAATACCTCAATTTTTCTCAACTTCTCTTGAGTTTGAATAATCTTTGGCATATATTTTTTTATCTAGTGAATAAGGGTCAAATAGACTTATATTTATAGATATTTGTAGCTTATGTGAATAAAAAACAATTCTTAGGATGACCTTATGTGGGCACACAATTTAAAAGTATCCATTCAAGAGAGTTATGGATAAGGATAGTAGTGCCCAATTGGGACACTAGTGCCATGTGGCTATAGTGTCCCAAATGTGGTGCTAATGTCCACTTGGTAGACTATTGGGAAAACTAGGTTGGGATATGATAAAGTTATCCTAGGACTATCTTTGCTTTGATTGTAACTGATTGTGGTTTGTAAAATTAATAAATAAGTGTGTCCAAGGATATAAGATAGTTCTAGGGATAAGCTAAGAATATACTAACTTAAGCAACACTCTTATCATCCAATTACTAGTTTTAGGTGATTACATTTTCCCCCTTGTATGTTAGAAATGTAGCAAAGTGAAATGAATAGTATAAAAGAAAAAGAAGAATACATGGACTTATCTTGGAAGTGAATTCTATGTATTTGAGTCTGAGTATGTGAATCTAGGTATGCGTATGTGAAATATGATATAAATAAATAACCTACAATGAAACATGAAGAAATTAATCCTTAATATATGATCAAAAGTAAAAGACTATGCTAAAATAAAGTACCTGAGTAAAGATGAGTAAAGAAAAAAGAAATAAATGAATACATCTCATTGGGTATGTGAATTAATGTATGAACTTGGTGACAACCTATGTGTGTGAGTGTGCATAATGATCATATCATTAAATAAATTAGATAAATCTAATGTCTTTCTTAATCCTCATATGTATGGCTTAAGAACTCATTCCAATTTAAACTCCATCATTACCCACCCCTGCTCGATGGATCCTGGTCTATGAATAGATTGGATAAGACTATAAATGTGTCTAACCCTCTCATGTGGGTGGCTTAAGAAATCAAGTAGGCCATGAATCCATTGTTTACCACATGTGTAAAGTAGATTCATCTATAAATAAACTACATAAAGTGTTTAAATTATTTAACTAAGTAAATCTAAATGTGTGTGTTGGCTATGTGGCCACTCAGATATATTAGGTGGTTATAGGACACGTAGGAATGCCAACCACTATAGATGGAGTAAGGAATAAATTTGATGATAAATTCAAATGTGATATCAAGTGTATACAATGTAGATAATGACAAGTTTGTCATTCCATCTGATCAACCTACGTGTAGTTGAGTATATGGAAACTATGTAAAGCATCCATAACCCCAATTCGGTATCTGAGTATACTGAATCTAAACTAAGTATGTAATAATTGAATTTGTGTATCTAAACTTAATGTGGGAGTGATCATGCTTTGTATGATACCCTAAAATATGAGATACTGGTATGAATCTAAGATAAAATGAGTATATCTAAACAAAATCTAAACATAACTATCAAATATGTCACTTTATATTTAAAAATCTATAATATACCTAGTGTATTAGTCTAGCCAATCTGGTTTATCCTAAAGTTAGGGCTACTAGATAGTAGCACCTTGTAATGGATAGTAGTTCCCTATGGCACTATTATACCAATTTAGGCACTAATGTTAGCTTGGTCTAAAATATGGGTGATTTAAATTGAAATCTAAGTCTTTGTTTTTTCCTTGTCTACACTGTGTCTGATTTCTATAATTGAGCCTATGTGCTGAAATTTATTTGTTAATAGCAAAATAGAAGCCTGATCTCTATGACAAAGCCCTATGAATTCCCCCTCTTTTTAGGATATTTGTGAAACCTATTGAAGAATTATCCTCAAAACAAGTATCTCTATAAAATATGTTATCTTGATCATATTCATGATATTCCAATACAATGCACAAATATAACATCTAAATGTAAAAGTATATGATCATGAGTAGGTAATGTAAGATGTATGTTGTAATATAGCATTGTACAAGGGTGTCAAGATATATGTAATCAATGTTTATAACATCAAATTTGAGTAACTACCTAGGGGGATGGGGCATGATGTCCATCACAACACCCAAGTAGAAAGAGTAGATACATGAGGCCCTCATGGCATAAAAAATTTGTGTGTGTGTAACAAGTAAATATAAGTGTCTTGGTGTAAAATCATAAAGGAAGCATATATAAAAGAACATGAGGCATGCATAGGTATGCCAAAGGGACATAATACAAGGGACATGGGAACATGTCACTAAATCTTAGAATGAAGATATAAAGGACATGTTCAAATGTCTATTTTGGACCCCAATTTTTGGACTAAGTATTTTGACTTTTGGCACATAACTAGCATGTGTGGGAACACCATGGTACAAAACCAACATGGCATAGTAATAACATGATGCAAAACCATCTTGGCATAGGAAGACCATGGAATACAACAAACATGGCATAATAAGACCATGCCATGGAACCAACTTGGCACAAGAAGATCATGGCATAGAAAACAATGGTGTGGAATATCATGGTGTAAAAAGACCCAGTCAAATAAGAGGCATAACAAATGGAGGACCTAAGAGTGAAGGACTTGGTATATTATCAAAATACTTATGGAGCATGAAAGAGTTAGGAAATGGTTTAGTATCAATTCTCAAGGACATAATATACTTTAATCATACATAGGTTTTGTATCAGCCTGCACAAAGGATGACATTTGGTAAAAAAGATCTAGCACCAAATGAGAATATAGGGGCACTAAGGCGTGGGTCCTTATGGGAAAATAAGTAAATGACTACCATGACTTTCAATCTACTAGAGATCATTAGCTAGTCACCAAAGTGTCATAAAAAATGTAACAACATGGTTTGGGAAAATAAGTGTAAATACCCCTATGTAGAGATGTGAAAGGTTGAGTAAACATTAGTATTATGTAATGATTGATTGTGGTAATAGCAAAATCACAAATTTTACTATTAGTTTTGATGTTATACTAAAATTTGTTAGTTAAATTGTAACATCAAGTTATCAATACATTATTTATATAAGATGTGATTTATATTTGACTATAATGAATAGATTATGCACTATATAAACTTGTGTAATAAACACTTTGAGTCTCATGGCAGTTATCTTAATAATCATATTTCTTTACATAGTTGAAACAAGTTCCATAGTTGTTTATTTTATTTTTTGTGTAATTAGTAATTAGATATATGAATAAACTATATTTTATGACAAGTGTGTTATTGCATATCATAACACACAAGAATTAATTTCTTGTTGTGTACTTCTGGTAAGCACGCAAGAGTTCAATATTGCATGAAATACTAGTGCATTAGTTTATTGGTAACTATACACTTTAGAACCCTAAAAAAAGTTGATAGAAAAACCCAACATTGTGGTTTCATTATCAAGACTTGTAACACTTTTTGAATAGTAATGAAAAATTCTCAAATAGTTATCCCTTAATAATATTGAATAATGGATTACCAAAATCAAGGATAATTTTACAATTTCTTATCTTGAACCAAGATTTTCTACATGTGCATGGGTTGAACAACATCTCTATAGTTAATTATATGAAACTTTATTTGTTGAAGTCCCTATTCATTTGCATGCTTGGCTCTCAGCATATGTTCAAGATTGGTCACAAAACTCTAGAAGGATGCATGCTTGGATGATAGAGCATCAAATGGCTTTATCATGTTTGGGAACATTATACACACAAGATATTAATATTTAGTGGAGAGGAGTGTTAAATAACTACATCTCAAAATATGTTTTAACCATTTACTCTTAACTTGAAGAAGCAAAGTTCCAATTTCTTTGAGAACTATGAGGTCAGTATATTAGAGACTTACCACTAGAAGTAAATAAGTTTTTTATTGATTCTGGACTTGAAAATCTACCTATGTAGAGCTAAACCCATTCTTTCATGATTAGTAAAATTAGGAGGGGAATGCAGGGGTGTTGGTGAAGGATTGTTATTTTAAAAAGGTAGTCAGTGGGAGTTGTAAAATCATAAATATGATGAAGTTTGATAAAGTATTATAGGTGGAAATAGAGTAGGAAGGGGATGGGAGGACTCAAGAAGTACTATTAGGATTTGCAAAGAATTATAAGACTACAAGGATGACTCGCCATACTTTAAACTATGACCAATGCTAGCTTTGTCATATGTGGGAGAAACTAATTGAATAATGGAGACTGAATAGCCATATTTAAACCAACCTAGTTCCCAAACCATAATGCATGCTTGTGATTTTAAACTAGATGATTTAGTTATACATAACTAGGATTCAAATAGTGTATATTCAGAGATTAACCCTATAAGAGAACCTATTTCTTAGCAACTTTTAACTCATAGTGAATTAACAATCTCTCTTTTTTTTCTTCAAGGTAATTTCAAGGCCCAACTTCGTATGTCGATGGACCTAACATCATTAATGGGAAGAGTACTAGTCTAAGTATTATAAATAAACCTAATATTGTGCCCAACATGTTAGGTGTTGATGTTGGATGTGTGTGAGGTGGATTAGGAGGAAAAATAGGAGGAATTGGTAGGATTCCACCCCTAGGATTAGGAATTCGGAGTTCTCAGCATCCACCATTACAAGTACCTCAATTATCAATTATGTATCATGAAATGACACTTCATTTACTTAAATATCAAGGCATGAATAATTCCATGGAACATGTTCATAAGTGTGAACTCATTTCGAGGGCACATGATATAACTTCTTTTGAGAAAAAAACATAATTTTTAACTATACTTTTAGAAAGAGCATGCAAGTGGTATAAGAAGTATGACCCTAAACAATCATTAATTGACTATGAATAGCTCACAATAGTATTTATTAAATAGTTTAATGTTCCAAAATTTGAGAAATAAAGTATTGTTGTGCTAAAGGATATAAAATAATAGATCACTGAAATTGTATGTGAGTATGATGCATGCTTCCGTTTAGATGAATGCTATCTCAAAGGACCTTTACCAACTCATGTGAGGCCTTAGAATATATCCTTCATGCTAAAGTTGTTGGTAGAATTGACACTAAAATTAATCCTTTTATGAAAGATCAAATAGATCTAATGGAATCACAATTAGAAAAGATAATTTCAAATAATGCTTACAATAATCACAGTGGTATTTTATGTACCAATTATGAGTCTAAAGGTCATAATAGAAATAATTACCCTTGAAATAACATTTGTGATTTACTAAAGTAGTCTTGTGATATTTTCCATGAAGATCATGATGTTTTTTCTTGTCCTCTATTACAATGGGATACACATTCTAAAGTGTCTGATTACTACAATAAATGTGATGATTATACCCATAACACAAATGAATACTAACTAATCAATGATAAACATAAGACATGCATGCATTGTACACATCAAACCTCTATCTAAAACAATAAAAATTAATGGTGGATATCATAAATGAGGCTAAGGATTAGGATAAGGAGGTTGAAATTTTCCACCATGAACATGTTATAAGTGTGGTCTATGAATCACTATCAGCAAGATTATCTAGTCTATCCAACATGTGCTTTTAAAAAAAAGGAGCATCAATTATAGGAATTCCCTAATTTGTACACAACTATCACTAAGGAAAGAAATGAAAAATGTGTTAGTGTGATTCACATTGAGAAACCTCACTAAAGACCTCATTCTAGTACTCTAATGGCCCAATAGGTTAATATCACCATATGTAATGGAGGAAAATCCTAGTCTACATATGTTCCACTTATTGAGAAGATACAATGTGAAGATTGTCATGCAACAAAGTATCCTGATTCTTAGAAACATAAAGATGTGATCTAGGAAATTATGACCTTGGTACATGAACTACAATGAGAAATTTAATTTCTTAAGGACCAAGAAGCTGCCCAATGTGTTGATCTAAAAAAGGCCTCAAAACCTCAAAAAGTTTTTTAGGATGATTTATAAGTAATTTTCAAGCATCTATTAGAATAATATATTATTCTATAGTTGAGTAAATAGATTAAACATTGTTTTATTCTTTTTGGGAATTAGAGTGTTTAATTCCTAAGCAAATAAAGGTGAGTAAATGTAAATTAATAAAAAAATGTGTCTCAATTAGCCTATATATTTGTGTAAATAGATATTTATTTTTCCTTTTCTAAAAATAGTAAGAAGTGTAAAGAAATCAAACTTGGCTTATTTTGAGCTGAAATAGATGATGTAGGGTCTAGAAATTACTATGCAAGGATGGTAGACTATTATAAATAGGACCCAAACTCTATTTCTAGATTGGATAGGAGAACCAAAATAAGGACACCCTATTACTTGGCATCATAGTCCACTTTTGGCACTGATGTCCACTTTTGGTATTGTTGTCCTAGTGATCTAGATTTTTTGGGTTCTACTTGGTAGGCTTTTGATACCCTAATAGTGAAATATTGAATCTTGGGTCTGTGTAGAGCTCATTGCATGTCTAATTCAATCTTTAAAACCCTTAGGAGAGCTTGGTTCTTGAACTTGAGTATCAAACTTATGAAAGAGAGGAGGGGTTAGTGTGTAAAGGATATGTTGGATACACTTCATGCTGCCTATACACCAATACTCCAAAGAAGGATCAAGCTAATGTATTTTTTCCATTAGAAGTGATTGGTGAAATTATGTGATGTATGTAACTAGATGAAAAATTTAAATGTAATTTGGATGAATAGGGATTGGTATGAGTGCTTGAATAGGATTGAATTGGTCTTGGAAGGCTGTATATAGAGAATATGAAGATTTCTTAAGTGTACTTGCTTATATTCTTGATTTTTTCTTGTGAATGAGTACCAACCCTTCTAAATGGACATTAAATTACATTATATAGGGAAAATTATGATCATGGGTTAGATGAGCTTACATTAGGCTGACAAGGGAAAATATAAGGATATGAGAAAATATGATCATTTGAGGCTAAAGTGAACTTGGACAATAACACCAAAAATGGGACACCCTTGAGTTATGACGCTCTTGTCCAAATTAGGCACTATTATCCTAGGAGGATGAGACCTAGTGGGATGGATCTGTGTCTAAGAGGGATACCTAGGTCTTAAAAAGCTAAGTATGGGAAGCTATGAGTGATTGGGAATCAGTGAAAGTTTATTTGAGAAGGGTTAAGTGAGCAAGAAAGAGGACCTATAGTTTGGGTGCTATTATCCATGCCTAATTCATACAATTTTACATTTTATATGATTAAAAACATCAAGTGCCAAGGAAAAATGGAGATTGAATTCATTTTCCAAGTCCAACTAAAGATCATAAATTAAATCATGCTTGGTGATAAGATTCTCCTATTCCCATTAGCCCTTAAGAGGACAAGGAGATAATAGTAAATAATATCATCGATAGTTGGGTGATTTGAGAGATTTTTGTCAACACTAGCATTGAGGCCAATGTCATTACAAAGGAGCATGAAAAAAATGGATAGCCCAATGTTATAACCATTGCCTCATGTGTTGTTTATGGCCAATAAAACCAATGCTCTACCAATTGACATTCTTAAAAATATATATGTCAATATCTTTAGGGTACCTTTTAAGGATGACTTTAAAGTTTTTGAATTAGTTGAATCTGATGATTTTTCAGCCCTATTGGGTCATCCTTGGTGCTATGCAAAAAAAACTAATTTAATATTCAAAAAGTGATATATAAATTTTGAAAATACTAATCAATGAGTCATCATCTCATTGGACTAAGCACATGGGCCCCCATATTTAGAAATTGTTATCACAAATGAGGATATTAATCATATCTATAATGTCATAGGAAGAGATGGTCAGCATTATTATCCTACTCTTGATGGTATCATCTAATGGATGGAAACACAGTCCATTTTTGATACTATAAATAATGCTTATAATTATTGGCCCATAGTGACTATGACCTCATTGGAAGAGTGTGTGATGCCATTGATAGTTATGAAGGCATTTCAAGCTAGTACCACAAATTCCATATATTTGTTCATCTTATTATCAAAAAATTCATGTGAGGACCAATTGTGGCTACACCACTATAAAGGCTTGATGAAATTCCATAGTTTTATGGGAAAATGGAAGTCTATAAATTCATCCAATGACTCAAGGCCTTATATGACTTTGATATTGATCATATGCATTCACTGGTTCACCTTTTTAATGGCATGGCCACAAAGTGGTATAGAAACTCATAATGAGCATCTTATTCATTAAGATCAAGTATGCTCTAATTTACATCACCTATTTCATCATAACAACTAGGTCTAGGGTACAATTAGCTATAGTGGAGTTTAAACACCATAACACACCTAGAAGCTTTTGAAACCATGTGGTTAGCTTAAGAATCCTTACTTTCAAAGTACATATGGGTACATGCTTTTTATGATAGTTTATGCACTTGGGACATAACATGGTATGTTTATGATTAATGAAATTTAGGTACCCATTTCTGGCATTTGTTTAAAAATAACATGGTATCAACATTGTCTTACTCATCCTCAAGGATGGACTTACACCTCACACTCTAAGCCATGCATCAAGAATTTTTTGGTGACCCAAATCCTATTAAGAATCAACTATGACATATATATGGTATACCAAAATAAGTCTTGGTTATTTTTAATGATCCATATGTGCAATCCTTCCCCACACTAGAATTTGTCCTCAATCAGGCAGACTATGAATAACCCATTAAAAAATAATTTAGATGTCCCCACAGACTATGGCACTCAAATTGTTTATGATATTGGTCTTGATGCAGAACACCCATACTTATAACCTCTTAAAACCATCTAGCACAACATTGGCATAGAAGAAGCACCAAAGATAGATACTATGGGAAACTACTAGTTTGATATTAAGATGTCAAAAGTATTTGAGTTGTTAAAAGAGTACCAAGATGTTTTTCTAAGGAATTATAGTGAAATGAAAGGTGTTCATCCATACTTTGGAAAAATGCATATCAAATTGGTTGAAAGTGCTTGCCTAGTCAAGAAATCACCATATAAAATGAATCCAAATTTACATGCATGCGTGAAAGAGAAAATCGATAGTATGTTTCATGCTAGAGTTATAATCCCAATGGGTCAAAGAGGAAATTGATAGTATGTTTCATGTTGTAGTTTGAGTGGGTCATCCCCATGGTAATAAGTCTAAATAAATATGGGTACATTAAAATTTATGTTGATTACTAAATAATTAACACATTCTATATTACTATTCCTTTTATAATGTTGTATATAGAATAAATACTTGAAGGTACCATAGGGCATGAGATTTACACTTTCACAAATGGATTTTTTGGGTACCATTAGATCCATATTATAAAGGAGGATCGACCTAAAACTACATTTGATACCAAATGGGGGTATTTTACATATACCATCATGATGTTTGGGTTGAAAAATGTGCCTGATGTATTCTACCATATAGTCATTGAGGCCTTTAAAGACTTCATCCATGAATTATTTTAGGTTTATTTGGATGATTAGATAGTTTATGACCTAGTGAAAGACCACTATTATAATCTAAGCCTTATGCTAGAACATTTTTTAGTGCTTCAAATTTAACTTCATTTAAATAAATGTCTTTTTGTTACATTATTCAACATTCTTCTTAGAATTATATGCTAAGATGGATTTTTGGTAAACCCCACTAAGGTAGATATCATCCTCCATCTACTAGCACTAACATCTTAGTACATAGTTTATGCTTTTCTAAATCATGTTGGGTATTATAAAAAATTCATTTAGGGTTATGCCAATATTGTTGCACCATTATAATAACTCTTAAAACATAATGAATACTTTTTTTGGACTCACTCTTGCCAAGAAGCCTTTAAAGCCTTGAAAGACAAGCTCATCATTGTAATTATTCTCTAGTTCCTTGATTGGACCAAACCATTCCATGTCCATGTAGATGCTTTTGGTATGGCCATCAGTGTGATACTTGTGCATCCTAGAGAAGGTCACCTTGATCACCCCATATATTTTGAAATTTGAAAGATTACTTTGGTTAAGAAGAATTATACCATAAAATATCACAAAACACTTTTCATAGTTTATGCCTTATAAAAGTTTAGATAGTACCTATTGGATACTCCTTTTGTGCTCTATACATGACATGAATATTTGAAATATATAGTTAATAAACCTATATTGCATGGCCACATCTACCACTAGATTATGTTATTCCAATAATTCTAATTATCAATCATAGTCAAACTAAGCAAGATAAATTTTAATACTAACCATCTTTCTAGAATTGATTCTAGTGAGCCAACACAAGCCATTAAAAGGATGACCTAACTAATATATAGTTGTTTCATGTTTCATATGTTCCTAAGGAGTTATAATATATAGTAGCTTTTGTAACTACTATCACAATGCCAAATTATTTGAGTCTATAGACTAAGAAGTAACTAGCTATCTACACTACACCATTCTAGCTCATTATATGTGATCTATACAAGATTGGATGAGATGAAATCATTCAATGTTGTGTCATGAAACATGAACATCTTGAATTAATCTATGAAGTTCATTAAGGAACTATTGGTAGACACTATGTTGGTGAGGCTAATGAGTGTAAAGTATCATTAGTTGGATTATGGTGGTCTATGCTTTTTTAAGATGCTAAGATGCATGTTAAATAATTTGATTTTTACCAGTGCATGGGGAAACCAAATCATTAGGATGCCATGACATTACATCCTATTTTTTCACAAGAACCATTTGATAAATGGGCCATTGATTTTATCAGCCCCATCAACCCAGCTAGATGACATACATGTTATCACTATATCATAACAACAATTGATTATCTCATGTGCTAGACTAAGGTTATGCAAATAAGGTATTGTACTACATAAACCATCATACACTTCATATGAGAACATATTATAATCCAATTTAGATGTCCATTGAGCTTTACTAGTGATCACTATACACATTTCCTCAATGAAACTATCTGGATATTACTCACTAAGTTCATGATTTACCATCATAAGATAACACCATATCATCCTTAGGCCAATGGAATTGCTAAAGAATTCAATAAAATCCTTGGCACAACACTTAAAAATATTTTTAATATTGGACACATCAACTAGGATGATCAGGTATCTATAATACTTTGGTCTTATCAAATAACTTACAAGTACCTCAACAAAAGTACACCCTTCAATTTGGTGTTTAGAATCAAAGTAATTCTTCCATTTAAATTTTTTGTACCTTCTCTTTGAATTACATACATTGGAAAATTAGATAATGAATCATCATTAAAATCATGTTTGGATGCTTTTTTATGATTGAATAAAGCACATTCCCTTGCTCATTGGAGTAAATATGTGGAGAAATGCAAACAAAAGGCATGACATGATCACCATCTTAAGCATAAGACATTTACCCCCATAATGAAAGTTTTATTCTATGACTCCAAGTTCATGCACCACTCTTGGAAGCTTCATTTCCTATAGGACATTATTTTTGTTTTTCATAGTATTCATCCTACCGATGCATGTAGTTTACAAAGATTAGATGTCTAGTTTCTTCATAGGAATTATAATGGTAGTTAGATACGACTGTATTTATTCATTTAAAATTTTAGTTTCAATTGTATCAGTAAGGCATATGCCATTAGTTTAATTTTTTTTGTTTACAATAAAGTGTTTCCTTAGTTGTGTACCCATTTTATTTTATTTACTATCTTTTTATAACCTAGTACTTATATTTTGTGGAAGACCATGACACACTTTTAGTATGGGGTAAGGGGTGTTATCTATGTTAAGAAATGGTCCATAGGGATGCACACTCAAGTAAAGAGGTCTAAGGATATATATTATCACCAATGGTATGAATATTCAAAGTGTTTTATAACTATAATGTAATCTAAAAAAATCATGGGACAAGACATGCCATCAATGTAAAGAGATAGTGATTATGATAAGTGTACCAACATCATGTCATGATGATACCATAATCTCATTTATGGTGAAAAGTGATAATAAAATAAAGGAGACCATTAAAATGCATTGATTATGATAAGTGATGGTTAATGAGAGTGGGTTAGTAAATGCAAGTTACCCCTTTAAGTGTATAAAAAGACATTTAGGGGCTCATTTTAAACTTTACAAAGCTGAAGAGCAAATAATTGAGTTCAGGCAATTCCAAGACAACTATAAAGTATAAATTTCATATTCATTTATTCTTAAGAAGGATTTTGTTTAAGTAATCAAATGGAAGTTAGCTAAGCTAAAAACAAGTAGAGTAATTTTGGTAATTATAGGTTGTATAGGTCAGTGTTCACCATTAACAAGTGTCAAATTACAAGAGCTTAATCACTTCCACAATAAACATGTATTCTTTTGGGAACATTGGATGGTTGTGCCTCAACCTTAGATATCCACAAAAGGTGATGTAGTCTGAGAAAAAGGCCCTAAAAAGTGAGTCACTACCATCCATTCTATAGGAAGAGCATCCAAGTATTGGGGGGAAGTAG
This sequence comes from Torreya grandis, assembly GCA_037957365.1. Taxonomy (NCBI): domain Eukaryota; kingdom Viridiplantae; phylum Streptophyta; class Pinopsida; order Cupressales; family Taxaceae; genus Torreya; species Torreya grandis. The sequence continues at coordinate 6,536,695 of JARHVA010000191.1, read as the reverse complement.
TATTAATCAAAGAGGAAATACTTGAGGAATAGAGTGGGCGTATGGAAGGTGAAAGATCAAGAATGGCATAATAGACTAAAAATAAAGTACAAGTAATTGCACCTTTACCTTTGATGATAGAGGAGATGTAGTACCCAAAAATGGTACTACACATGAAGAATTAGGTATCAAATATACCCACATGTACCATTTTTGACTATAACCACTACCAACTAGTAAATGAGGTTGAGATTTAGTATGATTATTAGGTTAAGTACTAAAACACCAGAAGTGAATTGGGTTATGATTTAAAAATATTCAATGCCATGGACTCTATAGGACTCTTCCATCTTTTTAACATCCATATTTTTGAAAACCGGTAGAGGCAATAAAATTTACGCTTTCATACATCTATGAGAACTATATCTATTTTGCTGGGAACCAAATGAAGATTAAACTAAAAGAATCAACAAGATGTCAAGGTTATAATGATATAGTGTGGACTTTGAATTTGATTTAGAAGACTCGCATGTATAGAGAAGACCACCATGGTACTAGAATACTAGAAATAAGGGCCATGCTATGCACATTAACACTTATAAGTCCTTACCCTCCAAGTAGTAGTACACATTATTATGACCAAGGTTAGTGGCATTGATCAATGGAAAGAGGTGGACATAGCTCACCTATTTATCACCCACTAGGTAATCGAGGGGATAAAGTATAAATAAAAAATGTATTTTTCTAATAAAATTATACTAGATTTAGAAAAGACCCACTGGATACATAACCATAAGCTCCCATGGGGTGTCTTTATTTTGTTGATGGTGTTTGATGAAACTAGCGTACCCAATTACACCTTTGGATAACTAAAATGGTTGTACCCACTAGAGTATAAGTCCCTTATGGAGTGCTAGAAGGAATTCACGTCCCAGCTATGTCAGTCTAACTTTCAAAATCAAGATGAAGTCATCACATGATGGAATGAAGGAAGCCTTTGGAAATTAATAACACATTCCAAAGGACTTGCCTATCTAGGTTAGAGAACAAGCCAATTTTATCATCAAACAAAAAATTTCTCTAGCATGTATTAGGATGGTCCCCACTAGAGAGCTCTCTGATTAGTTGAATTTACCCTATGCTTTCACAATGTGGTACTTTATCAACCTAGTGAATTGCATATATGATGTGCATCCCCTCACATTTGAAATAGAATGAATTGACTCAAAGATTCACACTCTCTACAAAATGTATGGCTATCCTATCAAGAAGCCTTATAGATAAAAATATGAGATTAAAAGAACTAACATCAAGGTTCACCAAACTATGGTTAGGTAAACCATTTCATAATCTATTTTATATTTTTCAACCTAAGAATAAATCTTTAGGAGGCATAGATCATGTAAGAGAGAAATTTCCTCCAGTATCAACACTTGATAATAAGAAGTGTACCAGGCATGATTCTATCATAAGTTCATGATCAAAACCACTAAAAAGGTAGAGGACTACCTAGGCACCACCATAATGGTTTCACCACCAAGGGAATCATCACCAAGAGCTTCACCCAAACAAGATAAACCAAAAATACACCCAGAGGGTTCAATGCCATCAACATTAACCAATATATTAGAATAAGAAGAGACTGAGGGTCATAGTTAAGAACTAGAGGAGTCAAAATACTCTCCTTGACACAAGAGTAGGAGACCACCCTTGAAGAGGCATAGTTGGATATTGAAAATCCACTTGGTGAAGAGAGGGATGGTTTTAAAATAGAATAAATAAGTATAATAGACATTTAAAACACTTCATGGCACCAAATATGGATTTCAACATCCTTGAGTGAGATCCCCTCAAAGGGAAGTAGTCAATTGACTCCAAAGTTTAGCCACATTTGGTTGATCTAGCCACCAACTTGTGCACATAATATTAGATAGATATTCCTAATAGGTTTCTATATTTATATTCCTATTTTCATCCTTAGGATGTAACTATTGATACTAGGTGCCAGATGTCATTTTTCTTGGACATGTACAAGGAAGAATGCCATTTTTAAATATCCCATAATAGCCTAGTTTTATATTATAAAGCATTGGTGTTGCCCACTTATACTTAGGTTGATCTCCAAAAACTCTCTCCTCTACAAACTAGTGTTATACTCTAGAAAATGGCCTTTAAAGTCACATGATAGACTATGTTTTCAATATTTTGATGCATGTACTATAGAGCATAAACATGGATAGGTGGTGGAAATGTATGATAAATAATTTGCTACTCAGAAGTCACTTGAAGAGGAAGTGGCCATGCTAAAGCAATAATTGGAAGAATCCATAGTAGCTAAAGTCAAAACTTTAAATTTATGTAAATCTATTTTGGGCCAAGAGCCAACATTGGTAGATGGGGTCCCTTTAGAGGGAGAATCTATTGATAAGTTATAGACCCTTGTAAATATTTTGTTAAAGTATTATAAAGAGTAGTTGACACCTGTAAATGAAGCATTATGGATGGCTAAATAGTTCATTGAAGTATTGGAAGTCTACAGACATTCCCTCTAAAGGGTTGGGGAAGTGATCCTTATCCTAGATGGAATTTTTTATAAATTACCATGGCCTAGTAAAATTTTGGAGGCCCAAATCTATGAAGAGGAATCTCAATGAAAAAAATTGGTGGGTGATGTCCTATTAATAAAAGACTACACCAAGCATGCTAAGGTATTCAAAGATATCAAAACCAAGGAAGAAATAATTAATGCACACTGGAAGCAAATAAATTCCAACTTTGTGGCTCTCCAATGATAGGTTGTAAATGAAGTCACTACACTTAAAGAGGTCCAAAAGGATGTTTTCACATCCTTAGACCATTTGGTCAATAAGGCAAGTGAGTGTCCCAAACAACTCAAGGAGACTAAAATTTTGAAAGTGGAAATAAAGGAAATAATAACAAAATTTCTCGACACCTTGTCACATTAGAAAGGTTTCAAAAAACAAATTGAATAGGTTGGCCTTGAATTTTTGGTTGAAGCTGACCCTAGTGCTTAGTTTGGGGTAGACTAAGAGCATAGTGTGGGGTGATGTTGGACCCCAACTTTTTGACTAAGTATTTTGGATTTTGGTTTAGAACCAAAATGGCTTGGGAATACCATGGCATAAAACCAACATGGCATGAGAAGACCATGATGCAGAACTAGCTTGGCATAGGAAGACCATGTCATGGAACTTGAATGGCATAGGAAGACCATGATGTAGAACCATCTTGGCATGGGAATATCATGGTGTAGAAGATAATGTCATGGAATATCATGACATGAAAAGACCCTATCAAATAAGAGGCATAAAAAATAAAGGACACAAGAGTAAAGGACTTGATATATTAGTGAAAGACTTGCAGAGCATGAATGAAGTAGAAAATGGTTGAGAAGTGATTCTCAAGGACAAAGTAGACTTTAATTATATATGGGTTTCATACTAGCTTACATGAAGGAGTAAATTTGGTAACAAGGATCCAATACCAAATGAGAATATAGGGGTGATAAGCCCAGGTCCTTAAGGGAAAACAAGTAAATTACTGCCATGACTCTTGATCTAATGGAGATCATTGGCTAGTCACCAAAGTGTCATAAATAATGTAAAAACTTCATTAGTGAAAATGATTATAAATACCCTTGTATATAGATGTGTAAGGTAGGTAAAAAATTAATATTATGTAATGATTGATTGTGGTAATAAAAAAATCTTGAAAGTTACTATTAGTTTTGATGTTATGCTACAAGTTGTTAGTTAAGTTACAACATCAAGTTTTCAATATGTTTGTTATGTAAGATGTGATTTGTATTTGAATATAATAAATAGAATCTACATTATCTGAACCTACAAAATAAACACTTTGAGTCTCATTATAATTATCTTAATAATCATTTTTGTTTACATAGTTCAAACAAGGTCCATAGTTGTGTATTTTTTTGTGTAATCAGTAGTTAGATATATGAATAAACTTTATTTTATGACAAGTGTGTTACTATGCAACATAACCCATGGGAACCAATTTCTTGTTGCATGATTCAGGTGAGCACGTAAGAGTTCAGTCTTACATGAAATGCCAGTACATTAGTTAGTTGGGAGCTAGACACTTTAACACCCTAAAGAAACATTGATATAAAATCCCAATAATGCACATATGCAAGTGATAAGTAATTTGACTTAGATACATATAGAAGGACATGTTCAAATATCCACTTATAAAAGTAGGAAATTACACACAAGTGACATGGGCATATGTCTATGGTATAAAAAAAAAAAATGGTGTAGAGCCAAGGAATACATTCATATTCAAATTCCCTCAAAGATAGAAGAAGTAATAGGAAACACAATCAAGTCTAATATAGGAAAACTAGAAATGAAAGTAGTGATAGTTGCCAAAAAAATTGAGCAATGAGTAGCAATGATCAATATCAAGATGTATGAATGTGTAAACTAGAATGTATAGTATGTAAAGATAGAATTTGGTAGTAGAAACTATGTAATAAAGGCCCTCTAGTGGGTAGATGTATCAAATGAATAAACTTGGCTTAGTGTGTATGACCCTAGTGGGTAAATATTAGTAAGTTTGGATTGATGTAGTGGACTAGAGTCCTATATATAATTGTCAAGCACTCAAAAATAACAAGTAAAATATATGTGTATGATAAAACTAACCATACTAGGATAACTATAAATATGCAATATCTATCAAGCAGTAGAAATGTAAATAGAATAATGCATACATTTTGTAAATTTTATGTTTTTAAAATATTTAAATGTTTTTGTATTTTGACATGTTATATTATTTTTTTTGTTATTTGAGTATAGGATATGTAGAAGAAAAAGAAAAATAACTATGTACATAGAGTGAGAGAGAGAGAGAATGAAGTATGTACAAGAGTAAGAACCATACTAACCAATGAGTCTCATGGGAGACTCACTATCACCATGTCCTATGTTGAACAGGGGAACTATGATCATGCATATGGAGTGAAAGTGCAACTATGAGCCCATGATCTATTGTATAATATAATTAGTTTCTAAAGTTGTTTATGTACTAATTCTATTATGATATGGCACTAACTGTGATGCCTTGTGAACTATAAGGGTCTTAGGAACCCATCTAGTATAATAAGAAGCTATAGGTGATGAAGATGTCTATGTTGATAACCCCTAGACCCAAATAAAACTAATCTTGGCATAAAATAAGTAGAGTAAGGTCCTCTATAATCTATAACATATCAATAGCATAGGGGTTTCTCTAATAATGATCTCTATGGGAAAATATGTGTATGTGTAGATATTATAGGAGTAGACCTTGCTTACACTGATGACTCTACTAAAGACTATGATGTATGCATGGGAGATGTACTCTTTGCTATAATTGATAAATAAGTAATATTTGGTAATTGTGATGAAATTATAATTGTTGTATATGCTAGAACTATAGCTAGAAACTATGATGGAACTACCTATGGGATGGGTAGAGGATACTCATATAAGACAACCTCAACCTTAACCACCTAATTAACATGCATATACTTCAAGCATTAGTGTATTATATATGGGATGGATTAGAGTTGTTATAAACATGGCCTACCTAATAATATATTAAATACACTTGTAGTAGGTACTAATAGGAACTAAGTGGCTATGTGTGTTGGTCCAACCTATAATGGAAGCATAATCTCCCTAGTAGAGTTCAAAACATGGCCATTAAAACCACTAATGATTGTATTTTTAGGTAATATATCCTAATATTTGTAGCCCAAGTACTATAAGAGTGTCATAGTGCACATACTTATGCTTGACCCATTATCAACCATAACACTATGAATAGGATGGTGGTATATACATCCTCATATGAAGAGTGCATGCAAATATGTCTCATCATCCACAATCTCCTGCTCTAAAAAAGTGATAAGTGGTCTATGTGGCATGCCAATAATCTTATGCAATTGATGTGTCTCCTATTTAAATGTGTGATTGGAATCTAGTGTTTGATACACTTGGTATGTATAATGGAAATCTTATGTGCCCCTACCTCATTTGTTGTATGATTTGGGAAAGGATATAGAAATATCTTTAGTGCCTTAGCCTCTATTACTTTTATTTTGGTGTCTCTATGGGTGTGCCCACATCAATAATGTTAGCCTCAATGAGATCGTATACATTATGTTTTAGGCTAATACATTTATTTGTCATGTGGCTTGGTGCCCTATGATACACATAAAATGAAATTGAATCATATCTCTTTGGAAGAGGTTGTGTCATATTAACCTCTTTAATGGGAGGGAGAGATATGATGATACATTCTAATATTTTTTTTAGAACCCATGTTGGTTACTTGAGAATATTAGTGAAGACTCTATGCTAAGGAGTGGATAAAACTAATTTGAGAGATGGCTCAGAGGATATGTTGACTGTGGCCTTTTGATCACTCTTGTTTTATATGGCCCTTACCTTATATAGAGGTTTATTTTAACTCTTAATAGTTGAATCTAGTCCATTTATGTACTTGAGTTTTCCCATTGATAAGAGATTAACCTCTCTTTATTTAAATGTGTTGCACATATCAGTAAATGTAAGAAACTCATTGAATAAGATAACTTCATGTAGTGATGTTAATATACTATATTTAAATATATTTTAAAGATCTATGTCTATCATGGGGCTAGTCAGTTTGGATAATATTGTCTTGTA